>JAGXJF010004866.1:0-462348 GCA_019208055.1 Stipa capillata
ACCAGTGACGGTGATGACCCCCTAGGGACCCCGGCATCTTCAGCTTGAGGTAGACGTAGCACGGCCTAGCCATGAATTTGGCGTAAGCCGGGCAGCCGAAGATGGCGTGGTAGGCACTCTTGAAGTCGACAACTTCAAAGGTCAGGGTTTCGACCCGGAAGTTGTTCGGCTCGCCGAACACAACCTCCAGGGAGATCTGGCCCAGTGGTTTTGGCGCACTTCCCTGGCACTATCCCGTGAAAGGTAGTGCTACTGGGACGGAGCTGGGACTCTGAGATTTGCATCTTTTTCAGGGTGTCCATGAAGACAATGTTGATGCTGCTGCTGCCATCCATAAGGACTTTGTGAAACTTGAAAACCGTTGACCTGCGGATCCACCACCAGAGGGTGCTTGCCCGGATGCGGGACGCGGTCCGGGTGGTCGAGCCGGTCAAAACCGACTGGCACTTCGGACCAGTCCAGCCACTAGGGAACTGCAGGAACAGTCGCGTTCACTTTGCGGTACCACAGCTTCCGATTCCTTTTGGAATCAGATCCCTGGAAGATCATGAGGACGCCCTCTGTGGGGGATATTGCGGGGCGTCGCTACCCGCAGGAGGGCCACCCGCATCGCCAGTGTCAGAAACGGGTTGCTTCTCTTCCCGGAGGTGCTTTAAGAAGCTGTATTCCCTAGTCGAGTGACCCGCCTGGTAGTCGGGGGTGCTATGGAAGGAACAGGGCTTGTCGAGGATTTCCTCGAAGGACAGCCTTGGCGTCTTGCGCGGGTTGCCAAGGGCGATCCTTCTTCCGGCCAGCGTCGCCGTGCGGGCTGCCTCGCTCGGCAGCCGCGACCAAGTCGGCTCCACCGACTCCGTCTCCACCGCCACCTTTCCATTTTTGGGAGCGATTGCCGCTGAGCTTCCGGCTCGAGTCGGCTTGGCCTTTGCACCCCGAGGACTCGGCTTTCGACTTGCCCTTGTCCTCATAGCGCATGGCCTCATCGCCAGTCGCGTACTTGCTGGCCACCTCCACGAGTCGGCCCATGGTCTGAATGTTGGACCTGGCCAATTTATGCTTCAGCAGCTCATAACGAATTCCCTGAGAGAAGGCCTGGATGGCCTGAATCTCAGAGACATCTTCAATGGAGTTGCGGAGCCAAGTCCAGCGCTGGATGTAGTCACGGACCGACTCCCCCTTCTCCTGGACGCAAAGCCAAAGGTCTTGTGCATTCCTGGGACGCTTGTACGTGCCCTCAAAGTTTTTGATGAAAGCCTCCTGGAGGTCCCTCCAGTCATAAATGCTGTCTTCGGGTAGGCTGTTAAGCCACGCCCGCGTCGAGCCTTCGAGCATCAGGGGGAGGCTGCGGAGGGTGACACACTCGTTGCCCCCACCGATGTTACACGCCACCAAATAGTCGGCGAGCCAAGTCTCCGGCTTGATGGAACCATCGTATTTGTCGACACCGCTGGTGATCCGAAAATGGTCCAGAAATGGCTCGGTGCAGATCCACCTGCTAAAGCACAGCGGACCGGTGGAGGCTGAGCTGCCCGGCTGGTTAACCTCGTCGCCCCGATGCTCAGCCCGCGTCCTGGCCGCCTGAAGCCCTTCAATGTTGTCCCGCACGTCGCGGGCGTTGTTTGCCCAGGCTCGGGGGCAGGGCTAGGCTTTACAAGTGCTGACTCGGCCAGTCGGCTGGGTCGTGGTTATGGCTCACTTAATGTGCGCCATAACTCTATTTATTGCACCCGGGTAACGTCTGCTTTGATGTCGTCGTAATGCCTGGTCTTGATGGCACCCAATCGTTACATCCGAGTGGGCTGCGCGAGGCCACTCCGCCGGATGGGCCTCCTGCAGTAGATTTGGGCCACCCCAGGCTTATTGGGCCGACTCCTTGTCTTGGGCCTATCCCTTGGGGATCCCGCTGTCATTTACTAAGCATGTTAGGATTGCCACGTTACCGTGTTTATAAAGTTGTGCATATATACATAGCCCATTTTATGTTTTGGATAACAGTTGCTGTGAATTGATTTAGCACATTATTGTACTCCTATTTCTAGTTTAATTATTTGTTTGAAGACAATTAGGTTGTAAATGTTCATCATGATGTTATGTTGCATAATCATGTAGTTGCATATAGTCATATATATGTATATGTATTGTTAGATTTAATATTTATTGACTGTCTATATGTCAGAATAATAACTCTTTACTGAGTTATTATTTCACAACATAGTTTAATCACAGTTTGTAAGATAAATGGTTGCTATTGGATTATAATTACCTTTTAGAATTACAATTGCATAGTCATATGTTATCCTATGCTAGCCCTGCCAAATCTCGATTTCATGTCTAGTCTATCTAGCTTGTTACATGATGTCCAGTTGTATGTTGCCTAGTAGTTCATATAGATTGACATATCGCATATTATCATTTCTTGCCAACTAGCATGCCAGGATCTCGCTTGTCTACTAGAATGATGGGTCATATTTGTTTTACTAGTATGTCGGGTTTTCATGATTGGTGATAAGGGTGATCTACGATAGTCATCAACCATATCATATCTCCAATTGCATATCTATCCCTATCTCACATGCGGATTAATTTTAGTCATTTGACATGCAGATTCTATATCCCATAAACCTATCCTTTTTCCAGAATGATCCTGATCCGAAAGAGCATCTTCGAGTACATGTACTCTATCTGGTTGAGATATATAATCTCACACTTTCCTAGTTGTCTTTCGATAATCCTATCCCTTCACCTTTGTCCTCCAACACCTATCCGACCTTGCTAGCCCTCTTCTTCTGGTATTTCTATTTGGTTTCTAATTTGGAGTTATATTTATTTTCTTTGCACTTTATTGCCGTTGCGATGAATAGGAAGTAACAGCGTTCGGTAAAGACAAGTTCCTGCAGAAGAAGACCAACTCGTCAACGAAGGCATGCCCCCTCTTCTTGATCATGTTGATCCTACATTTTCAAAGTTATTATATTTTATTGTTTATAAACATGTATGTTGTTTTATTCCAGTAGCTAGCGTGTCAATTGACACACCATTACCTTTCTGCTTGTCGCCTGTTTACTTGATACCCTGAGTAGATTAATATGTTATTATTTCTGAATAGAGTAGAGAAATGCTTAGCCATGCTTAAATATATCCTTAGGATGTTTAGATTTTCCTCCTCAGAGGAACGATCTTCGGATCATTGATGTCACTATTGAAACTTTGTTGTGCTCGCTGAGGTAGGGCCGGATGCCCATTGTTTTCTCTCTCTCTATTCTTCCTATTCTACTTTGGGTGAAACTTACCATCTAAAATGTGCGGGCGACAGCTGAATCATGAGTTGAAGGAGCAAATGGTCATTCTTCATGAGTTGAAAAAGCCATTGGTCATCCGTATCGAATAAGGCCGAAGTCATGATTTTGAGAAGTGTGAAAGCAGTACGACCCACATGCTATATGGGCACTAGCTTGGTTAAGTAGGTTAGTCGAGTCTTGGTGTCGACATTGCTGTACCGCAGAAGGGTGGACGTAGCTACGAGGACCTCAGCACAAAAGGGGGCTACGCAGGGTAAGCAGGTGTACGCTCCTCCGTGTAGAACCCTAGTGGGCATGTCGCATCGGGAGGAGATTAGCTAAAAGACCTCGTCACAATCTCCCTGCTGGTACACCGATGGGTGTGTACTCTGCCAGTGGCCACTGGTGGGCAACAAGACGAGATTGTGTCATGTGGGTAAAGTGTACAAACTCTACAGAGTGTCAAACTAATCGATTAGCCGTATCCACGGTCACGGATGTCACATAACTCATTCCTGATGAAAAGAACCTGTCTTTCTCTCCCTTGCTAATTCCCTCTACCCCAGTTCTAGAAATGTGAAAAGGTGGTTGGAACCTATGGATGAGTTTAGGCCAGATGCCTTACTCGCATGTGTTGGTCGTGGACCCTCACATTTATGAGAAACACCCCTAATAATAAAACTAGTTTTCATCAAAATGATGCTTTCGAAATTACTGTACTATTACAACCAAAGCTACTTTTACGCAAAGAGCCATAAAACCCTTCCTTTTCTTAAGCCTGCACGTAGTCGTAGGTTTGCTAATGAGGGGGCATGCTGGATACGTGAAGTACTCATCGAGGATGTTGTTTGTTGGACGTGTTCAGATATCTATGAGGATGATGAAGACTATGAGGAATCTTCTGTGTCAATGCTGAGGTTTAGGTCACCTGGTCTCCGTCGACTGCCTGTGGTTGAGATGGCGACATCTACGCTTTATTTTCCGCTGTGTTTCTGAATGGTAAGGGACATAAGTCCTAGTTACTTTATTTAGTCATATCACTACTATAATTCATTTGTTTATGTTTCTAAAATGTTTCGTGATGTGTGCAGTGATATCAATTCGCCTGTGTTCATCAGCTTGATCCTGGACTGATGAAGAGATACACAGGGAGGGTCTGGAAGTTAAGTCCGGTCCTCACAATATACTTGACAAACAAATAAGTCGTTATCAACCTTCTTAGTGAAAAGAGTGGTATCGACCTTCCCAACTTAGAAACCTTTCTTGACTAGAAAATTTCTAAGGCACTCATACCAAGCTCAAGGGGCTTGTTTCAACCTATATAGTGCCTTATGAAGTTTATAGACATGATTAGAGAATTCGGGATCCTTGAAACAAGGAGGTTGAGCTACATATACTAGTTTGGAAATTTGATCATTAAAAAAGTAGTCTTCACATCCAAACCTTCAATTTGAGTGAAACCTTATGCAACTAACTGTGCCTTGTTTTGGGTGACTTGACCATCTACATTTTGCTTGTTCTGGAATACCTACTTCTTGCCTATGATGTTTTGATTCGGGTTTTCCACCATAGACCACATTTGTTTATGGGTGAAGTTATTGAGCTCTTCATGCATTTCCATCACCCAATTCAGATCACCAAGTGCTTCTTCTACCTTCACAGGTTCCAAAAAAGAAACAAAAGAGTAATTCCTACAAAAGTTTGCAACACTTGAGGTAGTCGTTACCCCTTGTTCATGTCACCAAGTATGTTGTCCACGGGATGATCATGTTGGACACATTGGTGAACCCTAGGATGAGGTGGACCTTCTGAAGTTGATCTTTCTTCTTCTCCACTTGAGTCTTGCATGGAGGTAGAGGGCTCAACTTTCATAGATGACGTTGAAGTTTGTTGAGTCTCTGCTGGCTTGATCTCACCAATTAACATGTTCTTGATTGCTTGAGATGGATCATCATCACCTACATCATTTGGATCAACTTGCTGTACTTGAGAGCCGTTAGTCTCATCAAATTGCACATCACACGATTCCTCAACACAACTGGTGGTATTGTTGAACACTCAGTAAGTATGCAAATTTGATCAATATCCAAGACAAAAACCTTCATCACATTTAGGAGCGAATTTAAATAGCATATTCTTTTTGTTCAATATGAAACACTTACTACCAAATACCTAGAAGTATGAGATGTTAGGCTTGTCCTTGGTGAGTAGTCATATGGAGTTTTCTTCAATAGGCAGTGAAGATACAACTGGTTTTTTGCATGACAAGACAGTATTGATGGCTTGCACCCAAAAACGGTCAGAGGTCTTGTACTCATCTAGCATGGTCATTTCCATCTCTATGAGCATCCAATTCATTCTTTCCGCCACGACGTTTTTATTGAGGGGTGTATGGAGATGAGAATTCATGCTTGACACCTTCTTCATCTAAGTACTCTTCGACCTGAGTATTCTTGCATTTTGTCCTATTGTCACTTACGATGTTTCTTGATGGCGAACTTGAACTCATTTTGTGCACGCTTGATGAATTTCTTGAACTTCTTTTGTGTGTCACCTTTATCGCTCAAAATGAACACCTAAGTATAGCATGAATAATCATCAACCATGACTAGACCATACTTGTTTCCTCCAATGCTTGTAAGCCATGAGACCAAAGAGATCCATATGAGTAGCACCAATTGTCTTGTCACTGTCATGATGTTTTTGGCAGGATGTGATGCTTCAACTTGTTTCCCCGCTTCACAAGCACTAGAAATTCTATCTTTATCAAAAGCAACACCCATTAGCCCTAACACCTACTCATCCTTTAGAAGCTTACTCAAATTCCTCATTCCAACATGGGCTAGTCTACGATGCCATAGCCACCTCATGCAACCTATGAAGACTAAGGAGGAATCATCTCTTCTAAAAACCGACATCAAAATCGATAAATAAAAATTTATAGCCTAATGCACAAAGTTGAGAAATGGAGAGAAAATTATAATTCAAGGATTTTACATGTAGTACATGTGAGATGGATAGAACATTTAAAATTTCCACTTTAGCTAGTCCCATTACCTTTCCTTTCGCATTGTCACCAACTAAAATATTTTCATGTGGTGATCCTTCACTTGTAAAATGTGATAACATACTCTTCTCTCCAGTCATGTGATTAGTGCACCCACTATCAATCACCCAACTTTTGTCACTAGAGGAGTAGTCCTACAAAATAAGTTTAAGCATGTAGTTTAGGTACCCATGTTTTCATGGGTCCTTGCATGTTAATGACAATAGATTTGGTCATCCGAATTGTGCTCTTCTTTAAGCCACTTTCCTAGGGCCAACATATTTGGTATGTATGCTTCCATCCTTACCTTTCCTAAGCACATAGGATGCATCAAATACTCCACAAATTGTCCTCACTTAATTGGTGCTTCTTTGTCTCATGCCCATCAAAGTGTGATGTCTCCACATACTTGCTCTTGGCATGAGTGAACTTGTCTTGGGATATTTGTGAGGCAACAAAGCATTCCAATTGTCGTTGAGTTTGGGAGCGAACCTAAGTCCCTCATGGTTGAAGTTTTCCATATGATGGCTTAATAGCTCTTCGAGGGGCTTACTACCCTTGTGGCACTTTAATAACCCAATGCTAAATTGAGCTTTCAACTTTGTATTATCACTTACTAAGAATTCTTCATAAAGACTAGAGTTAGTGGCACGTTTAGAGCATGGCATGTTTTCATCTACTATAGAAGCACTAGGCAACTCACTAATAAGAGAGGAAGTAGATTTGAGTTTCTCATGAGCTTGAGAGAGATTGTCATAGGGTCCCTTGGTTTTAAGGTACCCTATTTTTAGTTGTTTGTAGTCCTCTTTGAAACACTCATGAGACTTCTCAAATTTAGCTTTAGAGAGTTTGTAATCCTTCACAATTCTCACCAAAGCCTCATTTCTCTCTCTCTCTCCTTAGTGAGGGCATTCTCTAGATCAACATTTTTCTCCTTTTCATAAAGTCTTCTTGCTTTTTCAAGATTATCGTCTTGCTTATCTATTATTTTCTCTTGTGCTTCTATAGTGGACATGAGATGAATGATCCTAGACATAATATTGTCATTAAGAGAGTCCACAAGATCATCATAATCAAATCATGCTCACTATCATTATCTAGATCACTACCAACATTTTGTATAGCAAGAGATGATTTTGTTGGAGGTGATACCTTAGAGCCTTTTGCCATCAAGCAAATAGGTAAATTTTCATCACTAGAATGCTAGAAGAGGGTTCTTGGTGGAGTCGTTGTTGCCATGGTGAGGCCTGCAACTCCATCTTCATCATCATCGAATTCGGAGGTGGAGTCGTCGGAGTTTCACTCTATGTGAACTTGGGCTTTCTAGCCTTCCTTGTGGAACTTGCCCTTCTGATGATACTCCTTCTTCCACCTCTTCTCCTTGCCTTCCTTCTTGTCCCCTTTCTTGTTGGGACAATTTTCAATGAAGTGGCCATGTTCTCCACATTCAAAGCAAGATCTCTTTGGATATCTCTCTTGGACTTACCAAGAACTTGCCTTTATCACCTTGTCATCCAAATCCACTCTTTTCAGCATCTTGCCGAACATCTTCACAAAGAGAGCCATTTCTTACCTCTCTTAGTGAAGTTGCTCAACTTGAGTATCCTCTTCTTTAGTTGATTCTTTCACAACAATTTGCTTGGCCTTCAATGCTATATTAGGCTTTCTTGAGCTTCTACTTGGCTTATTAAGTGCATAAATTTCTTTAGCTTCTTCATCCATTAGGTCATGAGCAAGAATTCTTCTGAGAAAATCATGTGGTGTAACCTCATTGAAGTTGTCCTTCTTGCGCATATGGGTGACGAAGATGTGGTTCTTGGGAGCAATTGCACGAAGCAACTTCTTGACCACAAAGTCATTGGTCATCCCTTGCTACCAAGCCCCTTGATCTTATTGACTAGATTGTTGAGGCGAGCGTACATGTCACTTGAAGTCTCATTGTCTCCCATGACAAATTGGTCAAGCTTACTCTTCAACAACTCGAGTCTTGATTTCCGAATGGTTGAGGTGTCTTCATGAATTTCCCTTAGAGTGGTCCAAATTTCGTTGGCACTCTCAAGTGAGCACAAATAGTTGAACTCTTCTCCACTCAATGCAAGAAATATGGTATTGACGACTTGAGCATTGGCATGGATGAGTCAATCTTCTTGGGTGTAAGGATTCTCTTCATCGACCACCGTAAATCCACTTTGCACTATGTGCAAAATGGTGGGGTTAATAGAAATCAAATGCATCTTCATCTTATGCTCCCAAGAGGCATAATGTGTCTCATCGAATTAGGATGCTCTAACCCGGTCAGCCACTCACATATGAATGACCATTGATATAGCTATTGGGTGGAGCCACAGTGCTGTAGTATTATCCACTACTACCACTAATTTGCCTACTAGACATTTCTGGCTCATCGTTCAACTTCTTGTCCTCTCTAGGCGGTGAACCCCAAAAGAGAGATTTCTCTGATACCAATTAAACGATCAAGATATTGGCCTAAAGGGGAGGTGTGAATAGGTGACTAACAAATTTTATCAATTTAATGTTTATCTTGCAATTATAAGAATTAAAGGTTATCTAAAGAAAGAGCTATATGGGCACCACTATAAACTAGTCACACATTAGCACAATATTATAGCAACAAGAGTAATGCTAGCAAGAATTAAAGGATGGAAATAAATAACCAAGAAGACACAAGTGATTTGTTGTCGGAGTTCGGATTCTTTGGGGAATCCTATGTCTTTATTTGTAGAGCTCGATCACTTTGATCAAGACTAGCTTCCGCTCAAGCCCTTATCCCTCGAGGACACACTTTGCATCTTATCAACTTCCTCTTGGTGAACATTCCTTTTGGAGGCTGATGCCGGCCTAGCAAGAGAACTAGATCGGTTGCATTAAATTTTCCCTTTGAAGTATTCTGAGGTTTATCGATCCTAGGGAATCGAGGTGTCATGGAAATTGTCACAGTATTGAGATCATTCTTAAGAATTCCAGAGAGTGCCGCTAGTTGCTTTGGGTGTCAATTCAAAGATGGCGAAGTTCCTGAAATCAATTGTGTAGATAAAGACTATGCAGAATAATAAAAATAGAAATTAAAAGTGCATAAATTAAATGGAGGTTGCTAATATGATGAGGGTTAAGCTTAGGAGTGAGTTTCACTTTCATATTATAATATTCTTACATGGATCACTAGCATAAGTATTATTACACTGCTAGACATAAACAATTGATCAAGTAGGTGATACGTTCCGTAATTCACCTGTGTTGACATCCACCTACTCATAGGATCTATTGTCCAATCCCTCAGTGCCAATTTTATCCTTAATATCACCAGAATTATTAAGGCATAAGCTGGACCAAGGCTTAAAGCATTGTGACTTTGTCAGGTCTCCCTAGAGTCTCCTCATAGCTACCTCCTCTTTACGTCGCTGTCACTTTCACTTTGAAGTTCATCTTGAATCCTCCCTAATGTTCACCCTCGGTACCTATATCAAGATGATCATATGAAACAAGTATCGAGGTACTGAGATACAAAAATATACATGATCCAATACAAATAATCCTCAATTTACGAGTCTAATCCTTCTCCCAAAGCCTATAGTGGACTACTCACGATCCATAGAATTCACCAAGATCAAACCAATGGAACACATTGCAACAAGGATATGAAAGGAAAAGTACTTGATTGAAATACTTAAACCATCTTACAACCTTGCTTCTTGGCAAAGTAATGGAGAGAGGACAAGATCCAGATGGGCATGGTGGTTAGGGTTTGAGGAGGAATGGTTGCTATCCGTGGTGGTTCTCTTCACGGGCTCCCACCGCCAATGTCTTGTCCTCCTCTCTCTCTATCTTTATATAGATCACAGGTGCTATTTAGGGTTTCATAGAATATCTGTTATGAATTCTGAGGTATTCCCTTCACAGTAGTTGTTGCGTTTGACGTGATGGTCCCACTAGACTACATTACGACAATGCAGTACGACTGTCATGCCTGTACCACTAATCAACAGGCTTACTAGATGCTCCATTTGGGCTCTCATTTCTTCATGGGCGCTCCTCTCCATGAAGAGTTTTCAAATATATCCCTATATGTCCCTTTTCTAGCAATCCTACACACATTAAGTCCAAAAAGAGATATTTGCACAATCTTACAGTTAAACAGTCATTAGTAGCAATAATCAAAAATTGATCTAGTCATAATTCATTGAATAAGGATCAAACTTAAAGAAAATAATGAGCACATATTCTACCACGGGTGCATCAATTAAAAACTATCAAGTACTTTTTCAATCGATTAAATAGCAAGTAAGTGACACTTATTTTATTCCCAGAACAATGCATAAAGAAGAAATACAGAAAAAGAGTGACAAGGCTTTTCATTTTAGTCCCTGGAACCAAACATTGGCACATTCTAAGAAGTCTATCACGTCTGGTGAAATGCTCATAGAAAAACCATTGGAGTAACCGGGGGTTTTTAATTTGCGGGTGTAAGCGATTATCATGCTCAAGATAGCATTGCCACTACACACGTGGTTACACTCTTCGCTGAAATGAGAGTTCATCTCCTTTGAGAGTGGTACTTATAATTCAACCGTTCATTGGTCATTGGAGTGTTGCCTCCCCTTTTACTTTGATTCATATAATTCTGATCCTTGTGGGTCTATCTAAAATTTAAGCACAAGCATTGTTCTAAGAAGTACTTAAGACACTTACGAACTAGTTAAAAGATTTTAAAAGTAACTTTTAAGTTCCCCACTTCTACACCATGGAGTCCAACTAATCAAAAAGCATTAAACATACAATTAACAAAAACCAATGGATGTGTGGATTCAACATATCTTACTCCTTATTATTTATTTATTTTGTTTTTAGTATGGCAATGTGATAGGGAACTAAAAGTTCTAGCTCATACCAAGGTACTTGACTCACTAACTATGAAAATCAATCAACAACCTAAAGGAAGAGCACTAATACTAGAAAGGTGTTTGCACAATCTATAAGATCTTATATTTAATTAAGACTCAGAAACTACAAAGATAGGGTAAAGAGCGTACCTCATGAATATATAGTGTCTTCACGCTCCCCTTACGTGATCAATCTTATCTCTAGAGCCTTCTGACTTGCTACTACAAAAGATGATTGCGCAAATAGGAGATAAAACTCTACCAATACAAAGATAAACAAATAAAAGAAAATTATTGTTGGATTTTTGTAAATTAAAACAAATGAAAAATAAAAATTACTATTTCAGGACTCTCCGAAAATTGCAAGGAAATAAGGCAATTCGACTAAAACACACAAAAGAAAAATAAAGCGAGGTGCTAGAATAAATCGAACACAAGTGTTTAGATGCTCAGTTGAAAATTAAGTACAACCCCAAATAAATTATAAAGCAGCAGGCATATGATAGGAAATTGTACTCACTTGTGGACGAGCACCATCCTAGCGTCAAGGATTGGGGCCCGATTTGAAGAACTATGCCCCCTAGACGGTAATCGCCACCGCGCTATTTATTTACTTAGAATAATAGGTATGCTAAAGACTATAAATTGAGTTCATTATTTTGGTTTGCCCTCAATGGATCACCGGGAAAACCCGCTACTAATGTGTTCTCTTTGGAGAAAAATATTTTTCTTAGAAATGATTTCCAAGGGCACATAAATGATAACGAGCTATATGAAGAACTTGAGGGGGGAGTTAGAAGAAGGTAGAGAAGAAGAAGTACCACCAAAACCAGAACAAGAGCAAGGACCAATGAGGGAAGAGGGACCTATGTCACATACGCCGATATTAACACTCTCTCAGGTACAACCGACAACATGTAAAAATTGTTCATTAACATGAGGGACACCAACAAGACCACCGTGTAGAACTTCAATGAGTGGAGCCAGCTTGGGCTCCCGGCTACTACTTCGAACCACCACCACCGTAGCAGTGAAGCACTCAAGGTTTAGACTTGCAAAACTCTAAGCTTGGGGGAGGCCTACACTTTTAATATATTTCCTATCATATACCTGCTGTGTTATAATTTATTTGAAGTTGCACTCTATGCTCAAGTGAGCGCCCAAACACTTATGTTGGATTTATTCCAGCATCATCGATTTGTCTTTTCTTTTGTCTGTTTTAGTCAAACCGCTTTATGTCCTTATAATTTTTTGGAGAGTACTAAAATTATTTATTGTTTTTCGTCTATTTTAGTTTACAAAAATCCAAAATGATTTTTCCTTTCTTCTTTTATTTCTTTATTTTTGTACTTGTAGGTTTTTATGTTCTATTTGCACAATTATCTTTTGTAGTAGCAATTCAGAAGGCTCTAGAGACAAGATTAATCGCGTAAGGGAGCATGAAGATATTGCATATTCATGACACACACTCTTAACCCCATCTTTGTAGTTTTTTGAGCCTTAATTAAACATATGATCTTATAGATTGTGCAAATGCCTCTCTAATTAGAACTCTTCCTTTAGATTGTTAATTGTCTTTCATGGTTAGTAAGTCAAGTATCTTGGTAGTAGTTAGAACTTTTAGTTATCCCTATTATGTTGCCATGTAAAAAACAAAAAAAATAAGGAGCAAGATCAATTGAATCCGTGTATCCATTGGCTTGTTTGTTTAATACTTTTTATGAGTAACGTGACTCTAGTGTAGAAGTTGAGAACTTAAAGGTTACTTTTGATATCTTTTAACTAGCTAGTAAGTGCCTTTAGTAATTCCTGAAACAATGCTTATGCTTAAAGTTTAAAGTGATCCACAAAAAGGATCATTGTCAAATGAATCAAAGTAAAAGGGGAGCCAACACTCCAATGACCAATGAACGGATGAATTATGAGTACCACTCTCAAAAGGAGAGGAACTCTCATTTTGGCTATGAGTGTAATGATGTGTGTAGTTGCAACGCTATCTCGGGTAAGACAATGGCTTAAATCCGCCAAGTTAAAAACCCCTGATGCTCCAACGTGAGGGACTTCCTAGAATGTGCTGACGTTTGGTTCCAAAAACTAAAAAAAAAGAACCTTGTCACTCTTTTTCTATGTTTCTCTCTTTATGCATTGCCTTAGGAATGAACATAAGTGTCACTTGTTAATTAGTCGATTGAAGGAGTATTCCATACCTTTTAATTGATACACCCGTGGGTAGAATCATTTACTCATAACTAATTAAGCTTATAATTATCAAAATATAACTGGATACCTTTGTACTTAAACTTTTTAATTGCTCCAATAAATCACTAGCAATAAGTAGAGGTAATTTTTAGTTCTCCTATTTACCTTGGTACGTAGCTCACCAATTTTGAAAGCAATTTTCTATCTCGAGATGGTAGGTCTACTAGTAGATGAGGATTGCACACTGTATAGGAATATATGTTTAGCTAAGATTTCAAAAATGTCAGGAATTGCAATATATGGTATGCATTGTTCTAATCTCTTGTGGAATAACGATCATACTTTAAGTTTCTTATGGATTTCTCTTGCTCGAGGATGACCAAAGGTTAGTAAACTTTGTACTTATTATTTTCTTTAAGTTTGATCCTTATTCAATGAATTTTCACTGGATCAATTACTAATTTTTGCTACTAATAACTAATTAACTGTCGGATTGTGCAAATCTCATTTTTCTAGATTTAATGTCTGTAGGATCGCTAAAAAGGGCATATATGGAAATATTTGAAAACTATCTTCAAGAGGAGCGACCACCAAGAAACGAGAGTCCGAACAAAGACTGCAGAAGGTTAGACAACTAGTGGTACGACCGTGCCCGCCTGTACCTCACGGTCCTACCTTGGTCATATGGTGCCGCCACCTCAAATCAAGAAATCTTCCAAGGGATCCCGAGGAGAATCATGATAGTTTATGCTAGAAAACCCTAAACAACACATCTGATCCATATAAAGAGAAGAAGAGGGAGAGATCGAAAAGGCGACGATAGCAGGTAACTCCGCGACGACCACATGCAGCAAGCACCATTTCCCAAAGCCTAACCATCATAGATCTTATACTCTCTCCATTACTTTTGTCAAAAAGCAAGGTTGTAAGATGGTTTAAGTATTTTAATCCAAGTACTTTTTTCTTTTATCTCCTTGTTGTAATGTTTTCCATTGATTCGATCTTGGTAATTTTCATGCCATTTTCCCTCTCTTTTTCTTTTTCTCCCACACTTGGCGGGCCTTTGGCCCAAGTGGTCCAAACCATCATCACACCATCCTGCCCCGTTAGGGGGAGTAACATCTAGGGTTTGGAAACCCTAGCCACCAAAGTGGTGGTGGCGCTGGTGGTGGCAAGCAGCGACAGCGTGCGTGAAGTAGTGGTAGGGTAGTGGTGCGATGCGATGCTGACATGCAGGCCACTGTTGCAGCGAGCGACACGATACATGCATGATGGCGGCATATGGGGCCGTGATGCATGGTGCTCATGGCGGTGGTTACGGGCCAACGGCACAATAAGCGCGGAAAGACGGTGGCAGTGCGGTCCCTGACCCTCGTGCGCGCCATCTGTCCATGATATGATCGTTAATGTGCTGCGGAATGAATGACATTGGCTGGCGACTTCTATCGGCAACGTTCGCTAGAGGATTACACATATGAGTAAAATAAAAATGGATCTAGATGCCGAACTAAAATACAAAAATAAAATCTAGATCAATAGGAGAACTCATTTTTTACATGTGTTCAACGATCTATACCTTTCCGACTAATGTCAAGTGAGTCTACAGAAGGCTCGGTGATGGAGTGTCATATTGATGATGTATCCTACAATCTTAATCCGGTCTAAAAGATGTAGACGAGACGTAGATGTAATTTAAAAAAAGACGAACATGTGAAATACAAGTTTAGTAAAGTAAATAAATATAAGATGTAGCAGCAAGTTTCCTTTTCTTTATTCCTCGATAAAAATGTCTATATAGTACAACGATTATAATCGAAAGAATAAAAATCTAACTTAAATTATTAAGTGAAAACCTACCGGTGAAAATAGGACCACTGCAGGCGGAGGTCCCCGACACTATTCTTACACCGGGCCATGCTCATGCAAAAAACAAATTGATATTACGCATTGGCTAAATCTCTCTTATCTGAAATTTTTACAAATCTCAATCACCATAACTAAAATTTTTATAAATCTCAATCACTTAAAATTATAGTATTAAAAATATACAACTTTATAAAATTACACCATTTAACCTAAAATTATAGCATTTAAAAGTATACAACTTTAGTAAAAACTTAGTACAATTTACAGTTTATAAATATTGATTAAAAGATTTAAAAAATAATTAAGATGTAAAAAAATTTCAGACAACTAATAAATAGCATTCCCTTCATATTAAAAAGTGTGGCTGAACGTGAGAAATTCATACGAGAAAATTTCAACAAATCAACCACTAGCGACCTCTACATGATACAGCACCAGTGTTACTGCCGGCTTTTGGTTGTACTACGCTAGTAACGCTGCTACGGCGAGCGCCGCTCCGGCGCCGGCACGCGGAGTCAGATGTGTGCCCCTCCGGGCCCCCGCCGCCGCACCACCATGCCGCGCAGGTGCACCAGCAGATGGCCGGTGCCTTGCCGAGCGCCACCACGCACGCCAGGGCGAGCACCACCGCCACCGCCAGCGCCCAGCTCGGGTAACGGCGGCCGGTGGCTCTGGCTTCCCCGTTGGGTCTCAAGAACTCAGAAGGTCCATCGGCCACAGCAGCGGCACTGGCGCCTGCCACCAAGCGCGACGCTCCCGGTCCCAGCGGCGCGCGCTGATCGGCGGCGTCCGTGCCGGCCACGCCGCCGGCGCCGTCGCCAGATCCTGATCTGTGGACGCGGTGCCCAGTCACGAGGATCCGCAGGAGCCCGTCCTTGTCCCTGGCCTTGGCCGCCAGCCTGAGCTCCCGCAGCGCGGCCGAGAGCCTGGACCTCTTGCTCCTCCTCTTCTTCATGGAGTCACTCCTGCAGAACGACGACGCGCCCGAATAGCTGTTCACCCGCCGGAGCGCTCTACCGCCGCCGCATCCGCCGCCCGCCATGGAAGACCGGTGGAGCAGATGCATGGATGGTGTCAGACCGTCAGTGTAGTACTACTACTGTTCGCGTCTGGTGCAACCACGAGTACGATCGAACGAAGCAGTTGCAGAGCGAGTGGGCGCCGGTCGATGCTGAGCTAGGATGCTAGGGAGAGCTCGTGTGTCTGATGGCTGCAGCTCTGATGCGTCTTGAAATTATTTAGAGCAGCTCGATCGCGAAGTACTGGTGGGGGACAGGAGTGAGGTGAGTCAAAAAGACGCGTGAGAGAGTACAGTGCGGTGCATGGCCCACGCGCAGCTCAGCGGCTCCGTGTGGCGCGAAGCTTCCCGGTGGAGCGCTGTGCTGTAACCATGTCCGTGCACGTGGACGGTCAGTCGTGAGTACCGGCGTGGGCTGCCTAGGCTTTTCGGAGCACGCCCACGAAGGCTATATTTAGGTCTGGCCCGGAAACGCCAAACCACGATGCCTCTAACGGGCTAGGCTTAGGCAGCGACATCTGGCGCCAAAATAGCAGTCCTCGGCTCAGACGCACGAAGAGTGATATAGGAGTGAAGGACGTGAGGAAGTAGATGGACATAGTTGTTGCCGGCAGGAGCCTTAGGGCCTCTTCTTTTAGGTTTATTGTGCAGCTTATAGCTCAAATAAGTTAGAAGCCAAAAAGAAGTGCTAGCTGGTAGAAATAAGCACCCCAAAAATCTATTGGTAGCTAGAAGCTGGTCCCTTGGAGCTTTCCGAGCTTATACTTGAACGAGAAATGAAATTGCCCCCGAAGTTGTGCAGCTAATTACGGAAAACTGTCACTCTGTCCTCACGTATCCATCTCTCTCCCGAGCGCCTCCTTCCCAACGGGCCGCACTCCCTCTCCTCTTCTCGAGCCTCCCCCACGCGCGGTGCTCCCCGTCTCGAGCCCTCCTCCCCCCATGCGCTGCCGCAACAGTCCCCACTGCCGGCGCTGAGCTCCCCATCCTCCTCCCCCGCAGCCCCCCAACACGCGGTGCTCCCCGTCCCGAGCGTCCCGCCTCCACGCGCCGCCGCCACGCTCCCGCCCCCGGGTCACATCCGCCGGAGTTCCCGCTCCACCCGCCGGTCCCGAGGACGCCGTGCCGCCGCCGAAGCTCCCCGTCTCTTCAACAGCCCAGATCTGGCGACACGGTGCTCCCCATCTCTTCAACAGCCCAGATCCGGCGGCCCATCAATCTTCCCTTACCGGCCCGGGACCCTCCTCCCTCACCACGAGCTCGCCGGCTCCATCCAAGCATCGCCCCAGCCGCCACCGACCTCGACCGGCCGCCCGTCCTTCACCGGCCGTCGGTCTGAGCCCACTCATCCTTCCCGGCCCGCAACCGAGCTCCACCGTCCCGAGCCCCCTCGTCCTCCCCCTCTGCCACCGACCTCCACCGGCCGCCCGCCCTCCAGTGACCGGCCGTCGCCCCGAGCACCCTCCATTGGCCCGTCCCAAGGTAATTTTTTATTTTTGCATTTCTTTGTATGCAATTTCATATTGATTGGACTGTATATGTGAGAAATAGATGTTTGTATGCGTATACAATTTCAGATTGATTGAAGAGAAGAACTCCCATGTATTTGTGATTATGTATATCTAAGATATGTGAGAATTGGATGCTTGCATGTATATGCAATTTCAACTTGATTGAACAGAAGAATGATTGAACAGAATAATTGGATGCTTGCATGTATATGTATATGTATATGTGATTGTAAGAATGATTTTGGTGTTAGTTATCTATTAATTATGATTTTGCTCAATGACTGTATATTAGTGCCAATTTGAAATCTGTGATGATCAAGTGGTAATGTATGATTATTATGTAATAGAGGCTTTGATTTTGATTGGTGCATATTGATGTATGATTTTGTATGATGGATGTATGTATGGAATAAGCTCACAACAAATTTGGATGTATGTATGTAAGAAATAAGCTTAGAATAGATTCTAAGGGTATTATAGACAATTCTAAGCAATAAGCTCACAGAAAATAAGCCGAAAAGAAAGGAATACTAGTTTAGCAGGGCTTCCTCCTACCGAAACTTCTGTGGGCAGTTAAGCTTGAGCCAGCTTATGCACAAGCTCAAGCCGAAAAGAAGGGGGCCTTAGATCTCAAGGGACGGCAGGTGCCACGTGCGGCCTCCTGGTTTTGTCAGAGAAAACAGTAATTGCGCCCTTAAATCGGGCGGGTAACCGTGGGGCTTCGGCGTCTATCTGTGATGGTTGTTTCCTGCAGGGACCGAGCTTGGTTGAGGTCAAGAATGGGTTTTGGCCCTCTTAACATCTGTGCAACTCCATTAGATAGTAATATTGTTTAGGGTAATTTAGTGACTGAACTTCAAAATAGTTTCATGCAATGGCTCTCTCTAGTTTTCTCTTCAAGCTCCGACACTCGTTTTCTAGATGCTTCGCTGATCATTGCTGATAGGGTCACTGATCCGGCTGTGCCTGGAGGCAAAGGTTTGTCGGGAGGCTTTTCCCCTAGCAAGAGATATCATGGTGAATCATATCGTCGTCGCCACGGACTATCTTGGGGTTGTGAACAACATTGCTACGGATTGTCCCTGCTCCTATGGTTCTATAATTGTGCACGAGATCGATCAACAATCGTCGTTTAGCTTTCGAGGAGGTTTCTTTCTGCCATGAGAAGTGCGAGGACAACTTTGAAGCACAAAATATTGCTAGAGCTGGTTCATCGCTTCAACTGGATCGGCATGTTTGATTTCTCGATGCTCCGGATGTTTGCTTTGTACCCGTGATTATGGTTAAATGAAGTCTTGGACCGTCACCAACGTCCCGCCAGGACGCCTCACCTAGCGTGAACACCTTCAGTGTGTGGAATTCCCAGACCCAGCCGAAGCAGCAAATTAATTAACCGTCCCGTCGAGACGTGCAGGGTCTTGTACCGTCTCATCGTCTGGTTGTACATGAAACCCCGGTGCCAGCTCAGGAGGTAACGCGTGAAGATGTCGACACACAGCAGCGGTTGGATGGCGAGCTTCTCGCCCGTGGCCGAATTGGCCAGAGTGATGGCGCCAGGGGGCTTGGTGTCGTCGCACACGCCGAGCAGGCCGTTGCACGTGCCGACCACTTACTGTCATGCGGTCGTTGCTGCTGGCCAGCACCGGCCTTAGGCAGGGCCGGTCCTGGGATATTGAGGCCCTGGGCAAGACAACAATAAGGGCCTTTATTCTTACAAGAAAAATTTCTTATGTTTCTTTTAGTGCAGCGCATAAGATTGAGGGCTTCTAATTTTAAGAAAATATATTAGAAAACACGAACTACATTGGTAATAATCCAGCTCAAGGAAAATATAATATCTTATGGATAATTTTGAAAATCTAGCTTGCTAGCATAGATTTGCTACATTAGGGATGGGGCGATGTGGAAAAGGAACCGGTGGAACAGCGAGGCTACAAACTCACTAACAAGACGGAAACGACAGAAGAGTTTCTACTAACCACTGCAAATTAAAAGCAAGGTTGGGAATCCTTAGACTTTTTCGAGAAAGAGATACGAGAGAAATGATACAACTTAGCAAAAACTAAAAGATAGCCCGGCTAAAACCATTCTTATGTTTAGACGGATACACATGCATGACTTGTCTCTTTGGAATATAAATAGACTCACACTCAGTAAAGCCAATAACTTGATAAGTTGATAATAATTTTAAACTAAACTGGCTTTAATATATATGATCACGTTTTGTAGATGGTGTCGCATGTAAGGAATAAAGACGTTGTTTACTTTTTTATCATGTGTAAGTCGTACTTGGTTCTCATTTTTTTTCTTTTTTGAGAATAACTTGGTTGTCAAGTTTGCGGTGATTTCAATCGGACCGGGGATGGTCAAGCCGCCCTGGTCTGCGTCCAGGCCCACAAGGGCCAAACTTGATCGTATAATATCCTAGCAACACGTGTGGGCTCTCAATACCTCGTAAATTCTTTTTATGTTGCATAAGTGAAAGTTCAGAAAAAATTGACTCCATCCGTAGAAAGTCATCCGTCTATGCATGCATGGAACATAAAATGTCATAGCACAAACATGTCAACTAATACATACGAGGCTTGGGATTGGAATTATTCAGAGAGGAGCCAATTAACTTGGAGGTGACCCGGAGCTTGGCCGCCGTCGCCGGAGAAGCCAAAAACTGGGACGAAGCCGAGGACCACCGCAGTGAAGGACTCCACAGGAAGAGACGGCACCATGCTATAAGCCTAGCTAGCTATAAGGCAACACAACATAATATGCAAGGAAAGGGAGAGAGGAGGCTGGGGCAACGGAGAAATGAAGGTAAGGAGCATTTTGGTGAGACCAGAGATAAGAAATGATCCTCAATCGAAAGTGTCCGTGTTTAGTATAGTGGAATTAAGTATTCAACAGAGAACATGTCGAAGCAGTACTTAGCATAATCCATTCAAAGAGAGTTGATCTCATTACTCACAATGCAAGGTACAATTATTGAGGCAGCTCTACCTGCAACTGCACCAGCTGCATGTGGCTCCTAGCTAGTGATCAGCAGCACATCCACCTTGCAGAGAATGGTTTTGGTTAGTGCGAGAGCAACCATGCATATATGCACGCACGCAACCCTAATGTGACGCGATGCAACTGTTGAAGTAATTAGCAATTTTCAAATTAATCTAATCCAGAAAAGTATCATGACACATGCGCAGATGATATAAACCAACTCAGGCGAACTAGACATGCAACTCCAACTAAACAACAGACTAGCATGTCTATCTCACTTGCATCAAAAGCAAAACAGAACCACAGAAGGCTTAGGAGCACATACGTGGGAATAGCAGCAGCGAACGATCCAGTGTTGGCGTCAGTAGCCATGGCGATGAAGTCCTCGTAGTCGAAGCAGTCGCCCGACGACGAGGAAGCAGTCGAGGTAGCCGTGCAATTGTCGATCGTAGCCGAAGTAGTCGTCCGACGGTGAGGAAGCAGCGAGCAGTCACGCCGAGACGCTCCCCAAAAACCTTATCGCCCCTCACCCGGTACAGGTTCTCGAGAGGCGGGGTTCCGGAGGCCTGCCCTCCCGTGCAGCCGTGTACGCGGTCGCCGGGATAGGAAAAACCTGAAAACAGCGGCAGCAAAAGGAACGGATCTGAGCTCTCCTCTTATAGCCGCTCGGGGGACGTGGGACACACGACTCCTCGTTCGAGTCGGTAACAGTTCCACAATCCGATAAGCACGGGTAACGCGTCCGTTAACAACTCGCCGCAAAAACTTTGTCCCGAGTGGCAAAAAATCACGCACAGATTTAGCTCGGCTCGGCTCGATCACGAAACATGACGCGCGCGGCGACGTGGCAGGGCGGGGCGGGCGGCGGAGGAGGAGTGCGCGTGAACTAGTCCTCTTCTCAAGCCTCAAGGAGGTGGGCAACACAACTCCTTATAAGTTGGTCTCCCTCCACCTCCACTAGCAATATGGGACTAAACTTCCACTCATGCCATCCAACCAAATGGGCCTTTGAGATTTTCCAGGAATTAATTGGAACATGGGCTTTAGGCCCATTAATTCTAACAATCCCCCACCAGATCTCGGAGGCACATTTGATTGCCTTTTGTTCCAATACACTGCTTTGATATACCAGTATTTTCAGTGGAGACCGATTAAGGTTGAACATCCACCTAGAACATAAAGATACGCTTGCTCACAACTGAACAATGGACTATGCCTTGAATTGTCAGTTTTGCGTGAACAAGTTTCACCTAATGTCCTACCAGTACTAGGCTGTCGTAGGCTATCCCGCGGATGGAGCATATAAGTCTCACTCCTGGCCTATTCATGAGCTTGCTAGAGATCACCCTCATCTCATAGACTGTGACCAGCAGTCAGGCTCACATAGGTGCGTTCTTTTTAAGACTGCTCTGTAGGATAGCGTCTTTGCTTGTAAAAGCCACAGAACACATTAAGACAAAGTCAACCTGCCATACAGATTGTGAGAGTGTTGCATCTTCAGTGGAGTAGGTTAGTAGGTCACTCTCCTCCAGTTAACCAATAGCTTGTTTTCCCAGGTCCTAATTCACGGGATCTCCGATCACATAGGTTGGGTTCCCACCATGGTAACTCACGTGGGTCTCATACCCATCTCCCTAGATGCAATGTCTATCACATTTCTTGATAGCCCTTTTGTAAAAGGATCTGCCAGATTCTTAGCTGTTTGGACATAATCCAAAGCTATCACTCCGGAGTTTCTCAATTTCCTGACAGATTTCAATCTTTTCTTCACATGTCTGGAAGACTTCGTGTTATCCTTCGAATGTTCACTTTAACAATCACGGTTTGATTATCACAGTTCATAAGAATAGCCGGTATTGATTTTTCAACCACCGGTAAGTCCATTAGGAGCTCACGAAGCCATTCTGCTTCGACAGTGGCCGTATCCAGTGCTGTGAGTTCTGCTTCCATTATTGACCTCGTTAAGATGGTCTGCTTGCAAGACTTCCACGAAACAGCGCCACCTCCATGAGTGAACACATATCCACTCGTGTCCTTAATCTCATCAACATCGGAAATCCAATTTGAATCACTATATCCCTCCAGTACCCTTGGATACCCGGTATAGTGAAGACCATAGCTCACAGTGCCTTTTAGATAGCGCATTACTCTCTCAAGAGCACGCCAATGATCATCTCCCGGATTGGAAACAAAACGACTCAGTTTGCTCACAGCAAACGAGATGTCAGGTCTGGTTGCGCTAGCTAAGTACATAAGTGAACCAATAATTTGAGAGTATCTTAGCTGATCTCTAGTTATTCTTCGGTTCTTACGAAGGATCACACTAGGATCATAAGGTGTTGGAGAAGGTTTGCAATCTGAATAGCCGAAACGATTCAGAATCTTTTCCACATAGTGGGATTGCAGCAATGTAATTCCACCATCATCCACTACCCAGAAAACCCCTCCACTGACGGGCGCTTAAACCGCTCCACTGACGGGTTTAGCGCCCGTCAGTAACGTCGCGTCAGTGGAAGTCTAACTTCCACTGACGGGCGGCGGATCCGTCAGTAGAGGGAAGATCACCACTGACGGGCAGATCATTCGGCCCGTCAGTGGTGGGTTTTATGGAATTTAAAAAAAAGCCCGGCTCCAGGGCGGCGTGGCCGCCTGGATCGGGGAGCCGAGGACGTGCTCGTCGCCATCGCCTGAATCGGGGAGTCGAAGCCGTGGACGCCGCCGCTCCGTCCCTCCCGCGCTCGTCGCCGTCGATGGAGTCCAGGAGGTCTCGCCTCGTCGCCGCCGTGCTGGATCTGATGCTCACCGTGCCCGCCGCCGTGCAGTAGCCGTCGTCGT
This sequence comes from Stipa capillata, assembly GCA_019208055.1. Taxonomy (NCBI): domain Eukaryota; kingdom Viridiplantae; phylum Streptophyta; class Magnoliopsida; order Poales; family Poaceae; genus Stipa; species Stipa capillata. The sequence continues at coordinate 23,637 of JAGXJF010004866.1, forward strand.
CGCTGCCGTCGTCTCCGGAGACGCGCATGATGTAGTAGCATTTGCCGTAGAAGCCGGCGCCGCCGGAGGGGAGGCGGGCGTGGAGGAGGGGACGCGCGTTCATGGCAAAGGAGAGGTGGACGGGGGAGCCCTCGTCGAAGCCCGCGGCGCGGGTCCGGCTCTGCCACGCCTTGGCGATGAGCACCTCGAATGCTGAGCACCGGGCGCCGCCGGTCGCCGCCGCGAACTGGTCCTTGAAGTGGTTGATGTAGTCGGCGGAGATGTCGATGGCGAGGTACTCGAGCCGCTTGGCGCCGGCGGGCTCCGGGAGGCTGCCGACCAGCGCGCCGACCAGGTCCGGGATAGCGTCGTGGCCCCACGCCGGCGCTACCGAGATGCGGTCCGCCCCGCGTGCCAGCTCCCCCACCGCGAGAAGTCACCGCCCATGGGGGCGAGCAAGGGCATGTACAGCGCGGCATAGGGGTTAGCGGCCATGGGTACCAGCGGGGCGACCACGGGAGCCCCGGCCAGGTCGCTGCACAAAAGAATCAACCGAGCGAGGTCGGATCAGATCAGACCGCGGAACTCGGCGAGGAACACACCGTCTAGGGTTAGGGTTACGTACCTGCGCCTGTCGCGGTAGGAGGAGGGGTCGGCGTAGCGGTTGTCCGCGTAGGGATTCATGGCGCCCCGCGGGGTTTGGCCGGATGGCGAGGGGTCCGGTAGGAGCAGGAGGGCGCCGCGGCCGTGCGGCTCGAGGAGGAAGGAAGGATAGATCTGCTTTGCCGTGCGGCTGTGTGGGGGTGGGGTGGGTTGTGGATTCGGCGAGGGCGGCCGAGGGGGCCGGCGGCTTCGGGGACGAGAGGGGCGGGGAGGAGGCGGAGGGGGCCGGTGGCGTTGGGGAGGCAGCGTCGGGGAGGAGGCGTCGAGGTCGAGGACGGATCCGGCGGCGTTGTGGAGGCGGCGGAGGGGACCAGAGGCGGAGGGAGAGGAGGCGGAGGGAGATCCGGCGGCGCGGGAGAGAGGCGGAGGGAGGCGGCCGGAGGCGGAGGGTCGGGGCGGAGGTGGCGGCCAGTGGGGAGAGGAGGGAGGAGTGCGGCCAACGGGGGAGACTTAGGGGAGGGGCGGCGGCCAGTGAGGAGAAAGAGAGAGAGAAGAGAGGAGTTGGGGGAGACTTAGGGGAGGGATTTTTATGTAGTCGGGCCAAATTTTCACTAACGGGCCGAATTTTGGGCCTGTCAGTGATTTGGGTTGGAACATCACTGACGGGCCATAATTTGGGCCCGTCAGTGGTGTAGTACACTCTACTGACAGGCCACATTAATGGGCCCATCAGTGGTACTTCCTGTCAGTAAAAATTAACTTTCACTGACGGGCAACGTTTTGGACCCGTCAGTAACTATTTTTTCTTCTGAATTTTGGACGGTCTACCGAATAACCACTGACGGGTACCTGTTCGCCTGTCAGTGGTGAACAATACTACTGACGGGTATTTTATGCCCGTCAGTGGAGACCGTGCAGGAGAGTTGTTTTCTGAGGTAGTGATCATCTCTCAACAGCTTGATGTTCAAGATAACATCAGCTACTCCAAGATCTTTCATCTCAAAACTCTGAGATAAGAAGGTCTTAACCTCCTCAATCACCTTGAGGTTGGTTCCAAAAATCAGTATGTCGTCGACATACAAGCACAGAATAACTCCTTCGCCCCCACCATAGCGATAGTACACACATTTGTCAGCTTCATTGACAACAAACCCAGCAGACGTTAAAGTCCTGTCGAACTTCTCATGCCATTGCTTGAGTGCTTGTTTCAGGCCATACAAAGATTTTAATAGCTTACACACTTTTTCATTTTGACCATCTACTACGAATCTATCTGGCTGTTCCATATAAATTTCCTTGTCCAACTCTCCATTTAGGAAAGCCGTCTTAACGTCCATTTGATGAACGAGAAGACCGTGTGAGGCAGCCAGCGAAAGTAGTACTCTAATGGTGGTCAGTCTGGCCACAGGTGAGTAAGTATCAAAGAAATCTTCGCCTTCCTTTTGGGTATAACCCTTGGCCACAAGCCGTGCCTTGTACTTTTCAATTGTACCATCAGGCCTAAGCTTTTTCTTGAACACCCACTTACATCCTACAGGTTTACAACCATAAGGACGGTCAGTGATCTCCCATGTCCCATTAGCCATGATGGAATCCATCTCGCTACGGACTGCTTCCTTCCAGTAGTCTGCATCAGGAGATGCATAAGCTTCTGAAATCGTATTGGGAGTGTCATCCACAAGATATACAATGAAATCATCACCAAAAGACTTTGAAGTCCTTTGTCTCTTGCTCCTTGTAGGAGCTTCATTGTCTATCTTCTCATAGTTTTCGTCATGTGTATGTTCAAGATATTCCATTGGAATGGAAGGTGCCGGAGTTAACTCAGATTCCTGACTAGAAGTGCTAGACATATCTCTCATAGGAAAAATATCCTCAAAGAATGTGGCATCTCTAGACTCCATGATGGTATCGACTCTCATGTCAGGTACTTCAGATTTCACTACTAGAAATCTATAACCGATGCCATGATGAACATAGCCCAGAAAGACACAATCAACGGTTTTAGGTCCAAGCTTATGCTTCTTGGTTATTGGCACATTTACTTTGGCCAAGCAACCCCAAGTGCGTAGGTAAGAGAGTGTTAATCTTTTCTTTTTCCACTGTTCAAAAGGAGTAATCTCCTTATTCTTTGTAGGAACTCTATTTAGGACATGACAGGAAGTCAAAATCGCCTCCCCCCACCATGCCTTGGATAAACCCGCAGTGTCTAACATGGCATTAACCAAATCAGTTAGAGTGCAGTTTTTCCTCTCAGCAACCCCATTTGACTGAGGTGAATGGGGAGGCGTCCTCTCATGGATTATACCATGTTCCTCACAGAATAGGTTGAACTCATTCGAAAAGTACTCTCCACCACGATCTGACCGAAGCCTTTTGATTTTTCTTTCAAGTTGAGTTTCAACTTCTGCCTTATAGATTTTAAAGTAGTGTAGAGCCTCATCTTTCGTTTTCAAGAGATATATATAACAAAATCTAGTGGAATCATCAATCAACGTCATGAAATATTTCTTTCCACCTTTAGTCAACACACCATTCATCTCACAAAGGTCTGAATGTATGAGCTCCAATGGTGCCAAGTTTCTTTCCTCCGCGGCCTTATGAGGCTTACGAGGCTGCTTAGCTTGCACATAAGCTTGGCACTTAGAGCCTTTGACTGAGGTGAATTTCAGAATTAAATTCAAACTAGCAAGCCGCGTCATACAACCAAAGTTAATGTGACAAAGTCGTGAATGCCAAATATCAGTTTCATTAACACTAGAGCAAACATGGTTCACGACCTTATTACAGAAATCTGATAGAGAAAGGCGGAACAGTCCTCCGCACTCATAGCCTTTACCAATAAAAAGTCCATACTTAGACACGACAACTTTATTGGACTCAAACACCAACTTAAACCCTTCTTTACAGAGAAGGGAACCACTAACGAGATTCTTATTCATCGAAGGGACATGCTGCACGTTCTTCAGCCGCACGATCTTCCCCGAAGTAAACTTCAGATCTACCGTGCCAACACCACGAACAGAAGCATGTGACCCATTCCCCATTAGGACGGTAGAATCCCGAGCGGCCTGGGAAGAAGAGAACAAGGAAATGTCAGCACATACATGAATATTAGCACCGGTATCAATCCACCAATCAGTGGACTGACTTACAGAGAGTACAGTAGGTAAATTACCGTACCCGGTTGCTCCAGCTTCATTGTTGCTGACAGTCACATTGACAGATTTGGAGTTCTATCCTTGAGAGCCTTTCTTGCCTTTGCGGTGTTTGCACTGACTAGCCCAGTGACCAACCTCACCGCACACATAGCATGGCTTGTTGTCCTTGTCCTGCTTCTTCTTCTTGAAGTTGGCAGCCTGAGAGGTTTTGAACTTTCCCTTGAACTTGTGGGCATTCTTTTGCACCATGTTGGCGCTGGACTGTCCCTCTGTTCCCTTAGTGTGTGTGTCCTTTGCCCTCGCCTTCTCTTCCACATCCAGAGACCCCACAAGATTTTCAACTGAAATCTCTTGTCTCTGATGTTTCAGTGAAGTGGCAAAGTTCCTCCAAGACTGAGGAAGCTTAGCGATAATGCACCCCGCGACAAACTTGTCGGGTAAAACACACTTGAGAAGTTCGAGCTCCTTGGCAATGCACTGTATCTCATGAGCCTGCTCAACTACAGAACGGTTTTCAACCATCTTGTAGTCATGAAATTGCTCCATGGCATACAGTTGGCTGCCAGCATCTGTTGCGCCGAACTTAGCTTCGAGCGCATCCCACAGTTCTTTGGCATCGCGTATGTGTAAATACGCATCCACCAACTTGTCTCCGATCACGCTTATAACGCCACCCACAAAGAGGACAGTGGCATCCTGGAATGCCTTCTCCTGTTCAGGAGTAAGCCCTTCCGGTTTGCCACTAGCCACCCAGTAGACGTTCATAGCAGTGAGCCACAAGATGGTTTTAGTCTGCCATCTCTTAAAATGCACACCCGTAAACGGGTTTGGTTTCAATGACGCGGCAAAACCAGCAGTCGAAAATTGCCTAAACAAATAAGGTTTTTGGATTGTTGAAGTAATTAGCAATTTTCGAATTAATCTAATCCAGAAAAGTATCATGACACATGCACAGATGATATAAACCAACTCAAGTGAACTAGATATGCAACTCCAAACTAAACAACAGACTAGCATGTCTATCTCACTTGCATCAAAAGCAAAACAGAACCACAGAAGGCTTAGGAGCACATACGTGGGAATAGCAGCAGCGAACGATCCAGTGTTGGCGTCAGTAGCCATGGCGATGAAGTCCTCGTAGTCGAAGCAGTCGCCCGACGACGAGGAAGCAGTCGAGGTAGCCGTGCAATTGTCGATCGTAGCCGAAGTAGTCGTCCGACGGTGAGGAAGCAGCGAGCAGTCACGCCGAGACGCTCCCCAAAAACCTTATCGCCCCTCACCCGGTACAGGTTCTCGAGAGGCGGGGTTCCGGAGGCCTGCTCTCCCGTGCAGCCGTGTACGCGGTCGCCGGGATGGGAAAAACCTGAAAACAGCGGCAGCAAAAGGAACGGATCTGAGCGCCACGGCTAGGGTTGCTGCTCCTCCTCTTATAGCCGCTCGGGGGACGTGGGACACACGACTCCTCGTTCGAGTCGGTAACAGTCCCACAATCCGATAAGCAAAAAACTCTGTCCCGAGTGGCAAAAAATTCACGCACAGATTTAGCTCGGCTCGAGCACGAAACACGACGCGCGCGCGCGACGGGGCGGGCGGCGGAGGAGGAGTGCGCGTGAACTAGTCCTCTTCTCAAGCCTCAAGGAGGTGGGCAACACAACTCCTTATAAGTTGATCTCCCTCCACCTCCACTAGCAATATGAGACTAAACTTCCACTCATGCCATCCAACCAAATGGGCCTTTAAGATTTTCTAAGAATTAATTGGAACATGGGCTTTAGTCCCATTAATTCTAACAGCAACATGCTCATGGTGGAGGGTATAATATATTCATTATCAAAAGCTAATCCAAATCAGCACAAACAAACAGATAACGACCCGTGGCTTCACAACTGCCAATTATGACACCGAAGATAGATCATTCAAGCTCGATCGATGCATGCATGGTTGGAAATATTAGCATAGAAATATTTAACCAAGCAAAAATCCTAACTAGACATCAACCGGTCGTGCTATCTCTTCAAGACCCTATGAATAGATCAATCCACCGTCAGTCACGGAGCCTGTAAACTCTCAACGGCTCCACGGTCTCGACGTAGGCGAACGTCCGCTGGATGTAGCAACCAGCTTTGATATTGGCAATCGCCGCACCAGGCCTTTCTTGTGTCGTCGCTCGGCGTGTGTCAAACAAGACATGACTTCCCTTTCCGTTCGAGTCCCACGTCCACTCTTGTTACAACACGCATTACCATATAAACAGTTATCCTAGACCCCACGGTTTAATCTGTTTAAAAAATAATAATCTATGATATATACAATCTCAGTTAGTTAAGTTAAGAGATAAACATATATCTCAGATGGTTGGACATACAACCATCTCAAAGTTTATTTCAGATTGTTGATATATAGAACCGCTTGACATATAGCCAATACCTCAGATGGTTCATTCCCTCAATCGACTGAGATATGCTTCAGCGCGCCAGTTCCAGGTAGCCAACCGAATGAGAAATTGAGTTTATCTCAGATGGTTCTCTCTTTGGACCGTCTGAGATCTAATCTACCCTATTAAGATGCAGCCAACCAGATTGACTAGATCGACCATATCATTCAATGATGCGGCAAATTGGAGGATTGAGGGTTTTGAGGCGATTTTGTTGGAGAAGACACATCTATTAATAGATATATTTGATTTTGATGATCTATGGTTTATAATTTATTGTGATTAGTTACATTCTTTAGTTATTTAATATTTTATTGCTAGTCAAAGAGATATTTGAAGATATGTATCGCTGATAATTTAGGTTTCTATTTTTTCTATTAATTATTATTTTAATATATGTATACGTGTACATGTTAGATTAGCAATTGAAGATTATTAGTTATATGTCCCAAATTAAATTAAGAAGGTATATATGGCAGCGCTAATATGCGCGAGAGCGCAGAATTGCTTAATCTGCGCTCCGGCCGAAACGCGCCAGACCGAGCCAGCCAGGCTACCCGAACGTGTAAACCCACCCCTGTCCAAATTTGACGGTAAGACGTGAAGTGTCGAACGGTAATTTTACTACTGAGATTTTACTGCTGAGATTTTAGTGTGACTCAAAATTACTACATTTTGCGATAAATTTTACGATATCTTATACACAACTTTACTGCCTCGCGCGCATCTCGACCGTAAAAAATTTCTGAGTTTGACGACATTTTATTATATTTTGTGATAGATTTTACGACATCCTATACACAACTTTACTATCTCGCGCGCATCTCGACAGTAAAAAAATTCTAAGTTTTACGACTTTTTGGTAGCACTTTCACAGTCACGCGCAATCCATTTTAATTGAATAAATAATGAAGTGGTGAGATTCAAACCATGGACCTCATGCACGTTACTCTTCTCTTTTAACCAACTAGACTATGCAAGTGATTGTGAATAAATAGAAGAAATATTTCTAATATAGAAGAAATATTCCCCTAATCTGTTTTAATTGAAAAAATAAGGACGAGGTAGGATTCGAACCTTAGACCTCATGCACGTTACTCTTCTCTACTGACCAACTAGGCTACGCAAGTGATTGTGAACAAAGAGAAGAAATATTTCCTTTCTAGTATGGAACGATCAGACATGCAGTAAAATGATGGCCGCGAGATCGTAATATCGTGTACATATAATAGTAATTTTGCAACACGCTTTATACAAAAATTACTAGAGTCCTGAATTTTACGATGATACATGTTGTTTTACTACTCGACAGACATAAAATTACCGTATTTTACATGTGAAGTTACGTTACTGTGAGGGATCTGTTCGACAGTAATATAGTTCGATAGATTTACTATATCTACTGAATAGTTTTACGGTCAGTGGTGAAAAGGGAGGGACGTGGTGGGTCTGGGCTGGCTGGCTCGGTCGGTTGGTCAGCGCGCAGAATAACTATTCTGAGCGTAGGTGCAGATTAGCGGATCTATATATATGTATATATATAATGTTAATTAATATATTATTGCTAGGTACATGTATACACCTATATTTAACACTTGATATTGCAGCGGAGGCTGCTTGGGGGTTGGTGCATCCAATTTGTGAAGGTGTTACGGTGCACAATGTCCTACTATTGTCTAGGTTCGGTAAGGTAGTTGTGGACAATGTGCATGATCAATTCAAAGGAGTCCCTCTGCCAATTCTCATAGACGATGAGATAAAAACTCTAGGGGATGCCACTAGGACATTTATCCAATGGCCCAAGAGGGATATCTTCCTCGACTTCTCATGGCTACAACTGTCGTTTTCCATCAGAAATGACGATGACTCCAATGGTAGTTGCTGCTTCACCAGTGCCAGCAACACTTATGACAGTGGATCCTACACCACCAACACGGCCCGCAGGGCTTGTGCGATGGTTACTACACCGCCATTGATAATGGTACCGTCTGCACCTAACACTTCATTACGAAGTCAACCTCTAAGAAGCGAACAGGGAAAGTACAAATAGCAAGAGCAAGGCCAAGACTGGCGTGAGCAAGGGACTGATGGTGCGGCCTAATAATGTCAATTGAGAAATCTAGGCATTACAGACCATGGATAATATCCCTTTTGTGCCTCTGGCAGGAAATTCAATCTTGGACAGTCATTGGTTGAGAATGAAAAGACGATCAAGTTAGAACTTGGGTAGGCTTGTGATTTTGCATAGGTGGTATATGCAATAGTCCAACAAACTGAAGCACCAACAGATCTCAAGTGCTATGGTCTAGTTCATAGAAGACCATTTCCACCACAACTAAATAGGCTGTTGCTTCTCTCGGAGTTTGACAACTTTTTCAATCTTTACAACCTAAACGCCTTGGACGCCTAAATCATTAGATGCTGGAAACTGTAAGTATTTACACTCACAGTCTATGTCCATCCAATATAAACTTCATTTACATACAAACTTTTGCTTTTGTATATGCAGATACATGATCTCTAAAGCCAGAAAAACGAAAGAAGTTGTTGGCTTCATTGACCCACACGCTGCCTCCACACAAAGTATCGACGCAGATGAAAGGTTTGTTGAGGATAATATCATAAAAATGTTGAAACTGAGCCACGATAAGAAGTACATACTTTATCCTTTCCAAAAGGGGTAAGTATTGACATTGTATTAGTTTCTGTACTTATTAATTTCTACTTTATGAGCAACAAGTGCTAATTTACGTTTAGTGACATCCCCCTGTAGATACTACTAGATTCTTATCGTCCTCGTACAAGGAAGTCCAAAGCCATATACCTCAATTTCAACCAGAGCAGCAAAACCCAATATAGAACTATCAGCTAATTAATAGACAGGTAAACAAATTACCTACTTATATAACTGTATCATATGTCTCTCAAGGTCTAATTAAAAATTTTGGACCACGAAAAGGGGAAGGTCACTGATATAAGTTTAGCCACGCCTATAAGTTTTTGGTATGTATCTGGTAGTGGAACACTAATACTAGATCAAACTTCATAATAGTGCCTCTAGACCTAACCAATTCAAAATTTCAAGTGTCGTCAGTAGCCACCGGTAACCAATCTTTGTGGCTTTTACGTATGCTACCACATGTATCTCATCATCGGTACTTCATCCAAGTCAATATATTAGTGTGTATTTCTTCAAATAAGAGTTTCATGTCACAATTCATGCATACACAAGGCTTTAATCTTCATATTGACAGGCTCCACCCGTTCTGACAGTAGTGTTGCAAAAGCCGGATTTAGCAAAGATAAGAGGAGTTGTCGCTTCTTTCCTAGTCAAAGAGGTGATCAAACCTAATGACGAGTTCCACCACAGACCAAGAATAACGGCTCCTTAGAATGTAGTTATCCAATCCTATTCATTGACTCCAAGTGAAGCATCTATTTTGAAGATGGATTTCTTTGAGCTCACAATTTTCAAGGGCATTCTTGAAATGGTTTAGAATGCTTCCATTGATATTAGCTTTATTTTTATCCCTTGCCCTATAAATCTGATTGGAATCGCCAAGGGCTAGCATCCTATTCCATCGGCCGGCCGCTGTCCTATGAGCTCGGCAAAAAACTCGTCTTTGTGGTTGCTCATGGATGGGCCAGAGATTGAGGAGATTTTGAATGATGTGTTGGACCTGATCAGCATTACCATTGCCGAGAGGAAAAAAGCACCAGTTTGCACATATGAGATGTGGACCATTTCGGTGTTTCACAGCATGAGGATGCCCACCCTAGTGCCCTCCGTAGGCCACTGCGCAAAGTTCTGAAGCCTAGCCCACTGAGGTAGCCATCCAGAAAAGAATCAACACCGTTGAGCTTCATTTCCTGAAGGCAAACTACATGGCAGGAGGTGGAAGCGAATGTTTCATGAACTATCTTTCAACGATCAGGGCAGTTGAGACCCCCAACGTTCCAACTTAGGAAATTAATGTTAGCTTCTGGCATAGTGCACTCGCCGAGCAACGGGAGCTAAGAAGTTGTTACGTCTGGGCAGAGTGATTTGAATAGCCACAACACGAATAGGCACAAGCACATACACATGCGACAACACAAATGAGCTAATCATAACAACCTTAGCATAATTCCTGACATCCCATCTGGCGTACATGAAAACAATAATGCAAAGGGACACTAACTTCTTGTTCGAAACCATTTCCATCCCCCCCAAAAGATCATTGGTGATATCTAACATGGAAACCTGGGAACACTTGATGATCCAGCGGTAGGGCCTCAATCACCCACAATCGTGTCGCCCTTGCTGCTGTGTTCCGGCCCTTGCCGCAGTGCTTGACGAGCGTCATGTCCACTGCTGCAGTGAACTCACAGTCTAGGTTGAAGAGGGCACGTAGTGCCATGACCGTGATGGCCGGCACGCGCCCCTTGAATAGGTCTACAAAGGTGGTGATGGATGCAGCAATAATGGGCTCTCCATCCTCGACAATACCCAAAGATAGTACAGGAGCTTTTCTAGCATCTTGACATTGGGGGTGCAGTGATGCTTGAGCGTGATATGCTGACTGCTGCGACAGTGCAGCGAGATTCCACCTGCAAGCGTCTTGTTCCTATTTGTTGGTGGTCACAGAGGCAAGGAAGGTGGCGAAGATAGGAGCGATGCTTGCACCAGTATGAAGATGGTGTCGCCCTCTACAGCTGTGATCTAATGATGTGGCGAGGTGCCCTCCAGTGTGTGCAACGGGGTGATCTCCAATGCCTGCGCCACGATCACCATGGCCTATGCCACCTCCTGTAGCATGGAGGCATGCGAGGTCTCCGAGATTGGCTCCTCCTTAGCCAGCAGTGGTGTGTTGAAAATGTATCTTGGCCTCCTAAGTGGCTTTGATGATTAACGATAAAACAAGTAAGGGACTAATGTGTGCATCAAGATGTTGATTAGGTATTTAGTCTCCAAGGCAAGTTGGAACAAGCGTTGACGACCCCTAAAAATATTGAAAAACAGACTGCATGAAATCAAGAAGATTAAGGACATTTTCAAGTCACTTTGGTAATTCAATGATCACATTGAGTATATGATGGCTATATTATAAAGGGGGAGCTAGTCAACAATATCAAACGAGATAACTTGCTAAGTGCTCAATGAAAATTCACTCTAAAAGTTTTTGGAAAACTATCTACACCAAACTTCAGTGTTCATCAAAATGTCCAGTTGAGTTCCTGATGTCCAGGTCTTCAGAGCGAAGTCTGTCTGGACACTCCGAGTGAAGACAGGTCCTCTATCCAAAAATCAATTTTCACCCAGATCTTCCAAGCGAAGGTCATCTGAACTTTCCGATCTTCATCTTATAGCTTTGTCTAGAGTGTTTGATGTTGTCCAGAACTTCCAAGTGAGATTTGCCGGACACTCCAAGTGATGACAAAGCTTCTATACCAAAGTTCTGACTTCGCCCAGACCTTCTAAGGGAATTTCATCCGAAACCTCCGAGTAAGGACTTAGTCTCTATCTTAGTGCTTTCTTTCACCTGGACCTTCATGGTCTGGCACCTCTGAGGAAACCAAATTGGCTCCATTTTTGCTTCTCTGGAACCTCCGAGTGAGGATCTCCCAGAACCTCCGAGTCAATTTATGTTTTGGGAGACAAGGATTGTTTTAGTTCAGAACTTTTGAGTGTCTTCGGTTCGAACCCTCCGAGTCTTGGATTTTCTTGAGGTTTTGAATTGTCCAGTATATTCGAGCTGCTCCCTCCGAGCAGCGCTTTTCTCCCAAACTAGTTGTTGTGTTCAAACCCTTGAACCTCCGAGTGAGGTTGTCCGAAACCTCCAGATGAAGTTTCTTTGTGAGTAGCAGCTAGATTTTTTAGAGCAGCCTATATAATCCACCACCCCCCTAGGTGAAGTCTATCCTTTGCATCCCAAATCCTGTGCTGCACTCTTGCTCTCCACTTTTTTATCTTTTTGTGAGAAACTTTGAGGAGAAATCTTAAGGATTTAGATTAGATTTTCATTGAGCATTCAAGTAAAGGACCACCTCCAAGTCGAGACCAACTTCCTATTACTTTTGGGGATTGGTACCTCCTAGACGGTTAGGCGTCGCTCGGGAGTCTTCAAGCTTGTGAAGAAGCCAAAAAATTTGTGAAGATTAGAGTTCATCTACCACAAGGTGAAGAGCTGTCATAAGATATGGGAAGCTTTGTAATCTACAAGCTTCTTGAAGAAAGAGCATGATTAGTGCCAGCTTTGATCCTTGAATCAAGCTTCCTTAACGGAGACGTAGAGCCTTGCCAAAAGCTCGAACTTTAACAACAAATATCATTTCTCTCGTGTGGTTATTTTCTTGCACTTCTCTATACTTGTTTTGATCACTAGCATACTAAATCTTGTTTATGACTATTTAGTGTTATAGAGATACTTCTGTAGAAATCTTGGAATTTAGTTTTTGTTAATCTCCTAATCACCCCCTTTAGTCGATAGTCTGAATCCTTTCACGTGTGCATGTCCTACTCCTCCTCAGCCTCAACCATCACTGGCATGTGCGTGTCCTAGTCCACCTCCACGGGAGATGATGCACTCTACCTCACTAGGCACACCAGTGGTAGCGATAGGAAGCTTGGCAAGTGCTCTGGAGTTGCAGGCGAGGCTTTGGCAATGACCACCACAACCAGCAGAGGAGTGGGCATCAGGTCGGTGATGGAGAAGGTCACTGTTGGTGCCTAGCTGCATAGCCCTACCACCAGACTGTGCATAGGGGTGGGGGGAGGGGGAGGGGGAGGAGTGTCGACGTCCATGATGCCCAGCAGCACAGCAGTCTATATGCGGTAGTTTCTAGAACACGCACCCATTTCTGCTTGGTACTCACATGTGCACACTGGTGTGCACCTTGGTGGTGGCAAGAGGCAGCGTCAATGTCGCCGAGGCCATGATCTCTATGGTGCACAAGGCTCACCTCAATGGCACGGTCATGGTGCACATGCCAATGGTTGCAATGATCGTCGCGGCGACCATCACGCCGTCATCATGTCGCCCATCCCAAAGGTCATCGCGTCGTTCATCCTGACACTCTCATTAGTCCCACATTAGCCAGTAGCAACTACAACAGAGGAGATTGTCACACCAGTTGTTGTGTCCCCTCTCCCAGCACCCTAGGCGGTCATCATCATCACTATCGTCATCGTATTATCTCGGTGATGGCACCTTGGTGTCTGATGGTGCCTGTCGTGGGCCTGGGTTTTGTCGTCGATGACGCCGAGCTTCCACTTGAATTCACTGACTTTGGGTCACGTTAGAGCACCGTCATCACCCGTTACAGCGGAGAAGTCCTCGTGGATCCCAAGGTGGATCAGGATCCGACGAGTGAGTCATCTATGGCCCGTCTCCACCACCCCATGGCCCGCCAACCTGCCAGGAAGCATTAGCCACTTTACCTTCGGTATGGCACTGAGGTTGGCCGTCCATGACTAGAAGCCGAGCGTGCTCGTGCCCTCTTTGTGCAGCGTGCAGTTGTCAATGTAGTGCAGCGTGCAGGCGTGACCGTCGGCATGGGCCTCAAGCATCCATTGGCGGATATGGATGTCTAGTTGGCCATGGCGGAAGCTGTGCTGAGCCATAACGGCATCACAGTGGTACTGGTGCATGAAGTTGAGGAAGAAACACTCTGGGAAGTGCTTCACCACCGTCATGTCCTCTCGTCGGATGCCGAAGACAGCAGCGAAGGCGTCGGTGATGGTTTCCGCAGAGACGCTTGCGCGCTGCATGCGAAGCCAGGTGTGCCACTTGCGCTTGTATGTCTGGCGTGGCGGGGGCGACGTAGTATCCCTCGGCCGGCCTAGTATCAGCATCCCCCAGCTTCGGCATGTGTCGAAGCGTTGGGGAGGTCGCCGGGTCATGGACGCCAGGGGCTGTCAGGGCATGACGATTGGAACCGCGAGCAGCAGGCGCGCGAGTGGCAGGGACTGCCGTCGGAGGTGGGCGCTACCTACAATGTCTGGCTCTATGGCCTGATCGGAGGCAGCAGGAGAACCTTGTCCGATCACGGCAGGCGGTAGCAAAGTGCCCTCTGGAGAAGCAGTTGACGCATTTCCCCTTGAATTTAAGAAGCCATGCCGGGTCTGGTTGGCAACGCGTGTTCATGGTGGTGGTTGGGCGGCTTGAATGCTCCTCATGAGCGTGAACCCCGGCGTGTGAGCATCTGCCACCCCTGCTCTGAATCGCCAAGGCATTCCTCGGAGATCTGCTGGAGTGAATGTTCGAGGGGACGCGTGCGCCGTGCGGCAGCAGACGAAGACTCAGTCGCATCAATTGCAGCTGACATGCCCCTCTGTTCCTGGAGTTGGCAGGAGGTAGTTGGCGCTTTAAGGCATGGCCTTGCCGGAGCTTGGAGGTTTTGTCTTGGGGATTCATTAATGGCGAAGGAGACCACACGGCCGTGGCCTACCACCTGGGCAGGAACGACAGGTCCACCCGGCACTAGGAGCTCCGGGGAGTTTCTGCGATGAAGTCCGATCCTGACGAGGTGGCGAGGAGGCGTTGCGGGGAGAGGACGGAGACCTTTGGGGGCGGCTGTTGGCGTTGGCGTGGTGGCCTCCTAGCCCTGATGGAGGGGGCGCAACTTCAGCAGCCTGCGACGACAGGCTCCCCAGATGTAGATCTGGGGACGGAATGGCGGCGGTGTCCAAGACTCGTGGGGTGAAGCTAATGATATCCCTCCACAAAGTTTGAGTACACGTGGAAGATTTTGTGTTACCAATGTAATGATACATAAGGTTATATGCAATTTACTCTTGTTTTTCTGAGTACTGTTTATACAGTCAAAATGGGTCGGTAGTACTTTTTTCGTCCAAAAATATGGGTTACCGTGAGGCCACTGGTATATGTGAAACATATAGATTGAATACATGAAAATAATATCATAGGACTTTTGTCTCGCCAGTTCTAAAGAACATATGTATTCTTTATTATTTTTTGATAGCATGTTATAATTTAAAAAGAGTCATTGTTTTGCATTAGAGACCGTAAAAAAAAAGACATAATACGATTCGTTAACAAAGGGAATATTATTCATTTAAGAAACAAATTCAGAGAAATAAAAAACAAAGGTGGTGCGATTTACTATTGATAGTTGAGATATCATCAAAGCAATCCTGCGTCCTCACCAGTTTTTTTACTAACGTTTGGTAAATCCAAACTCTATTAGTTACTGCTGCTACTAGGAGTATCAAAGTAGCAAAGAACTGAGGCTTTGCTAAGTCTAAAAATGGCATACATGATCTGAAAACACAAGACGAAATAATGAAAACGAGTTGGCCCGGCCCCTCAAAAGAGATCTACATGCCACCCAACACGTGAATATCCTATTGCTACATGATTGAATTGAATAATAGATCATAGCAATGAGTAAGGGTGAAGGTTGCAACTGGAGTGTGACAGAGAGCTGATGCTACGCAACAGGCTTACCTTTTCCGTAGCTGTTGTGGTGGCCTTGTCATTCGGGATCTGTTAGAGCATTGCACTCGATGGATGATGGCTGTGGATTGATTAGTAGCTAGTAGCAAAAAGGAGCTAATTCTGTTTGGCATCAAGGGTCAGATCAGCGGCTTTCCTTCTCCCAACCCCGGCATCTGTTTTCGCAGCCACTTGCCAACATTCGAAGGAAACTGCCGACACAGAGTGACATATTGAAATTACAAGAATGATTTCCATGATGCAGAAAAAGATGCTAGGGAATGCAAATAAATAAATATAAATTTTAGCAGGAAAAGGAAATACGTTTTTTGAAAGTACAGTCTTTAGACCGCAAACTTGGATGTCTATGTTAAATTTCATGAATAGAAGGCAAGTGAAATGTAGTCTTAATTTTGATACATCAGTTGCGTGACTCATTTCTTGGCAAGATATAATGTGGGAGTTCAGGATTTGCAGTCCATTCGTTGACCCTCTAGGATGTGTCATTCTGATGTATCACTTACGTGTTGACATCAAATGGCAAATCCTGAAGTGCCTTTGGTAAATCCTAGATTATCCCAGTTATAATTTGTGTTAATTAATCAATAAGGTCCATTCGTACACAAAGATCTAGGCGTATACAAGTATGGCAAAGGGATGTACTTGGATTGTTCTGGAACAAGTTGAACAAGATATACATCGTGCATGTGCACACACTTGAAATCAAATGTTTACACAAAAGAATAAGGCCATTTCGCTTTTTCCGTGTGTACTTTCTCTAGAAGCAACTGAGAGAAAATTGCCATAATGAGTTACTTTCGCTTTCACAAGACGCAAGCACAGGCTGTGAATATAGAAAGGCTGCAGACCACACTGAGCTTTATTTCAGTCCATATGGTGTTGGGCTGTTGGCACCATGTTCCAATCAGGGATCCTCAAAGCGGTTTCACTCGATGAGGGAGGGCCTTTGTCACGAATTATCTGCAAGCTGGCCTAGCTACCTCCTAAATCCCCCAAAATGGTAATCAGCTGCATTCTCCTGTTCCAAAACAATCCTTTCTCCCTTCTCCCTCTTGCAGTAAACAGGGGACATCCCTGAATCTCAATCAAATGATTGTCACCGACTATTCTCTCCCTGCCCATGTCATCATCAGTCATTCACCCATCACGGTAGCAGCCCTGGCTGCTACAATTGTGCTGGAGATTTTGCTTAGCCCTTCCGCAAATTTCTACAACCACCACCACCCTTTCCTTTCCTCCCTCCCCTTTTCTCCCATTCATGTCAGACCGCCCCCACCCGGCCACACCACGGGGCCCCGTATTCTCTCTGTCATCTCTCACTCCATCGTCCTGCCACCCCCAATATTCCCTGTCTCTCCCGGTCCTGCTCTGTCCTGCTCCTCGCAGCACCAATACCTGCAGCTGCAGGCCACCACCAACCACGCCACGCCATTCCCATATAACCATCACTGACCCCAAGGCTTCTTGGGAGCTAGTGCTGGAACACCATATCAGTGGCACGCGCACTTCCTCTGTCTAGCGGCGTTGCCCTTGCAGATTAGGAGGGAGGGGGCAATGGCGACTTCCTTCCAAGGGACGACCACCAAGTGCACGGCCTGCGACAAGACGGTGTACCTCGTCGACAAGCTCACCGCCGACAACCGGGTCTACCACAAGTCCTGCTTCAGGTGCCACCACTGCAAGGGCACCCTCAAGGTACCTCCCCCTACCGCCCTTCTGACTTCTGATACGCCATTAAGTTCAGTGAGATGTTGTCCTTGAACTTCTATGAGAAATTGCTGGGAGAAGTGGAATGATGCCAGGTAGCGAAACTTACTGGTGGTGTATGGCGATGTTTTTTCTGATGCAGCTTGCGAATTACAACTCGTTCGAAGGAGTACTCTACTGCAGGCCTCATTTTGATCAGCTGTTCAAGAGGACTGGAAGCTTGGACAAGAGCTTTGAAGGTACCGATTGACTCATCTCCTTCATTCCTTTGTAATACAGAATTTCAGTGGTTCTTGAGCCTGACTAGCACATCTCCTCGCCTGCCGTGATTCAGGAACTCCAAAGGTTGTCAAACCAGAAAGAAATGTTGAGAATGAGGTATGCAGTTCATGAAAATAAATTCTTTAGAGAGTATACTCATTTCCAGTTCCTATGGCATCGTTATTGTTTTTCTGAAGATAATCCAAAAGTTACATAGAAGTCACGCACAGAGATAAACAGCCACTTAAAACTTGAAATGTAGCATGTGGATCTGAACAGATCAACAGATAAGGAACTTAGTTCAAAAGAAAGTGACATTTCGCAAACTGATAAGCAGAATATTGACAAAATTTTGGTGCCCCAACAGCCAACGTGGTGCGGTTTCATATCATGTAATCAGCATTATTAATCTTTTGTTCTTTATCAACTACCACATTGCTTATTATCGTTGTATTCTTGGCAGAATGCTATTAAAGTCTCGAGCACATTTGCTGGTACCAGGGAGAAATGTGTTGGATGCAACAAGACAGTCTATCCAATTGAGAGGGTACTATTTTGTACTCTTATGTCTAGACTATCTCGATTATTTTTTTCTGGACTTTCCTTTACTTAACAACATGTAGCTGGATTCATATTCATCTGCTGCATTTCCAAGTTGGATATTCAATTAGTGATCTTTGTTAATATAAGAGAAGGAGAGGCAGACATATCGTTCATACCTCTTTAGTTTGCATGAATAACAGTGCTCTGATTGCGACACACCCACCAATTCTGCAGGTTACTGTCAATAACACTATGTACCACAAGAGCTGCTTCAAGTGCTGCCATGGAGGATGCACCATCAGCCCTTCGAATTACATCGCGCACGAGGGGAAGCTCTTCTGCAAGCACCATCATATCCAGCTGATCAAAGAGAAGGGGAATTTCAGCCAGCTAGAAAACGATCACGAGAAGACATCACAAAGTGCTGGGTCAGTGGAGGATGAAGAATCATACTATTAATCCTTGAGAACTTCCGGAGATGAATAATGAGTCTTCTTACATTTGCACCAGAGCAGTATGTCTTCCTGTGGTGCGTTCCTTTTCAGTTTTTCCACTGTTAGGTCATGTGCATTCAGATAACAATGATATTGTTGTCTTGTTCCTGGATGTAAACCTTGTTATATTTGAGTCGAAATATCTCTACCTGGTTTGAACCATTTGATCATTACTTAGAAGATGTCTCTACGTGTACAAGCAAGAGAACTATAAGTTCTTGATTCATCACTTATTTAGAAGCTATTTGGCTAAAGAATACATAACAAAGAAATATTACAATTCTCATACTGAAAAAAGGAAGAAAGAAAAACGCAACTCTGGACAGCATAAACATTCCCAAATGAAAAGAACAGCTGGCACAATTTTTTTAAAAGAAATGGTACAGATCTAAACCAAATTAAATTAGTACTGAAATCGACCATACAACAAGCTGTAAAAGTGGATATAATTTTATGCATTGAAGGTGGAACAAAGCTTTCTAGCAGATCTGAAGCAAGTAATGACAGCTCGTAGTGTTTCTTGTAATGTTTAATTAACCGAAGAAGGAACATCACAGAATAAAGTGCCAGGGTATCTTCCTTCACCAGCAGTGCAAATAGTTTTAAGGTATCACTGACGATTCATTTCTAGCGCGGCACTACAAACTTACAGAGACTTCATTTGGCCACAGTAGATCTTTCCTCTTTCTTTTCAATATTTACGCAAATTCATATAAATAAATCAACGCTTGCTTTGTTCAATGCTTTTATAATTAGTCCCAACTTATTTGCTGCCCTAGAATCTGATTGCCAGCCTGAACTACACGAGACCAAGAGGCAGGATAAGGATCAACCTATCCGAATTTTCTAAGTGATCATCAATCATGGCAGTCAGTGCCCAGCTGCTGGGATTGCCAGGTACCCAGCTTGAATATCCTGGCACTCGCACTAGCTGTCATTTGACCAACTAACATGACAATTTCCTACCCATCAACCATTCTCATTTGCTTGCCCGTAAAGAGGACAGCAGAGGACAACAGAGAATTATTGTAAGAGCCCTTAATCGGATCACACACGTCACTCTAACATGTACAGGAAGAATAATGAAGAAAATAAAGTAAGTCGTAACCCATAGGCAGTACCAAAATAAAGTGTGTCCTCGGGCAATCATAACTAAAAATGAACAGGAATAATGAATGATGCAGTACTAGGAAAACGTTGCAACATATACCAATCCAAAACATCAGTCCAAAAAATATATGTAATATAGGTGTAGCATTACATGGAAGCTAATGCAGTAGTTTACATAATGAAAACATATTTAACATGAAGCCTTACTTGACGTACCATAACACCATGTAATCAACTGATTTTAGGACGTACTAAAATCAGCAATTCCAAAGTGATCTTAGGCCTACAATGGACCCTTTTTGTGCCTACTTTATTTTCATCAATCAGGAACATAAAAATAGGGAAAGGGGAAATCTCTCCTTATCTTTATTGTAATATTGCGGATCGTGCAGCCAAACAATAGAATCTGTACGTACTTCCTGTACTTAGCTGTATATACTCCTAATATTACTTAAAGTCCGAACGCCAAAAAATTGTATAGTTTCTGCTGGCACTCTGGCATATTAGCAGTAGCATTTTGTACCAGGGAAGCAGTAATCACTGCAGAGAGTGCACATTGGTCTTGATTTGCTCACCCAATTTGATGTACAAGCACTTATAAACAACAGTCAAGTGTCCTCAGGTTTCCATTAGGCTCCACATGACAACTTGGCCTGCAGAAAAGTGCTCCTGATAATCAAATCTCCACCTAGAGCAGAAAGATAAACAATACAAGCGTATTAGAAAGACAAAAACATATCACTGTTATATACAAGAAATGGAAACTTGTGATTATGTAAATCACTGTTCACACGAGTTGAAACCAACTGAAAGTACCAAACTGCGATGCCTTGCATTGGATTCCAAGTCACAAATCAGAGCAATTCAGAGATCTGACGGAATCTGGCAATGGCAGGTAACACCATCTCACCATCTACCTCGGGAATAATTGCACAGAAATATAAGCTTTTGGGGAACGCAACCATGATGAGCACAATTAGTTTACTGAGAAACTATATCCAAGGGTAGAAGATTACCTTCCCCACAAAGAAAATTTGAATAAAGAAACAGCTATTATATGGGTGAATCAATACTCTTGATAGCTGAGGAACTGTTGATACTACTATTACCATTACAATATCAAGATATTATTTCAGGAATACCAAAAGCGTAACTCAAATGAGCGGATTAGCAAATGTATTTACTTGACAAAAAAAACAAGTCTTAAATAGCATGACAGAAAGAGAAGACAACATTAACATTTTCTACTGCCATGAGAGTGGATATGACTTATAAAAAGTTGGAAAGTTATACAAGACAACACTTAGGTATGACAATATACAGTTGGCAACGCGAACAAAGAAGTCACCTAAAATAGGACATAAACAGCCCTTATGAAGAAGTAGCATCTTCAATTTATTAGGAATTAAATTGAGCAATAATATTGTACAAGGGTATTCTAGCAACAAGTAAATGCCAGAAGGGACCACCGGTGTATCAGGATACATGGTTATCCTAGCAACAACATGACAGAAGAGGACCAAATTTGTGAATTGTCCTCTAAAGTACAACAATTGGAGGCAACATGCCTCACGCCAACTATTGAATTTTTCCTAACAATGCTGTACAAAGGGTTCCCTAGTCCTAGCAACAGTTACATGCCAGAAGGACCCGTATTTAGTATGAAGTATCAATAATACAACCATCCGAGGAGACATGCCTCAGATCTATAATTGAATTACTTCCAGTGAATCCAAAACCAAAGGTTCCATCCTCGTAAAGCCAAATCCTCCCCTCCACATTCCTTGTATCATCTAAGGGAGCTGACAGACGAGGATCTACCATGTCATAACTGGAATTGATGCACAGTATCCGAGAGACAGCCTTGTTCCAAGTCCCTGCATGGCCAGAAGTCAAACCTCGGATATGCTCACGGCAACTATAGTGATCCAGCTCCTGTTCAGAGAATGGTGGTTCAAGAAATGTAGCATCTGTAGTCCAAAAGACCGGGGAGTAGCCTGAGTTTTGGCCCCTTGTCTCACTAACTCGTCGGCAGGTCACTCCACCAATGTCATCATAGGTAACAATGTAAAATTCCAGAGTCCTATTCTCGCATATACCCTGTTTGGGGAAAATAAAGGTTAACATCATTTTGTATGAATGCCAAAAGATCAAACTTTGCAAACTTAAAACAACAGGTGATTTGAGAAATCAGCTGAAGTACATATCCATGTCACAATAACACTCTAGCCGGATAATATGTTTTAAGATGATACCA
Organism: Stipa capillata; assembly: GCA_019208055.1. Taxonomy (NCBI): domain Eukaryota; kingdom Viridiplantae; phylum Streptophyta; class Magnoliopsida; order Poales; family Poaceae; genus Stipa; species Stipa capillata. The sequence goes on from JAGXJF010004866.1 coordinate 45,644, forward strand.
ATGTCCAGGTATGAAGGAACAACTATCCAGAAGATAGAAATGCCAGCATGGAACACAGTTGCTTGTGAACAGAACCAATAATGACGAAGTGGAACTAGTGTGCTACACACAACACAATGAGATAGATAGAATCAAGCAAAAATGAACTCACGAGTTCGAAGATATGTACAACCTTGTCTGAGATCTCTCACTAGTAAGAAGCAACTATTACATAGCCACAGGAAATATCCCATACTTTCCAAAGCCTCTAACATGGTAAGAGAAGGTTCTCTTCAATTTTGTTACCACCAACAATGCTCCTAGTCACAGAAACAAAAGAGGATGCAAATGTTGAACTGACAGTAACTGCAAGTAGTTGTCAAATACTCAAATTTCACACTAAGGGTCACGATTATGTAAATCAAACCTAACATTCATCCCCCCTAATTTGATGTTACTTGCACCAACAATACCATGCAGCCTTCACAATGGTTTTTCAATTAATCATTGATTGATAATAGAATAAATATCAGAAAAGTTGAACTCACCTATTTTGCCAGCTTTGATTTACAAAACAAATCAACAATCCATGTTTATTTGGGATTTTAGGATAAAAGTCCTAGACATACTGAAAGGGGAGGAACTGGAACTGGTCATGAAGTAGTTTTGTATCCCGAGTAGTTCTGGCAGCAGCACTAAATGGAACTTCTCCAAGTTTTTGAACTTATACAAACCAGTGAGAACAGCATCCACAATTCCTAGGGTTTTCTGAGTATGCATTTGCACATCATGATTGGACAGAGATTCTTGCTGCTCACATAGCCTTCATGCTGACAGCATTATGCACAAGGCAAAATGCAACAGGGAACCATGAAAGACACAACTTGGCACGCTAGCAAGGAAAAACACCTTGCTTAGTAGTGCACTTGCCATTTGATTAGCACTATCTGAGACAAGAACTAGCTATTCTAATAAAAGCTCAAAGTCGATAGGACCATTAGTGAGCAAATTTTCTTCACAGAAAAGCAATCCCAGAAGATCTTTCAAATGGCCATGATTTTTTGAACAGGTAAATGCAAATCAAATCTTCATTACCAATAGTTCAATTCTAGAAGAAACAGCCTCATGCTCTCTTTAACGGCAACCAACTCCAAATGACCACCTTTGACAGTCATGGGTGTACTCCACCATAGCAAGCATACAGCTTCAAACATGTCAAGGTGCATGGTTAGCAGGTTAGCATAGAAGTGCCCGGGGCAACACTATGTATGTGCAAGATTTCAACCTGAGCGGTCATCTCAAACTCCATGAAACTGTGCCACAGCAATTGCGCATGCTATTTGACTGTAGCATCCAATCAAAAGTGATTTAAACACTAACTAACGCATCCAGCTTTCAGTACCAATCTCTGACAGATCATGCTGCTATGCTATTTCAATACAAGAGATATCTGTTCTAGTCTTCTCCAAATTCACATAATGGCTGGGATCGCCTGGGCATGGGAGTGCCTTATAACAATCAACTGCTCCGCTTGTAATACATGCAAAACATTTCAAAGTATAGATCCCCAAAAAGCAGCAGTCATCACACATGAAGAAACATATGTTCCACAATATGCACAAGGGTGCATGCTACATTCTGATCTTATATGAAATGCCATCAAGATGGGGGCAAACTTCCCAAAAAAGAGCAAGGCGCATTCACGGGAATCAACAAGAAGCAATCCGTGCAACAACAGATATCTCATCTATAAACCCCAATTCCACGCGTGAACAGCCACACTTCTCAATACCCACAACAGTATCGAGTCCACAAGCACTCTATAGTAGTATATTAATCGACCATTCCAAAGGGACTACTAGTGCTCGGACGCTATGCAACAACATAAGAGCAAGCGTTGTGTGGAGAGGAAGCACCTTCCACAGGCCCTGCAGCGGCCGCGCTTTGGTCGGCTCAGCATCTGGGATCCTCACAAAGTGTTCGGCCTCCATCCGGCCCCCTTTCCTCCTCCCCTGCCTCTCCCTCCTCCTCCTCACCGCCCCGGGGCTCCTCCGGTTCGCGAAATGCATGTAGATCTCCTCCGGTGGCGATCCCCCCTCCATCCCCTCCTCCTCGTCTTCCCCCGACGCCGCCTCAACCACAATGTGGTTGTCCCCGATGAAATTGACGCAGACCAGCACGTCCCTCAGCGCCGCCACTGTGTCACCGGACTCCGCGATGGAGAGGGTCACGAAGGGGGACTTGGAGATGGCGAGGCCGTGCTTGGAGGGGGCGAGGAGGGAGGCGGCGAGCGTGGCGCGCGGGGCCCACTCGAACGCCGCGAGGTAGGGCGAGCCGGAGCTGGCGGAGGGGAGGCGGCGCCAGAGGCCGAGGAGGCGGCGGAGGCGGTGGAGGGAGCGGAAGAGGCGGCGCGCAGAGGTGGGGCAGGCCTCCGGGGAGGGCCGCGGGGGCGGGAGGCCGAGGCGCAGCGCGAGGGCGAGCGGGAGCGCCGGTGAGGACGCGGCGTTCGCCAGGGCCCGGCAGGCGCACGCGGCGGCGGCGGCGTCGGGCGGCGCGAGGAAGGCCAAGATCGCGAGCAGCGCGTCCTCCGGCAGGTCCTCCAGCGCCGTCCCCGCCGCGGCCGGCGCCGCCAGTGAGGTTGCCATGGTGGATTTAGCGTTAGGGTTTCCTTTGAAGCGGTTAGCCGGTGACGAGATCGAGATCTCGGGATGCGCGTAATCGGGCGTGTGTTTGGAAATAGGATTTGGATTTGGAAAACGGGCGGTGGTCGAAGGCGTGGGAGAAGAGAGGCGAGGAAGCCGAGTCGAATATTCGAGTGTAGATTCGTGGGTGCACGTGTCGTTCTTGCGAAGTCCTTGCGTGATGCCGCCGACAATGGCCACCTGCCGGCGAGTGCGCGAGAGCTTCATCGGGAGGAGGCACGTGCGAGTAGCGTGTGTTTTGCGGCTGGGTAAGAGCATCTCCACGTGGACATCTAAAATTGAGCTTCTATATTCTTAGATAGATGTCTATCTAAAAAGATTCTCTCTTTATATTAATTCTCTACTCTAACAGCACATCCATATATCATCCTCTATATTCTTCTCTTCTATTTTATAATAATATCCTGTAACTAACAATAAATTTCTATTTGATATATTTGTAACGGTTATATTTCAAACGGTTATTTTTTGTAACGGCTATTTTTTAACAGGTATTTTTTAACAGCTATTTATTAATAGGTAAAATCCAAACGGCTATTTTTTTAATGGCTGTTTTTCGAACGGTTAATTTTCGAACGACTACTTTTCCAATGACTATTTTTCCAACAGCTATTTTTCATGTCTATATATATAAGTCTATTTGCCAATCCTGGCAGTGTCTCTTCTCCCAGATTTCTCTGTATCCTCTCCCACCCATCTTTCTCTCCTTTTGCACACCACAATGAGGCGTCGCAACCCCGTCAGCCAAAGGATCATGGATTCATCATCATCATCCGATGATGATGAACTCATTGTTGCTACAGCATTCATAGTGGACGATGAAGATCAGCGGTCGAATGCTCCACGCCATGGCGATTCCGTGCCAGGACGTCGTGTAATTCACCGCGATAGACAAGCCGGACATGCTAGACTCTACCAAGACTACTTTTCAGAGACTCCTACATAAGGGCCAACTATCTTTCGCCGTAGGTTCGTAATTACTGAATATTTGTTTGTCATTCATGTTCATTATCCCATCTCATATTTGTTTATTTTCGAACCAGGTTTAGAATGGCTCGTTCTCTGTTTTTTTGCATAGTACAAGCTGTAGTAGAGCATGATAACTATTTCACTCAAAAAAGAAACAATCCTGGAATTTTTAGGTTATCTCCTTTTCTGCATTTAGGATGCTCGCTTATAGAGTACCAGCGGATGCTACAGATGAATTTATTCGGATAGGGGAAAGTACTATTATAGAGAGTCTCAAAAGGTTCGTAAAAGCTATTGTGGAAGTTTTAGAAATGAGTATCTGAGACCTCCAAATACTTTCGATACTGCTAGATTACTTGAAATGGAAGAGGCAAGGGGTTTTCGTGGAATGCTAGGGAGCATAGATTGCATGCATTGTAAGTGGAAAAATTGCCCTGCATCATGGCAAGGAATGTATACCGGGCATGTGCACGAGCCCACAATAATTCTCGAAGCTGTTGCTTCACAGGATCTTTGGATTTGGCACGCTTTTTTCGGTTTACCGGGTTCTCACAATGATATCAATGTTCTGCACCGTTCCCCTCTTTTTGCAAAGCTGGCCGAAGGACAAGCTCCAGCAATTAATTACACCATCAACGGTCACAATTATACAATGGGCTATTGCCTTGCAGATGTCATATATTCACCATGGGCAACATTTGTGAAGACAATACTGTCGGGGAAGTCCGGGCGAGGCACCAGGACGAGGTACCCCCTATTCTCTATTCGTGTCACGATTGACGTAAGGTGTTATGCAGAGGTCTTAGGTGAGTCCGAGCCAACGGGGTCCCATCTCGGTCGGACGACTTAACCGCCGAGGCGAGAAGCAACTCGGCCCCCGTGGACGAGGTAAGAGGGTGGCTCGGCCGGAGCGAGGAGGAAGGCGAGGCGAGACCACCGGGTACGGACGACGCCGCCGGGGGTAAAGGACGACAAGGGCGGAGGCGAGCCGTACCGGTGAAGGGAATCTACGGATATACCGGCGCATGTAGTAGGTAGCGGCGAGGTGGAAAGCACGAGTTCGGCCAAATGTACGGTGACACGAGCTAGGGAAAGATTGTAACTTTTAGAGGGGTAGCGATGTATTTACACTTGTAAGCCGGTTTTGCCTATATAAGGGCAAGTTGGCACCCCGTATGAAAAAAGATGAATACAAGCTTCTAACACACATTCTTCGATACTTTTGCGGTAGTTGGAAAAAGTCCCGCGGACGCTTGGCTTCGTTCCCCGAGTCTCCCCCAGCACCTTGGTTTCCGACCCGGGGTGCCTACACCTGCTGACCGAGAGCCATCTCGTCAACAGTTGGCGCCGTCCGTGGGGAGCGAAGGGGCGAAGTACTCCCTGAAGCGGGTCTCCATCATGCCGCCTCGACCGAAGAAGGGCGCGACCACGACAAGGCGGAAGGCGGCGGCGAGCGGCAGGCGCGGGGTCCAGCTCCCTCCCCCGCGGCCGAGGGCGAGACGAACGTGGAAGCAACAAGAGCCGCCCCGGAAGGTCCCGACGGTGCGGGCGAGCTCACCTCCGGCGCCGCTGCAGACGGAGCGTCGCGGGCGGCTGTCCCGTCCCCCGCGGCGCGAGTGCCACCCCCGGCGGGGCCCTCGAGCGGACGTACCCTGGCGGACGCAGTGGACGACTTGCGCCGGCAGGCCGACGAGGCGGCAAGGAACTCGGTGGCGTTGCAGGCGCGCCTCCAGGCGGCGGAGCTGGAAGCCCAAAGGGCGAACTCGCAGTCCCAGCAGATGGCCGACCTCTATCGAGCCCAACTTGAAGCCACGCGCGCTCTAGCGACGCCACCTCCGGAGGCCTCCGCCGCGGAAGACTTGCGTCATCAGCTGGCCGCCGACCGCGCCGCCGCCCGGGCAGAAGTCCTCGCCCCGTCCTCCGCGGCCGAGTCTCTCCTCAAGGACCTGGACGCCGCTCGGGCCCAAGCGGCCGCGCTTATGGGCGAGGCGGACCGCGAGGCAGCTCGCCTCAGGGCGACCGTGCTGCTAAACCAGCAAGTCGCCCCGGACGGAACACACGGCGGCAGTGCGGGCCCGGGCGCGAGTGCCCAGCGCCCAGGCAGGGCGCACGAGGAGCAAGATCGGGCGGGGCGCGGTGAGGTCGTCGACCTCACGAGCCTGGCGAGCCCGCTGAGCCCAGGGCTCATGGAGGTCCCGTTCCCGCCAAAATTTCGTCCCGCCGACCTCCCGAAGTACGCAGGGACGACGGATCCGGTCCTATACACAAGGGTGTACGAGGCCGCCGTGATGGCTTCGGGCGGCGGTGGCGAGGCCATCATGGCGAAGAGCCTGCTGCTCGCCCTCACCGGCATCGCCCAGGCATGGTACCTCGGCCTGGAGCCTCGCACGATCTACTCGTGGGAGCAGCTCCGGGACAAGCTGCACGGGCACTTCCAGGGGTGCCGGAACAAGGAGATGACCTCGACGGACCTCAGCAGCCTCCGGCAGCGACCCGACGAGACCATCCGCGCGTTCCAACGTCGCTTCTTCGAGGTCCAATGCCAGGTGAAGGGGGTCGCGGAGCAGACGATCTGCGAGGCAGCGAGGCGAGGCATCAACAACGAGGCCTTGGCCGACAAGCTCGAAAGGAAGCGCCCTTCTCGCGTCGAGCAGCTGTACGATATTATGGAGGTGTACGCCCGAGTCGAGGAAGGGCAGATTCTGCGAAGGGAAGAAGCCAGGGCGACGCAGGCGTACCTGGGGAACGAGAAGACTGAGGCCGAGCGGCGCCGGCCGAGGCGCCACGAGATACATCACGTATCAGATGAAGGGCGACCGCAAGAGAGTCAAAGGCGTCAGACCGCCCGCTCCCCACCTCGCGCGCCTCCGCGCCACCACGGAAGGGAGCCCTATACCCGACCAGGGCCAGGCCGAGGAGACCCAGCACCTCGCCCGCGAGGGGCACCTCGCCCAAGACCCCGGCGAAAGTACTGCGAGCTCCATAAGCTCTGCTCACACTCCACAGAGGAATGCGAGGTCGTCGCCCGCGCGCGGGCTGACGCCCCCCCCTCCCCGGGCGGAGGGCGAGCGGCGCAATCAAGAACCACGGGGCGACGCCCCACTCGAGCTCCCACCACCACCCCCTCGGCGAGGCTCTCCACCCGGCGGCCATGGACCTCGTCGCGTCGTCCACACGATCACCGGCGGGGGGTGCTTGCACCTTCTCATCGAAGCGCCAGCGCAAGGAATACGTTCGGCGGGTCCAGCACATCGGCGCGTATCCGCCGACCGAGCTCCCCCCTGGACGAACACTCCCATCACGTTCGGCCCGGAGGACGCTGTGGGCGTGGTCCTTCCGCACCACGACGCCCTTGTCATCTCGGCCATCATCTCCGAGGTCGAGGTCCGGCGCGTATTCGTGGATGGCGGCAGCTCAGCGGACATCCTGTTCGCCTCCGCATTGGACGAAATGGGTATCCCGCGAGCATGCCTGCAGCCTCCCGGAATCCCCCTCCTCGGCTTTTGGTGGCGAGCCGATCAGGGCCCTTGGACGAATCGAACTCCCGGTAGAGTTCCGCAGCAACGGCCTTTCCCGCGCCGAGACCATCCTCTTCGACGTCGTCGACATGCCTTACCAATACAATGTCATCCTCGGGCGGCTGGCGCTCAACAAGTTCGGGGCAGTTCCCCACCACGCATACTTGTGCATGAAGATCCCCGCGTCTGCCGGAGTCGTGACAGTCCACGGCGACCAAGCCCTCTCCCGCCGCATCGAGCAGTCTGCGACCATCAGATACGTTCACGACGTCGTCCCGGTGGCGAGACACCACGCCACGCCTCGCCCGCCTCAGGCGAGGTCCTCGGCATCGACCTCGCCCCCGACCAATTCATGTCGTCCACCACGGGGTGGTGGGTCCCCAAGCCCAGACCGGACGGGGAACTCGGTCTGTTCCGTTATCTGAAGACGAGCCTCACAAGACCGTCCTGATCGGGGCAGATCTCCCGGCCGAGACGGAGCAAGCCCTCCTCCTCGTCCTGCGGGAGAACGCGGACATATTCGCCTGGGAGCCCGAAGATCTGCCTGGGGTCCCCCGGAGCATAATCGAGCACAAGCTGCAGGTCCGGCCAGGGGCTCGCCCAGTCAAGCAGCGGCTGAGGAAGATGTCGGCCGACCGACAGCTCGCCGCCCGCGAACAGGTCGCAAAACTGCTCAAGGCCGGGGTCATTCGCGAAGTACTGCACCCGGAGTGGCTGGCGAATCGGTACTCGTCAAAAAGGCAAACGGACAGTGGCGCATGTGCGTCGACTACACGACCTCAACAAGGCGTGCCCAAAGGACGACTTCCCCCTCCCCCGCATCGACCAACTCGTGGACGCCACGTCCGGCTGCGAGCTCATGAGTTGCCTCGACGCATACTCCGGGTACCATCAGGTGTGGATGGCCGAGGAGGACGAGGAGAAAACGAGTTTCATCACCCCGTGCGGGACGTTCTGCTACGTGCGAATGCAGTTCGGCCTTAAGAACGCAGGCGCGACGTTCGCCCGGCTGATCGGCAAAACCCTGCGCGATCAAGTCGGCCGCAACGTCGAGGCATATGTGGACGACGTCGTCATAAAAAGCAGCCTCGCCCAGTCACACGCGGCCGACGTGCAGGAAACCTTCAACAGCTTGCGCAAGTCCGATATGCGTCTAAACCCTGAGAAATGTGTCTTCGGCTGTGCGCGCGGGGAAGTTGCTGGGATTCCTCGTCTCCAAGCGGGGGATAGAGGCCAACCCAATGAAGATACAAGCAATCCTCGGCATGAGTCCCCCCACCACAACGAAGCAAGTTCAGAAGCTGACGGGTCGCCTCGCCTCCTTGGGAAGGTTCGTATCTCGCTCCGCCGAAAAGGGGCTCCCGTTCTTCAAAGCCTTACGGGGCTCTGGGAAGTTCGAATGGACGGAGGAGTGTCAGCTCGCCTTCGAGAACCTCAAGCAGTACCTCGCCTCGCCTCCGCTCCTCCAGAGCCCGTCCCCGGGCGATGTGCTCCTGCTGTACCTCGCCGCAACGGCCTCCGCCGTTAGCGCCGTCCTGGTCAGGGAGCAAGCGCGGACCCAAAACCCGGTCTACTACGTCTCCGAGTCGCTGCAAGGGGCGAAGTTGCGTTACACCGAGCTCGAGAAGCTGGCATACGCGCTAATCATGGCCTCCCGAAAGCTTCGCCACTACTTCATGGCCCATTCCGTCCGGGTCCCGACATCGTTCCCACTTGGCGAGATGTTCCGCAACAGAGAAGCCACTGGCCGAGTCAGCAAGTGGGCTGCCGAGCTCGCCCCGTTCACCATCGAGTTTCTGCCTCGAACCGCTATCAAGTCGCAGGTCCTCGCCGACTTCATCATCGAATGGGTGCCCCGCCCGGACTTCGAACCCATCGCAGGCGACTCTGTCTGGACGTTGTACGTCGACGGTTCCTGGTGTGCGGAAGGAGCGGGGGCTGGCGCGGTCCTGGTGTCGCCGGGAGGAGCGAAGCTGCTATACTCGGCCCGCCTGAACTTCAGAACAACAAACAACGTCACCGAATACGAGGCTCTTCTGCTTGGCCTCCGCAAGGCGCGCGCGGCTGGGGCGCGTCGCCTCCTCGTCCGGAGCGACTCGCAGTTAGTCGCCGGCCAAGTCGGGAAAGACTACTAGGCAAAAGATCCGGAAATGGTGAAGTATCTGGCGGCAGTAAGGGCCGTCGAGAAACACTTCAGCGGGATCACAATCCAGAGTATCCCGCGCGGGGACAATGTCGAGGCCGATCTTCTGGCCCGGGCGGCGAGCGGCGGCACCACCCCGCCTCCTGGCGCGTTCAGCGAGACCTTGAGGGCCCCCTCGGTCGAAGCCGTGTCCGAGGTCAACGTCATCTCCGCAAACGCCGCCTCGCCCGAAGATTGGAGGGCGCCGATCGAGGAGTACCTCCTCTCGGAGACGGAACCCAAAGACCCGGCCAAAGCTCGGCGCCTCGCTGCACGCGCACGGAGCTTCATCATCCACAGGGGCTCGCTCTACAAACGGGGAGTGTGCGCCCCGTTTCTGAGGTGCCTCGCACTCGAAGAAGGGCGGAGCCTGCTCAAGGAGATCCACCAGGGGCTCTGCGGTTCGCACCTCGCCCCGCGGTCCTTAATCGCCAAGGCCAACCGCGTCGGCTTCTATTGGCCTACGGCGCTGACTGATGCCCAGACGTTGGTACGGCGCTGCCCCGCTTGCCAATGGATGGGCCGAGGCACTAACAAACCGGCGTCGGTGATGCAGCCCATCTCGCCCTCGTGGCCCCTCGCCCGCTGGGGAGTGGACCTCGTCGGCCCCTTCAAAACGGCGAGCCGAGGCGCCAAGTTCGTTGTCGTCGCCCTGGACTACTTCTCCAAGTGGATAGAGGCCGAACCACTGGCGAAAATCACTTCGGCCGTCATGCAGAAGTTCGTCTGGAAAAATCTCATCTGTCGGTTCGGCCTCCCGCGCGAGCTTACCGTGGACAATGGGACGCAGTTCGACGTAGCAAATTTCCGAACATTCTGCTCCGGCCTTGGCATCAAGCTCTGCTTCGCCTCGGTCGCCAACCCTAAAGCTAACGGCGCGGTGGAAAGGGCGAACGGCATCATCCTCTCCGGCCTACGGCGGCGCATGTTCGAGCTTCCCACCGGAAAGTGGGCGGACGAACTCCCCAACGTCTTATGGTCGTCTCGCACCTCGCTCAGCCGGGCGACGGGCCACACCCCGTTCAAACTGCTATTCGGCGAAGAAGCCGTCACCCCGGCAGAGGTCGAGTTGGAGTCTCTTCGCACGCGCGAGTCACCGGACGACGATAACCATCTCACGTCCCTCGAGGGGCTCGACGAGGTCCGACAAAACGCCGCTCTCCACATCGACCAGTACCAAGCCGCCACGGCGAGACATTACAACAAGACGGTAAAGCCAAGACCGATAAAGGTGGGCGACCTGGTGCTCAAGAGGAAGCTCAATCCCGAAGCCGACGGCAAGCTCGCCTCCAAGTGGGGAAGGCCCGTACGAAGTCGTCTCTTCGTCTCGGCCGTCGTCGTTCCGCCTGAAGGACATGGATGGAGTCGACCTCAAGCACAGCTGGAACAGCGACAATCTCAGGAAATACTACGTCTGATCTCGCCGCAAGAAACTGCTGCTGCGTCAGCTAAAAGGACATCGTCCTTGTAAGAAACCGCATATTTTGGTTATGATAGCTCGCTATGTTCCAGCCCGGCTCCGCACCTCGGCCTCAGTGGCGACACGGCTCCGCGCCGCGCCCTAACTCGACAAGACGGCCCGGCTCCGCGCCTCGGCCTCAGTGGCGACACGGCCCCGCGCCGCGCCCTAACTGAACGACACAACCCGGCTCCGCACCTCGGCCTCAGTGGCGACACGGCCCCGCGCCGCGCCCTAACTCGACAAGACGGCCCGGCTCCGCGCCTCGGCCTCAGTAGCGACACGGCCCCGCGCCGCGCCCTAACTGAACGACACAGCCCGGCTCCGCGCCTCGGCCTCAGTGGCGACACGGCCCCGCGTCGCGCCCTAACTCGACGAGACGGCCCGGCTCCGCGCCTCGGCCTCAGTGGCGACACGGCCCCGCGCCGCGCCCTAACTTAACGACACGGCCCGGCTCCGCGCCTCGGCCTCAGTGGCGACACGGCCCCGCGCCGCGCCCTAACTCGACGAGACGGCCCGACTCCGCGCCTCGGCCTCAGAGGCGACACGGCCCCGCGCCGCGCCCTAACTTAACGACACGGCCTGGCTCCGCGCCTCGGCCTCAGTGGCGACACGGCCCCTCGCCGCGCCCTGACTCGACAAGACGGCCCGGCTCCGCGCCTCGGCCTCAGTGGCGACACGGCCCCGCGCCGCGCCCTAACTTAATGACACGGCCCGGCTCCGCGCCTCGGCCTCAGTGGTGACACGGCCCAGAGCCTCGGCCGGACCTAGCAGCAACGCGCTCCCCCCCAGACCGCGCAATTGAGGTCAACCCCCTTGGCTTCACCACCATCGTACGCGAGCCCTACATGACCTCGCATCGTCTGAACAAGGAGCACCTCGCCCATTAAATAAACGCAAAGCAATGCATGTCCGCCTATGCGATTACAAAACAGGGCGACCGCGTCTACTTCACGGTCGCCCCTATTTCTGGTGGGGGAAGGGCCCTCCGGTCTACAATGTCACAAGCAGCGTATGGCACGCGGGGTCGACCGTGTCAGCTTAACCGGCGACATGACGTTCAACGATGAGATGCTCGACGATCCTACACTACCGCGCAACGCGTCCAACACACACCTCGTCCAGCATACAAAAATAAGTGAATAAGTGAATAGATCTGCAGTTACAAGAGGAGGCGACCGCGACTACTTCACGGTCGCCCCTTTATTTCCGGTGGGAGAAGGCCCCCGCCGATCCAGGATGGATTACAAAGTCGCGTCCGGCGCAACAACACAAGGAAAATCACTAAGTCGACGTCCCAAAAATATGGGGCGAACTAAACGATACAACAACCCTACTCGGCATCGTTAGGCACTTCGGCGGCGAGGGCCAAAAGGATCAGGTCCCCGTCCCCTTCGTCTTCAACCGAATCGTCACCCTCGACCTCCTCGCTAACCACGGCAAGAAGCTCGCTCCTTCGGGCCGCAACGACCCCCAGGGCGACATCCCCCGCGGACCTCCCGGGTCCGTCGTCGTCCTTCCGAGTAGCCAGCAGGGCGGCCGAGCAATGCTTATGCGACATAGCCATGAAAGGGCGAGAACCTCGTCGCCCAGCAGGCGACTTATGTCGCGACGACGTAGTCTGCAAGCAAGCACGGTAAAAATGAACATCGATATAAATAAACGAGGCCAACTCATGACTTAGCCAAAAAGATTTCTACGCCACGCGGCGAGTTCACAAAAGGCCACAGGCGGCAGGCACATCGACGCAGCGACAAAAAAGGAAAAACCAAACCAGCCCTGAAGGCGAACTTTAAACCTTTGGCGGCGAGGACGATGCGGGCGACTTGCCACCCGAAGTGCCTTCGGTGCCCTTCGAGCTCGCCCCCACGCTCGGCCGCTTCCGGGACTTCTGGATCGCCTCCACATACTTCTGCCCTTTCTTGCGAGAAGACCAGACCGAAGACATGAAAGCGTCCGCCTCACCCTTGAACTTATGGCGGACCCCGACCACGTCGGCCGTCTTCGGGGCGACATACCCTGGGGCCGAGAAGACTGAAGACCCGGGGCGAGACGCCAGGAGGGAGCAGCCGAGGAGGAGCTCCGCGGCGGCCCGGGCGTTGTCTTGGGCGAACTGCAGGGCCGCCAAATGAGAGTCGTGGCAGACTCGAGTCGCCCATTTTAAGCCCTCCGTGGTATAAGCATCCGCGTCGTCGCAGCTGAAGGGGGCAACGTCGAGGCCGACCACCTCGCTCGTCACGTGCGCCGCGTGACACAACCCTGTGACGAGTCGGCGCGCCCGAGAATGTTGGTCGGCATGGAAACCGAGCCTCTCGTGCACCAAGGCGAGGTCGTCGCGGAGTTGCTTGACCTCCCGCTCGGCTGAGGCGGACTTCTTCTCCTCCGAAGCGAGCAGCTTCGCCGCCGCCTCGGCCTTCCCACGCTCGGACGCGAGCGACTCCTCCGCCTCAGAGGCGCGCTTCTTCAACGCCTCGGCCCCTTTGCGCTCTGCGGCAAGATCGCCCTCCGCGCGAACAGCGCGTCTCTCCATCTCCTTCAGCTTAGTCTTCAGGAGTCCCACCTCGGAGGTAGTCTCGTCCAGACGCACGGCGAGCGCGGCCGACCTGTCCTCCGCAGAGCTAAGGGCGTGCAGCGCGTCGGCGGTGCGAGCCCGCTCCTCGGCCAACGGGCTGTCGGTGTCGCCCGCGTGCGCCTCCAGAAGCGCCAGCTTCTCGGCGACGAACAGACACTGAAAAAGGAGAAGTTAGGTATTCATCCACCGAAAGAAACAAGGGGCTGGCGAGATTACCTTCAGCGCTGCGGCTTGTGCCGCCGCTCTGACTTGGGATGCTGACATCCCGACAAAACTCGCCGCGACATCCTCCTCGGACAGCCTCGCCTCAGGGCGACTTATGAGGTCCAGCTCCAGTGGCGAGGTGGCGAAGAACTCTGGCCCGAGCCGACCGGACAGCTCCACGCGGGGGCGTGACGGCTGAGCCGAATCAAGGGAACCCCCGCTCTTCGTCTTCCCCCGCTGGGACGTCGAGGACAGCACCGTCACGACGTCTGGGGCGGAAGCCTTCTCGGGTATCGACGCCTTCGACGGGTCGGCCTCGCCACTCGCGCCGCCGGGCGAGCGCTCCTTCGAAGTCTCCGCCAGTGGCGCGTGTTCCGTCATCGTACACCCGGGCGGAGCTTCGCCCGAGCGAGGCTCCTCGGCAGGCGACCGCACCTGAGAAACCGGGGGATCTTGAAGGGACCCCTCGGCGACGTCGCCCTCGACGGCCCCAACGACTTCGTCAATCTCAACATCAGACGAAGATGAGGAGGACGACTCCCAGGAGAACTTCGCCGCCGTCACGGCCGTCGAGTGCACCGCCGTAAAGAGGCCGCCCATTGGCCCCTTGCCTGCGCCAGGTCCGGGCTTAGTCGCCACGTCGTCCTGCTTCTTCGTCGGGGGCTCCTCGTCGCTGCCGCCGCGCGACCCTTCCTCGGACTCCTCGTCGTCCTCGGACCCATCGGTGTTCGCCCCACCACGAGCAGGCGACTCGTGGTGGTCGCTGCGGCGTCGTCATCATCCCAGTCCGCAAGCTCGGCGGCGATGCTCGACGGCTTTGTCTTCTTCGAGGCCGCCTTCGCCTTCGGGGCCGGAGCAGGCCGCTTCCTCTTCTCCCCCGTCTTGGTGTCACCGGCCGGGGCGATGTCCGGGCGAGCAGGAACGTCCCAGCCAAACAACTCGCAGGCCCGGTTCCGGTGAATGGCGATCATCTTCGAGACAATCCCCGCCTCGGACGGCAAGTAGCGTCCCAGGAGGAGATTCGCGTCTCGCTCCGCCCGGGCGAGGTCGTACCCCTTCATCGGCTCGTACCCATAAAAGGGGCAGGGCCCGTGAGGTTGTCCGTCGGGGGTGGCTTTGCATTTCATCCTCCAGCCGGTGGCGAGCGGCCGAATCCTCAGGAGGAGGTATTCCTCGACTAAGTCGCGCGACGAAAGCTGATGGCTCATCACCTTCAGGGCGTCGCGCCTCGCCAAGTCCGCCGTGGAGGCAAGCGGCGTGCGAGTAGTGTACCCGGGAGCGACTTTGTCACCAGTAAAGCCGAGGTCGCCGACCCGGTAGAAGAACCACTCGCTCTTCCAGTTCTTCCACTTGTTCTTTAACGCCATGGCTGGGTACGAGGTGTCGGAACCTCGGCACCCCCGGAAGCCGATCGTCCCGAAGAGAGAGTGGGCCCCGTTGTGGACGGCCGAGGTAGTCATCACCGGTTCGTGGAACATAGCGAAGGCGGCCGCCGTGCTGTCCATCCGCATCGACTTCATTGCGAACTCGAAGATGGCCAAACGGGAGATGGCGGTCGGGTTGAGGTCCGAGATCTCGAGGCCGAAGTGGTCCAAGACGAGCTGGACGATGGGCGCGGTAGGGAAAGTGAGCCCGGCCCTGAATTGGTCGGCGAATACAACGATGTGGCCCTCCGGCGCTTTAGCCCTTGTACACCCTTCCTCGGGGAGGGCCGGCCCATGCTCGTCCAACCCCAGGGGGAAGCACCCCGCCGCGCTGAGGCGAGATAGCGTGGTGTCCGACGCCTGAGTCGTACCAAGCCACCGGGTGTAGGTGACCTCGGCTCCTTTCTTCCCCTTCTGCTTCGTGACCGCGGTGGCCTTGCTGGTCGACATGATCGTCTCCTCCGCCTCGAATGCCAAATCGTCCTGCAGGCGCTTGATCACGACCCAATGCGAGCGGCGAATCGTGCTGAAGGAGGGAACCGGGCGAGAAGCTTTCAAGGCGAGGGCACGGTGAGCGGCGAGTTGCAAGCAGAGAAGGCAGATACTGTCAGGCTGAAAGGGACGGAGGGGTATTTATAGACCCGGGGTGGCCCGAACAACGAGGCGAAGTAACGGACGCGGAGCGGGATAAGCGGGTTGGGGCGTAACGGCCCGTGACATAAGGCGTCCTTTACGGAAGCTGGTGAGCAAGGAAATTGGGGATCGAGAGAGTCGGAGGGGGCACCTCGTCCCAGGCTCCCCGACTCCCACTAAAGGATGCGGGCGCGAACGACGTCGAATTCCCCGCCGCTCGCCCCCGCAAGGGGCTACTGTCGGGGAAGTCCGGGCGAGGCACCAGGACGAGGTACCCCCTATTCTCTATTCGTGTCACGATTGACGTAAGGTGTTATGCAGAGGTCTTAGGTGAGTCCGAGCCAACGGGGGGCCATCTCGGTCGGACGACTTAACCGCCGAGGCGAGAAGCAACTCGGCCCCCGTGGACGAGGTAAGAGGGCGGCTCGGCCGGAGCGAGGAGGAAGGCGAGGCGAGACCACCGGGTACGGACGACGCCGCCGGGGGTAAAGGACGACAAGGGCGGAGGCGAGCCGTACCGGTGAAGGGAATCTACGGATATACCGGCGAATGTAGTAGGTAGCGGCGAGGTGGAAAGCACGAGTTCGGCCAAATGTACGGTGACACGAGCTAGGGAAAGATTGTAACCTTTAGAGGGGTAGCGATGTATTTACACTTGTAAGCCGGTTTTGCCTATATAAGGGCAAGTTGGCACCCCGTATGAAAAAAGATGAATACAAGCTTCTAACACACATTCTTCGATACTTTTGCGGTAGTTGGAAAAAGTCCCGCGGACGCTTGGCTTCGTTCCCCGAGTCTCCCCCAGCACCTTGGTCTCCGACCCGGGGTGCCTACACCTGCTGACCGAGAGCCATCTCGTCAACAAATACCATCTCCACAAGGGAATAAGAAGAAAATTTTCTCCCAAGCCCAGGAAGCTGCTAGGAAGGATGTTGAACGAGCATTTGGAGTTTTGCAATCCCGTTTTGCCATTGTTCGTGGTCTAGCAAGGTTTTGGGATCAAGAGACACTGGGGCAAATCATAACAGCTTGTGTCATCATACATAACATGATAGTTGAAGATTGTTCATTGCCAGTTGCAGCATCCAAACTAGTACTAAGCCATGCTTGTACTAGCAAATCGTCTTTTTGCTCGGTGAAATTCTTGGATCTCTTGTTGTTGGGTCTAATGGAGATATGACAGGTTCTCCAATTTGCGAAGGTTGCTCTCCAATTGGGTTAAAATTCTGACTTTCTTCCCAACTAACGCCATCCAATCCATAACTCAACAAGTTAGAATAAAAACCATCGTCCATTGGACCACCCTGCTTTAAGATGAGTAACTTAATATGCATATGTATCACAACACAATCATATTGAACTTAACAGAATGATCATCAACCATCACGACACAATCTAGTACAATGTTTAGCATATATAGTCTACAACATCCAAGTCTAGTACATTGTTCACTACATATAGTCCATAGTCCATACAATATACAAATAGCAACTAAATTGATCGATGCATAAAGTCCACACCATACAAATAGCTAGAACTAGCCATCACTCATCAGAATCATACAACACACTGTCGTACCCATAATCATGAGGAGATGGATTGATACCCTCTTCCTCGCAGTAATCCCAATAATCCCGTTTATCACTATCATCACTCATGTAATCGCTAGGGATAAGATCAGCGGGGTCGACGTCATCTTCATCAGGAAGTAGTCCATCTTTTTGAAGCATACCAGTTGATTCTATGGAGAGCTTATCAATACTCCGTGCTAGTTGCTCAATTCGAACTAGGACATAGTTGAGCTCATTGTTGATGATATTCGACATGGGAGAGAAGCAATCTTTGACAATTTTCTTACAGTCATTTGAGATCATATCTAGTTCTCTAATAGTCCATGCCCAACCTTCACTAATTTTATGCGGATCCTTGTCCATCACTACACTAACAAAAGAAAACATGCGCAGGGCAACATGAGAACTACAAGCATTGAAGGAACAATCAATAGATAAGTACTAATAAAACTTGTATACAAACAAGTATATTTTCATGCATCCATAAAATTATTCATGCATCCATAACTTAATTTTATTTGTTCCTAAGTGCTAGAGGGAAGATCAGTCACTATATTGGTGTTCTATGTTAAAAAAAATTCAAAACAGCCACAATATATATGCTGGTAATCTTAAAGCAATTAGTTAGACATATATCACATAATTTTTTCTACATTTAATCAGCTGCATCACTCAATTTCTCCATCCCTACATCCAGTGCATCCCCCTTCCCCCTCCCTGCCTGACCTCTTCCCCTCCAATCCACCGAACCCAAGCCACCGTCGGCGTCTTCCCCGCCCTCCATCTGCAACATCGAGCTCCCTCTTCCTCTCCCTCCAATGTCGCCCTGTTCCCCTCCCACCGTCCGACCCGCGCCATCTTCGTCCCTCCTCTGCTCCATCGACCACCAACCGGGCGCATCTCCCCCACCACGCCGCCACCACCGGACTATCGCGCCCTTCCCTTCCCAGCTCGTCCTCCATCCACCACCACTCCCAGTGGATGAGCTCCCTCCCCCACCCCCCACCGCCTCCCCGAGCTTGCGGAGCTCCCCTCCATCCACCACCTTCTAGATCCGGTCCACACATGAGAGAGAGAGAGAGGAAGAGTAAGAGATCTACCTCTCCCGAGCGGTCGCCGGCGATGCGCGTGGTCATCCTCCCTCCCCCGGTGACTCCTTCCCCCGACCGCCCCCCTCCCCCGGCGGCCACGTCCACCGACGCCTCTATCCCAAGCCTCCCTTCCACCGGCGGCCAGATCTGGGGCAGGGCGGTGTCAGACGGTGGGCTTCAACTGCGGCAGGCGACGGGCGGTGGGGCTAACAGCCGGTCGGGCTGTAGCAGAGCAAAACCGGCGAGCTCCAAGGGCACAGGGTAGAAGGGAGATGGCGGGAATGCGGTCTCCGCCTCGACGGTTGCTACATGGAGGTCAAGGGAGGGGCACACCAGATTTAGCGTGTGGAGAGGCTTCGATGGCATACCCTCCAAAATGGCGGCCGCAATGGCATCTCTGCTGGAGCCTGTTTTTTCGCCTGGGAGATGCTACTTCGGGATGGCGGGTGGGATAGATGCCCCACTTGGAGATGCTCTAAGTGACCGGAGGAATGAAAGAGGAGCATACAGGCTCCGTTTCGTTCGAGAGGACGTGCAGCGTGTGGACGTGACGTGACGCTGACGTGGCCGAGGCTGGTGATTTATTTTATTTAGAAAATCTAAGTGCTGCCTCATAACATTGACTCTGTTTGATGAGATTTCTGCAGCTATACTACATGTCTTGTGATGACGTGTGCAACTTGACAATTAAAAGCAAGTACACGCAGGAAGGATTGTTAACTCTACACAGAAAAATTATATAAATGACGATGTTAGCATATTAAAAACTAATCTTAGAAATTAAAAATATTTTATAGCTCAAACTATCTCTTCGATTCATAATTCATTTTTACTGTCAACTTCGTATTGACGAGTGCTTCAAAATTAGATCTCATCTAACTATATTCAATAATTGTTTTCTAAACTCTTTAACTACCACACGATAATACATTACTTACCACCCTATTTTATAAAAAGTTATCAGATAGTTTAACCTCGCTGTCCTCTCCTATCATATTTGATAAAACTTCTTATATAGGTTTAACACACATTCAAATCAAGTCCATGTGCAATCTGAGTGATGTTAACAATAATTTAACTATCGAATCTTCAATAATTGTCATGTATAATTGAAGAAACATGTGATATACAATTTGATGAGAATAATGGTTACTAAATGGAAAATGTTCTCATTGATATAGGTGATGATGAGTTGGCGAATGCTATCAAAAACATGTCACTAGGAGAAGTGATGCTAATGAAGCTCAAGAAAAGCAGTCATCAATTCAAGTAGAGCCTCCCACATCGACACATGATGAGATCTAAAGTGTGGAGGTGACCCTAGTCCAAAATGATGGTGCTCAATCTCAAGTTCAAACACAAGTTCCATCTCAAGTACAATCTCAACACAATTGGATCATCCGAGGATACATCGGAACTTGTAGTGTAGTCGGCCAAATTCTCGGTGACATCCTTAAAGGCACTCAAACTCGCTCTCGTGTTATAAATTTTTGGGAACATTACTCGTTTGTTTCCTCTTTAGAGCTAATAAAGGAAGATGGGGCTCCTGGGTATTCTGATTGGGTGAATATTTGCATGAAAAGCTCAACAAATCAATTGGTCTTCCGTGGCAAAGAAGATAAAGATCGATAAGTTGTAAGGAACAAGACTAGACTTGTGATCCAAGGATACGTGCAAGTTGAGGGTTTAGATTTTGGAAAGATTTATGCCCCACTTTCTAGACTAGAAGCCATTAGAATCATTCTTGCATTTGCTAATCATCATAATAACATGTTTTATTAAATAGATGTTAAGAGTGCATTTATAAATGGTGAGCATCTGTGTTTTTCCTACGTAGAGAAAGTAGAGAGAGAAATAAATAGTCTAACAGTTTATTTAATAATCTTGAAAAATAATGAAAATATGTAATGGGAATGTAACGGAAATGCATCATTAAACTTAGAAATACATGATATATTTTTGACGTATCAATGACCCACAAGTGTATGGACTCAATTGTAGCAATTTTTACAGAGAAGGTTGTTGAACCCACAGGTAAGCATCGAAGGGATCATTTGGTTCAAATCTAAAATCACTCTAAAACAAACGAAACACAAGAGTTGAGATGCACAACTACCTTTCTCAGATAGTCATGTACCTCAGTGATGCAATGGGGAACAAAATATGCAATGACTTGATTTAGGTTGTAATTTTTATTTTCAGAATAAATAAAAAGAAACTAACTATTATTAAAAGTTCTATGGGAGGTATTCTAATGGTGGGAAATGAGACATGAGATATGTAAGTTCACCAGTAGCAATTCTCAAGCAAACAACAGAGATTATGCAATATATAAAATACCACTACAAATTTACAAAAATTAATATGAGAGGCTATTATTACTAGCAATAGAAAGATCAATCTATCCTTAGTCCAACCATTTTTAGACGTATATTAAGGCATGCGCCTAAACAATACTAATAAATTCGCTAGCTAAATATAAGAGTTCTCCACATGGTTGGTTGCTCTACCCCATACACCGCTAATTAATCTATTAAAAACATAGTATGCATAAAATTAATCCCAAACATATAATTGATCATGCCAAAGATGGATGTTAATCATAATAATAAAATTAATGGCACTGAAGGTGGATGGCCATCACAATAATCATGAGAATGCTACATACTTACTACCACACACCTCGTAGCCTCGAGGGGACTACTCACAAATCATGAACGACATCAAGAACAAATAGTAGATTGAATCTATAACTTGAGAAAATACCAATATACAAATTAATCAAATGTTGCTGATGTTGTAGATGAAGTACAAGTGACCTAATCTATGGGTGGCGATGGTGGAGATGAAAACTACGGATCTTGGCTTTGTTTCTGGTCTGTCCTGAAACCTTTTGTCTTCTCCACGACGCTCTATTCCAAAAACTCCTTGGGGGTATAGGAGAGTCGAAATGGATCTACTTGAGAAGAGGCGATGACATCTGAGGTCTATGGGCCCCAAGCAGCAGAGGGAGGCAATAGGGCATGTCGCCTTAGGGGGTCTCCACTGCTTGATTCCTTTCTGTGGTGTACCCGGTTTTTAAGCCGGATACTCCCTGTGTTTCCTGTACCGGTCCCTGGATCAGTAGCCGGTACACACAGTATACTTGATACAAAGTCATACAATACCAAGTTTTTTACACAAATGATCGGCAAGATCTTTAATCATACATACCAGGCCGATTTGGCCGGATTGAAATAGCAGCGGAATATAAACACGTGGTAACTTGCCCATCAATATGCCGAACCACACAGGCAACTGACTGGGGTAACGCCCTAGCCTTCGTATTCGCCGTCGGTACTTTCGGGAACATGTCTTCTTCTTATCTGGCCAAATCAACAAGCCAGGTGAGTACATTGAATGTACTCGCAAGCTCCCCCTTCAGGGTGAATATCACAGATATATGCATGCACAGGGGAGTCAATAAAGAGGCTCTAACCTATGTTTCATAGTTGTGCGGAAATGTAAGTTTTCATTTGAAATAATTAAGTAGATGATGAAAGCTCATTTTGAAAACAACCTCGGCCCTGCCGGGTCATACCTCTCAATCATAATATCATACCTGCAATTCGGCCGTCCGCCACGGGAGCGGCCATTTATCTGCATTAGATAGCCGTTCCTACCCTCAGGTAGAACGACGTCCGACAATACCTCATTTCTCCTCAGATAGCTGTTCCTACACTCCGGTAGAACAGCGTCCCACTCATAAACACACCTCCCGTGTAATCGCATTACACGAGGATCTCATAACTCACTCTGCATGCCCATCAGGCGATGCGTCCTTAATCTCATGACCCACTTTTCATCATATAGACTAACCGGTTGTGTGGCCTTACCAGATTATGTCCATGACCGAGGACGCGGCTATTCGAATAGATTTTAACACTCTGCAGAGGTTGTACGGCTTTACCCACAAGACGTAGGTCACCCTGGGTATACTTCGCGACGTATACTGACAGGGTTATTACAACGAGACTTTCTTCAAGACAGGAATAGCGAATGAACCCGCCCAGGAACGTTACCACGCTCCACCTTGCCTACCGATGCCTCGGCGCTTAGTCTGGCAGCGCGTTCCCGTTCGTGATGAGTACATCCCAGAACCACCGCTGGGCTGACTCTCAAGTGAGCGCCTATTCAACTTTGCGGAGTACTCATCCGGATCACACACCGGGCATTCATCCCAAAGGAGCGCCTCACCTGCACCTAACTCACCCTACGTCTATGGATTCATACACCAGAGCTATCATGAATACTGGTCAAGCCCTACCCACATAAGTCATGTGGACGTACGGGGTGAACCTGGTTTAGCGGCACGGTAGGTTCGGTCCTTAAGTGATCCGAGAAAGACTCCACACATCGTCCGTCGCACGGACCGCGAGTGCCCCACTGGGTCTTAGCTCGCTCTTATTCCTTCCTGTTCACGCCCTTCATTTCTAACCCGGATCCAAAGCATCTCCATTTTGTTTTTGCCCTACAAAAACTACCCTTCGAACATCCAACCCGTGGATTATACCGTGACCTCTCCTCCGTCGGTCACAGCGATCCATCCCAAGTTTATCTCATACGAGATTTCCGGGATTCATTTACTTTTGCAGAAACCTAGATTTTTCTACTGCGGGGCTAAGCAACACATATGTATATACTACACCTAGGTTTCCGATATTTTCGTTGGAACATATGTACTCCTTAAGGCGACAAGGAAAGGGAATCGGTCTAGGGTGGTTTCTAGCATAACGGATGTAACTATTGCTACATAAAATATCGTTTTCTATCACATAGCATGCATGTTTGGCAAACAAAATAAATAGTTCGCAATCATAGGATTCAACATGATCAAAGAGGAAGAGCTTGCCTGGCGATTCTTGGTTCCGATCTTGAGATGGCGGCGTCTCCGGATCTTCCTTGCGAACGTACGTCACTCCGTCAACTACACGGTAAAATATCGAGTAACGACCAAGCACGAAAGATCCCAAACAAATCCCACGAAATCATGAGGCGCATACGAATTGATGTCGTTCGGATGCGTGATTTAATAAGTGATAACGAGTTAGGGTTTTAGGGTCCTAGGAGGGTGTACGATTACGTTTGTCGTTAGGGTTGTCCGGGTTGTATACGTGTAACAACCTTTTAGGGTTTCGGATAACTTAGTTTGTTAGCAGTCAAAGTCTAAAGGACACAACTAGGGTCTCGATTTTGGAAGAAAGGTGAAACCCTAAGTAATTGTCTCCTAGCATGAAATAATGATAGCTTAAATGGACAGGTTTTTTCAGCTTAGCTCACGAGTCCCTCTAGGTCTTTAGTTCTTAATAGAAATGCCGGAATCCTTACTTATAAATTCTTGGTCATCGTCTAGGTACTTAGCTAAACCTCAGCTCACCCGAATTGATGGATCACACCCATAAGGGGACCTAAGTTTTACTAAGCCTATTAAAAGTATTTTGGAATTCCTATTCCTTTTTGTGTTTCAGCAATTCAAGCGTTCCGGAATACATGAATTCCATATTTTGGGCACTGCAGGTCTTAGTTTAGTCGTTTTCTATTTCTTTCCTACCTACAGGATTACATAGCTAGGTTATTTAATCCGTCATCACATAAACTATTCTTGGATATATGCTTAAGGTTTGAGATTATGCAGAAATTTTGGTTAGGGCTTTTCCGGGGTTACAATATGTATGCTAACTAAAGAAACGGGAAATAAAGTCTAAGTCTATTCCTCGCTGTTTCAAACAAAGGATTTGATTTCTGAATTTATACTTGAACCAAAAGGTTCCAAAGTCTGTCTGCTTTCTAGAACCAGAGGGTTTACTTGGAAAACCGGCCTGGAACTCACGAAACCGGCCAAATTAGTGGCTTAGGTTATTTTTAAATAGCAAAACTGGTTTGGATGCACTTCCGACAGCAGACTACGCCCTCAATGCGCTGAGACAGGACCGAGGTATTGCGCATTTAGTATGCCGAAGGCGGAGACTCGGTTTTGGACAAAATGAACGCGCTTTAATTGAAGAAAACGGCACTCAGTCGCGCGTGAATTTCTGGTCTGCCCGTGGGCCTCGTTCGGGGAGGTGGCCTACGCATCGGTGGTAAGCTGGCTTACCCGCTCGGTACTTCCGGGAGATTCACGCTCGGTGGTTGGCTTTGCTCGAGCGCCCCGACAGCGATTGACGTCGGCGGTTAGGGATCCGGTGAGCCTTCTGCGGCGAGCCCGACCGGAGAGAAGTGGCGGCGTCTAGCTTGGAAAGAACTGGCTACTCGGCGGCGTGGGTCGGGGTTAGAGAAGCTCTCGGGAATACAGGGTAGTTCGGATGGAGGTGGCGGCAGTTGCTCTTACCGGCGGTGTTGCCCGGGGTTGCTACAGACGGTGGCGTGTCGGCGCAAGGCGGCGGGTGGCTGCTATGCGAGGCGGCGGTGCTGGATCTGCTAGCGGAGGGTCTCGGCGAGGGTCAGAGGCACGGCGGCGGACGGAGAGGCCTCGTCGGTGCGGCGAGGGAGTGGATCCCGGGGCGGCGGGTCACTCACCAGTGGTGGCTCAGCGGTGTTCTTGGCGGAGGGCATCGGAGTTGGGGCCAGGGCGACCGGAATAGCTATGGCGGTGGTGAAGGCCCAGGGGCGGCGCGGATTTTGGCCCGGCTCCAGCGGGCTTGAGACAGGCGGGCGACGGCGGGAGATGCGGCGGAGGAAGTGGAGCTAGTGGCGGCGAAGGTGGTTTCCTTCACAGCGGAGGGCGCGGTGGTGACAGCAAGAGAAAGAGAAGGGGTTTGCTCGGTGGGTGAAGCAGGAGCTCGGTTGAGGGAGATTGGAGCTTGGTTGGTCCAGTGGAGAAAAGGAGTGGCAGAAGGGCTTGACTGCGTGGTGAGCTAGGGTGGAAAATGGGGAATGGAGTGAGGAGAGCTCAGCTTGGGGAGCTTGGGGGGCTGCAGAGGAGAGAAAATGCTCAGGTTGCTTGAGGAGTACAGAGGAGGAGCGCATGGCAGTGTTGAGCTGTGCAGGGACGTGGCCTGGGTGTTGCTGTGACTGCTTGCTGGTTCTACTGCAGATGGAAAAGAAAAGAGCAGAAAGAGAGTGACAGCTCGGGTTGTTTCTTGATAGCAGTGAACCAAACGACAAGAGTGAGGTAAACGGTGGTAGGTAGTTGATGCTGTTGAGCACACGAGGGTTAGGCACCGAATGCAGTCCTTGAGGATGGCGTGGCAAGGATAGCAGTGCTATCACTGCCATAGCAGCAGAGGGTGAGTAATGGAGGGGAATGAGGTGGCAAGGAGGAATAGGAAGATTTGTACATATGCGTATCTAGATATTCGCTTGGATGCTCAAGGAGACAAATGAGGGTAAAAGTTAAGGTCTTAATAAAAGTGGATGTTTTAGTGATATAAGATGCCTTTTGGGTATGGATTTCCTGTGATTTCATGTAGCAATGTTAATTTAATTAAGGTATTTGTTAATGTTTTCTTGGAACTTTTGAACTAAACATGTCTTTGTTTTCGTATATTCGGGACCTTGGAGATGTGAGGAACATGATGTGATTTTATTGGAATTTTCTGAGACTTATTTATGGGGGCAGTTCAATGCGTGATTTTTGCCCTAGTGTTATTTAATTCCATTTCTTAACATCTTGAACTGGGTATTCCTGTTTTATTGCATAATTGAGTTGTATATGATGTTGGGTTGCTCCAGAAATTCATTCGTAATTTTTAGAGAAGTCGAGGAGGGTTAGATCTCACGATTAGGGTTTTGATGGGGTTAGGAATTAAATAGGAAGGAAGGGGTCGGGTCGAGGGGCTAGGGTTCCGGGGTACGGCTAGGCGACGAAAATGCATGGGAATGCTTCAGGATGTTAGCGTCTTGGTTCCGGGACATTTGGTTTCAGGGTGCCGTAACCACGTTGGTGGGTATAAAGCGTATTGCGGTGAGTTGTTCTCGCGCTAGGGTTTAATCAGGGTAGGGGTTATGGGAACTCTCAAGGATTCTCTCCTCTAGGTTCGGGGTTAATCGGTTGCAAGGTGCTGCGGACATACCAGCGTATACCGCGTAGGTGTCGAACTAGGGTATTATTGCGTTAGGGTTTTAGTGCTTAAACCAAAAGCAGTATATATGTGTGTATATTCACGATATGGCTTGGCGAGGTAGGTGGTAAAAGATCATGTCGTTCGGAGCAAGTTTAGGGCAGGTATATGCTTAAATTTAGCTAGGGTATCGTGTGGTAATTAGCCGTAGTTGCGGTCTAAGTTATTCCGACTAGGGAGGAGAGGGGATGGATGCCGGGGGTGCAGTTGTGGCGGGAATGCCAAGGTAAGTAACCACTTCTGGAGTCAGGTACTGAACGGATTTGTCCACGTGGTCAGACGAAGTTTCGAGGAATTAGGGTTTTGGCAAAACGGAGATCGATAGAGATAAAGACAAGGGTTTTCGTGTTTGGTATTTAGCTTTGTCATGATTTGGACTAAAGTTTTAATTAGGTGTATTTTCAGCTGACATTATTAACGAAAAAGTTTTTGTTGGCCCTAATTTTCAGGTTCCGAAAATTCGGGGCGTGACACTTTCGCACGAAGTATTCCTCCTCCAAAAGGTTCACGAATATGTTAGGTTTTCTTATTTGTATGGTCTGCTTCCTGCATAATGAAAATAGAGAGAGACGTAGATAGTTTAACAATTTATTTAATAATTGAGAAAAGAACTAAAATATGTAATGGAGACATATAATGAATAGGCATCATTAAACTCAGAAAGACACAATATGTCTTTGACGTATCAAAGGTCCTTTTTATCATGAATGAGTCAGGTGTTATCCTTGGCTGTGGATATGGCTAATCAATTGGTTTACACTCTGAGAGGTTGTACACTTTATCCACATGTCACAATCTCGTTCTTTTGCCCACCAGCGGCTATTGCCATAATAGACACCTAACAGTGTATCGGTAGGGAGATCATGACGACCTCCTTGGTGTGTCATGCCCATCGGGTCTGACACGGAGTTGAGAGTACGTCCTCACCATCCGCCCCCCCATCTATGCCCAGGGTCATCATATCTATGTCCAACCCAATCTACGGTACGGAGACATCAATACCAAGGGTTGACTAACCTACTTAACCAAACCAGTGCCCATATAGCATGTGGTTATACCGTTTTCACAATTCTTAGGCAAGATTCAACCTTATTCGATACGGACAACCAAATGCTCATTTGAAATATGATCCACATGTTGCCTGCACATTTTAGATGTGAAAGTGCATCTCTAGCCCTTTTAGCAGTTCAAGGTTCAAGGAATCACATTGAGTATAGGGAAATATGTACTATTAAGGGTGGCCTAAGTCTAGAAGTTGGTGAGTGCCTTGCTAATGCTCAGTTAGGAATCCATTCTCAAATCCAAAGAGGCATTTGAAAACTCTTCTTCTCACACATTTTGCATAAATCGAAACCTCCGAGTTTGGTGTCGGAACATCTGAGTTCCACTTGTGTGTGAAGAGTCAGAGAACTTAGAGCCTTCAAGTTGCCCTTCATGCCTATTTTTTGGATGTCGAAACATCCGAGATTTCCTGGAACCTCTGAGTTCCGTGCCTAGAAACGCCTAGGTCCTTTTGCCTTAAAAGTCGGAGGCCAAGAAATTACCCGGAGCCTCCGAGAACCTATTTTAGACTTAACTTTTGAAATCTTAGAATCTCTAAGTTAGATGTCGAAACCTCTGAGAATGAGTTATGTCCATCCTCTGTTAAGGATCCTTGAAATCTCGGAAGGTTTGAGTACAATGTCGGAAACTCCGGGAATCCGTTGTGACCACACCTTTGTAAGGCCATTCAAAATCCTAGAGGGTCTGGGTTTAAGTCGGAAGCTCTGACCTTCACTCCTATCTGCTGTGCTCTGAATGTCGAAACCTTTGAGTTTGTGTTCAAAGTACCAAGATCTATTTTTGGGACAGTCAAAGAGCCATTGCTTTCAAATGTCGAAACCCTCCGAGTTCCATGTCAAAAGCTGCGTGTTCTTCAGATTTTGCACTAACGGCTAGTTTCTGAGTGGTTGGCTATATATACACCCATGCCACTTTGCACATCCAACATTTTGCCAATCCATGCCTCCGCTCTCCTAAGTGCTAATCCACATTTCCTCAAGCCTAAGTTGTCATCCTTGTGAGGAAATCTTTAAGAGAGAGAGAGAGATTGAGCCATAGTTAAGCATCAAGTAAGAGTTCATCTCCAAGCCGAACTGATTAAAGCTGAACTGACTGCTAGGAGTCACTTGGGAGCCGTCAAGAAGATTGTGAAGAGACCCAAGAAGTTGTGAGGGTTTAAAGCTCACCTACCGCATGGTGAAGAGGTGCCACAAGAGAAGGAAGCTTTGCATCGGGAAGCGTCTTGAGGGAAGAGCACGATTCAGTGCCGGTTTCGATCGTAGGATCAAGTTTTCTCAATAAAGACATAGAGCCTCACCAAAGGCTCGAACTTCAATAACAAGACATAGAGCCTCACCAAAGGCTCGAACTTCAATAACAAATCTTTTATCTCTCGTGTGGTTGTTTCCTTGCACTTCTCCATACTTGTTTTCTTACTTGTTTTGATCACTAGCATGCTAGGTTTTGTTTAGGACTGCTTAGTGTTATAGAGATACATATGTAGAAATCAATTGTGTGTTTAGATTTTATTAATCTCCTATTCACACCCGTCTAGTCGATAGCCTAGACCCTTTCAAGATGGTAAGTTTCGCTCATAGTATAATAGAAGGAATAGAGAGGGAGGAAAACAAAGGGCATCTAGCCCAGCGCCGAAGATCAGTCCTCTGAGGAGGCAATCAAAAGTATCATAGGGATATGTTAGGCATGGCTAAGCTATTACTCTACTCTATTCAGAAATAATAATATTCTACTTAGGGAATCAAGTAAAAGGGCGATAAGCGGATAAAGGTAATGGGTGTCAATCAACACACTAGCTACAGGAATAAAACAATATGCATGTCTATAAATAATACTATAATTATTCTGTAAGTATCGGATCCATATGATCAAAGAGGGAGAGCATGCGTTTGTTGATATATTCTAGCACTTATCCTCCATGAACTTGCCATTGGTCAATCTTGTCACTCCCTACTCGTTATAAAATAAATAGAATAGAAGCAAATAATTAAACAACTCCAAATAAATTAATGCAATAAACAGAGTGGAATGATGGGGAGTTCAGGATAGAATTTAAAATATGAAGGGATTGCTGACAAAAGGTTAAACCAGATGAAATAGAGAAAGGGAATCACCTCCCAAGATGAGATCAAGAGTTGTTCCAGAAATATAGATAGTTCAGCGAAAGGATTATACATGGCAAGAACAACAGGTGACACATGGATACTAGCAGGTGATACATGGATACTAAGTCTATGGACCTGTCTCATAAAGGTTAGATGTTTTATGAAGGAAAGATCGTATGGCTACGATCGATTGATGGGTGAGAAGCACATGCCAATGGTTATGGTTTCAAGAGATTGGACACTACATGCGGGGACTGTCGGGACCCAAAATACATAACAGAGAATCTTAAGTGAAATCTTCTACTAAGTCGAAACGTCAACCACGACCTCAACTCTTGGGCACAAGTTCCAAGAGGAGTGGAGTGATATTGCTTTGAATAGCCCGAGACATCAACCCCAAACTTGCTCCGGTAAACTAATGCACAGATTAAGTAGGGTGATATGGTCTCCTCACTCTTTTCTCACTAAGCCGGAACATCAATCCCAAACTTGTCCCGGCAAATGAATGCTCAGCTGGAGTAGAATAATATAGTTTCCAACTCCCAGTGGAAGAGTCACTTCATAGGGGTGATTAAACCTAACAATTTTATGATATAGACTCTGAAACCCTACCCGCACCATGTGCTTCAATATCATACACACAGGGCACATGAGGCAGGTGAGAATAAACAAGTACCACAACAGTAACTCTACAACTGAAACTGCAATAATACTAGTTGTTCTTAAAACTTAACATCATAATTCACACAAAGAGTCGATTACACAACGGAAGATTAAACATGGCTAAGAAGCCAAAAAGGTAGGCCAAAAGTTGGTAGCAAAACAAACCAAGCTGCCGAACCTTGGGCAGGACCACTGCCTGGGATTCCTAGCGACTAGTCGTTGTGGGCGTCGATTTCTATATAGAAACCATCCGTTGAGGGGATGATTTTCTCTGCACAAATTTATCAATAGTTGCAAGATGGGTACAAAAATTGTACTCCGCAAGATTTACAAAGGAAATTAGTAATAGATGCAACAAGTATCAATAAAAAGGTAATTGTGGATTATTTTGCGGAAAGCTGATTATTCTTTTGATAATACTCTTAAGTAGGATGAAACCGACTACCAGAATATTTTTAAAGGAGATGAGTCGATCTTCACAAAGAACTGCATTGCAGAACACCATACACTTAACCCTCGATTCTTTCTCAACCACTAGGGAGGAAGCAATCGCTAACTTCTCAACCTTAAAGTTGACATGTTTTAAAGTATTATTGTAGTTGTCTAATTCGACACAAGTATTTACTAAGTTGTCCATAACCGTGGACACAACTATTCAAATAGTTCAAACCCTGCACGGTGTACATCTTTACCTACACGTATCGATCGACTCTTAATGCTAGGCTAAAGACACACTTCACGAGGTGTGTTAGCAGAGTGTGATCGAACACGACCTTTACAATGTTTTTGACTTAAGTATGAGCCAACCCAATGGGGTAGTCCGTGTACAACAGTCCGGCCAGTACCCCGACATGGTTCCAAAAGTTATAGCAGGTGATACATTCTCGGTCCCGAACCGTATGTAACCCTTGCACCTATATTGAGACACCACATCACATTATTTTTCACTCACCCGGCAAAAGGAAATGGCAAACTGTGCAGCTCATAACTTAAGTCTAGAAAAATTATTCAGTCGTGGATGGCCCATTATACCACCCGTGTAGAAATATGTAAATCTTGGATCAATATACATTGGGAACATGTGCTTGTAGGAAAACGAGACAACCGACCATGCTCCCAGCCATGGCCTCTTGTCTAACCCGATAATGATTAGTCAAGTTCATTAGTTAATTCTCGGTGAACACCCACCTACCAATTAACCCATCGTGACATGTTGGTTTGTCCCCCATTCAAGGAATTACGACTTTTACATATCTAAGCATGTCTAAGCATAATTAACAATATAAGCAGTATAGAAGCATTGACTACTCTACTCTAATTAGGTTGGGTGTGGTGGTGTTGGTTGGGTGACAAAGTAAGTTCATGCAAAGGATAAAGCTAATACTTGACGAAAAGTATAATTTGAATGCATGCGATAACGAATTTGAAAACAAATAATACTTTGCAAGTAATAGGTGTTTGCAATATGTTCAAAGCAGCTGCTTACCTTGTTGCTCGGCAACTAGGTCTTGCTCTTGCTCGAAGTTATCGGCTTTGGGACCTTCCAGCTCTATCGTGAAGAAGAACGAAAACACCAAAAAAAGAGATGTTAATAATAAATATCAAAATGATGAACATCAGCATGATATGAAATGCATGTCATGGTATAGAGGATTCAAAACAAAGACTAATGCAAGTGGAATCAATTTAATCAGAGTCCGGACGCTCGAGATATCGCGACCCGAAGATCTCCGACTAATCGCAAAAATCCTAATTTGAGTTTTTAGCTATTTATATTTTTCTTAACATGCAAACATGTATGAAAATGCAATATTTAGACATATCTCATTTTTCTGGACATTTTGATATATTATTTGTAATTTTCTGACTTAAATTGGATTTACTAGGATTTTTCTAAGGTTTAATCATCTCGATACCCTTTTTTGTATTTTTCTCAGTAAATAAAAATAATATTATCTTTATTACCTAATTTCAAAATAGCCACAGTGTATGACATTTGGGCCCCATAGTCAACTCTGGTCAAAGTGGACTGAGTCTATGACAGGTGGGACCCACTGTCATAGATTTTCCCCCTTCTTTTACGTCTTTCATTCAATCCTAACGTGTGGGTCCCGGATGTCATAGAGACAAAATAGATTGAGCTAAACAGTGCAATTAATGAACTAATCAGTGCATTAATGATGGCTGGATAGTATTAATGATGTTGGATTAGATTTAATTATGTCAGAACTTATCAGCGTTAATTATAGTCATTAATGGTAGTTTAGCATTTAATGCTAATAATTAATATTAAACTAGTCGGAAGCTATTAATTAGAGCATTAAATGGGTCGGGTTAATTAAATACAAGTATTAAATGGGTCTTAATGACCCTAATGATCCGGTCAGGGCATGTGGGCTCGGTCGGACCGAGTGCCCCGGTCGGTCCGACTGGTGTTGCGCAGCCACTTGGGGCGGGGTTCGGTGGGGCAGCGGCAATGGGGCAAGCGGCGACGCGAGCTTACAGGTGGGGCGATAGCGGGGCTCCAGGACGGCGAATGGAAGGAGGCGGTGGCGCTCGGGGCTCAGGTTGGTGGCGAGCTCGGCGACGGGGTGCGGGGGCGAGCAGAGAAGGGCGGTGGCTTCTCGGGCAGAAGAGGCGGAGGAGCACGAGCGGGACGGTGACAAGGAGAGGTAGGTGGCTACGGGGCGGTGATGAGAAGTGGAGGTGGCGAGGAGAGAGGAGCCGAGAGAGAGAGGGTACGGGGGAGGGGCTCGGTCTGGGGAGAAAGAAATAGGGGCGCGGCTTGGGGAGGATAAGGGAGAGGCGGTGCTGGCTCCCAAGCAGGAGGTGGCGGGGGTAGTCCCGGGAGCTCGCCACGACGGAAGCCGGAGGTGGCGGCGTTCGGTGGCAGGCAGGGAAGAACATAAGGGCGGGAGGCGCCGGGGATAAGGATGGGGGAGGGGGCGGCCGGATAGGGATGAAGAGAAGTGAGGCGGGCCAAGCCATGGGAGAGAGAGGGCCGCGGTGAGATGGGCCGAGAGCGGGCTGGCAGGCTGAGATGGCCCACTCGGGGTGAGGGAAAGAGAGATACGCCAGGGGAAGGCCCATGGGGGGGTAGTTTTCTTTTTATTTTTTATTTTTCTTTGTTTTCTATTTTATTCTTTTAGGATTTTTTCTTTCAAATTAATTCAAGATAATCTTTTGAATTTCTAAAAAATTTCCTGTAAGTCCCCAAGACTTCTTATACTATTCAAAATAACTTTGAAACACTTTGTTTTAATGATGCTTAACCCAAGACTTAAGATTCATTTTAAGGCTTTATATAGAATTTGGGGTTTTCCTTTTAAGATTTCCAAAGTCTAAAAATCTTTATCATTTTAAACATGCATACATGAATGCCATGATGCACAATAAACATGTTTAAGGATTTAGGGATGTTAGAGGGACCACATGTAAGTGAGAAATGATAGAGTTTAACAGGGTCACGTCTATAGCCTGATCTAAGGGAAATATGATTAAAGGCTACAAATTGAAGGTATAGAGGGATTCTTGATAAAGATGGCAATGCCACAAATTAGAATGTGGTATGTGGTTAGGGCCAACTAGGGTTTGATCCAAAAGGAGAAAGACAGTTGTATAGATACAGATAATAGCTAGCATCGAGGCATTCAGATTAACATAGAAATGCTACTGTCCAAAGATTGGGTTTCAAGCTTCATGGCAGACTATCTACAATGATCAAAGAATCATGTCAATAGCAAATACCAGTAAAGGGATTGATCCCTAGTGAAGGATCATTATGATGTTACATGGTGCAATTCACATGATCAATGAGGGTATCAAGAGAATACGAGTTGTAGGGTCCAAAAGTTGGTGTCAGCCGACGTAGGGAACCATGACTTATACATCGACATGGTTTAGGAGCAAATATAGAAAATGAGGTCTATCGGTCGGTAGTATGCCACTAACCAATATGTGAGACCCACAAGAAAAGGAATAGAACTGTGTTCCAGATGTAGGTGCAGGGTTTGGGCTAGTTGATCTAGATGACATCCTAGGATTGAAGGATTGGATGTACTCTGATAAGATAGGTCATTGACAATGATGTCCACATATCAATGTAAGAAGTTGACCGGTAAGTGGGGCCGATGGGATGGAAAGATGATGGTTAGGGTTACAATGGTTTGTTGACATCAAACTAGAGGTTTGGATGCAAGGTGAAGGGATTTAGGATATGTCAACTCATGACGTTGTCTCGGCAAATCTATGCGATAGCAGAGGAAAAAGGAATTAGGTCGCAGGACAAAGTACTACTGACCTCAAGAGAATGGTAATTCCTTGGAAGATTATAGTGGCAACCTTGTCGTGACAGCTATAAGGGATGTCGTGGCAAGACACAGCGGGATAAATGAATCATTAAAACAGAATAACTTCTATTGCGGCAAGACGTGGCAAGAAGCTACAGAGGCTATGGATGGACATGTGTTTGTGGAAGTAGTCCAGGTAGCGAGGAACAGAGCTATGACAAAGCTAGGATTATAGTTGTGGCAACTATAGTTGCTGTCATGATAGAGATGAGAGTTGTCACGATAGATTTGGCTGTTTGCGTGCAACATCGCTAAAGGAGGGAACATGTCCTGACAAGGTACACAAAATGCGACGGAGCCTAGGAAGTGCATACTGAAGTCCTAGGGTTCTAGTTAATATGGGGAATCGACAGATGACTCGTTAATAATATTGATGGCCGAATGATATACTTAGGGTTAACGGGTCTATGCCAGAACTGTGTCATCAGGGACGGGACACCTATTGTTACATAGGACCACACAAATAAGAGAAAGAAATTTGGGGATCTTGCCGGAGTTGTCGAAGATGGCCAAAATTCCAGCCATTGGGTCCTCGAAGCACGAAATTGACCATTGCATTGTCTTCCTCTTGTTGTCATAGTGCTTTTGGCAAGAGGAATTGAGGAATGGTTGCTTGATTCACCAGAATTGGACTACGGTGGCAGTAGCTAGAGGTAGCAGCGCTAGGGCATAGGCGTGACGGTGCGTAGGAGGAAGCCGATGCAAGGGGGTATGGTGCTTATATGGCACGGAACCCTAGGGTTCATGTGTAGAACGATATGGAGGCGAGACTGTCCCTAGCACAGATGCCAAGGAGCAGGCGACGCGTGGCGTTGAGTCCCTGTTGGGCTTGGTCACAATGCGAGCAGGAAGGGGAGGTAGGTGGTGGGCTAGGCTGGCCTGGCTCGGTCTTTGTCCGGAAGGGGCCGGCTCAGCTAGGCCAGGCCCAGGAGGGAGATGAGGGAAGGAAGAGGGCCCCAGGAAAGAGTGAGCAGGTAAGGAAAGGGATCAGGCCAGGATATGGGCTTCAACCAGGAGGAATAAAAGAAAGGGAAAGGCCTTCTCCTTTCGGAAATACTAGAAAAGTAGATAAGGCTCATAAAAATATCAAATCAATTCCAATAAATCTAGAAAAATTCAAGGATGCATATTTTAATATGAAAAAGACAAATAAAAATATTTAAAATCAAATAGTAATGTTTAAATTAATCAGATTAAATCTAAAAAATTTGGGTAAATTCCAATTAAGCTTGAGTTAATTCAAGAGAATATCAAAGAAATTTTTTAGTCCTTGTTTTCAGATAAAAGTTTTCACAAATCACCAAAAGTTGGTCTATTACAACCTCGGTGCAGCAGTGGTGGGGAGGAGGTCAGGCGTCAGGGCGACATCGCTAGGGAGGAAGCCATGCTTCGGGGTAGTAGCGGCAGAAGAGGGCCTCTGTGCAGCAGCGGTATGGAAGAGGACACCTTCAAGGAGGAGGTCAGGCGTCAGGCTGACGTTATAGGAGAGGCATCTGTGCATTGAAGCAACAGTGGTGGTAGAGAGAAGGCCGGACATTGGGGTGCGGTGACGGGGGAGAAGTCAGGGATCCACTAGGGGTGGGGGCATGGGGAGTTATAGGGGATCGAGAGGATCTAGGCCCGCCCAAAACTGACGATTCACATTCACAAAAAGTTGTTTATATGCACGCTATTACATATGGTTTTCCTAATGAAGCCTCTGTGAATTGAATTTTCATAAGAACCGTCTGTAATTGGCTTTACCAAAGATGGGTTTTGGGGATCGTCTGTGAAGCAGTCTTGAAAGATCATATCTGTAGTAGTGTGGTTCAATTTAAACAAGATAGTTCAACCGTTGTTTGACCAATTTATGAGGGTCTAACTACCTAAGAGGTTTTACGACGAACCAAACTGAACCAAGTCCCGTTCTAGTTTTTTTTCTTGTTGAACTAGTGGTCCGATCCGGCTTAATTAAGTATGTTTAAGGGTATGTATGGCATTACAGCATAGCTCTCTATAAGAGGTGCTAACTACATACTTCTAATTGGCTGGAGAAAAGAGAAAAAAGAGACAAAAGGATGTTTTTTTGTTGTTGTTATATGTAAGATGTCTGTAATCCACATGTTTTATGGCCACAAAATGTGAAGTTTTATATAAAAACCTCATAAACATATAATTTGAATGTGTTATCTAGTTTGGAGTGGATGGTACCACGCATATTGTTTGTACCACTATACATGCATTGACCGCAAGGACCATTCGAGAAAGGAGGAAAGGGGAGGGACGAGAGCAATATTGTCTTGCTTCTTAATTAATTTCGTGATGTTGTGCTCATCCGCATCAAGCTACTCTCCTGAGCAACAAAATCTATCCGTATCTCATATCATGACTGATCAAGAGAAAGCAAGTAGGTTAATTGGCCGACTTGGTAAGTTAATTAATCGAGCTCTTTCCTGCATAATCGATGTCTAAGTCTACAAGTTACTCTGACAAACATGGTGCAGATTAGCATGCAGTTAGCCATCACTGATCATGGCTGATATAGATAGATGGTGGCATCTTGTCGTAGCACATGCCGGTGCAGTCCCTAGCTAACCTCCACCGAAGGAGTGATGCAGGGGTGATCAGGTCCCTTCGCTCTCTCTTGGCTAGGAGCTGAGTGGTGATGAGAGAACGATGCGGGAGAAACTCCTCAACTAACAGATGGGCCTTGA
The DNA here is from genome assembly GCA_019208055.1 of Stipa capillata. Lineage (NCBI taxonomy): Eukaryota > Viridiplantae > Streptophyta > Magnoliopsida > Poales > Poaceae > Stipa > Stipa capillata. Next base: position 82,916 of record JAGXJF010004866.1, read on the forward strand.
GCAATTATACTTGGTGATTGAACAGGAGGGGATGGACATCTGCGAGAAATTTAATTTGCAGTCACATCAAATTAGCTTTTAATTTTTAATCTGCAGGAGGGGATGGTTTTACAAAAGCACTTATTTTTTTATTTTTCTGATGTTATGGTTAATTGAGACTAACTTTTTTATCCAGATGTACCAGCCAAATCTATTGGGAGTTAGCATATTTATAGTCATTAAAAAGACTCCAGCACAACAAATATAATTTCAGCACCACTTGTTTAATAATCGAGGATCATTGCTAGTCACAAAAAGATGCATATGCATAGCACATATATGGAGACAAAGTGCAACAGCAACATCAACTAAAGTGACACTAGATTTTAATGTGGAAAACCTCCAAAGGGGTTAAAAACCATGGGCCAAAACCACCCAAATCTTCTTCTATTATTATCAAATGTGGGATACAACAAGTTCTTCTCTAGGTAGCACTAGAGGCCCAAATACATCAAGATTTCATCATCTTGCACAACAACAATAAGATTTTAGGCAACAAGAGCTATGGACTGGAACAACCTCATCAAAGATGGTGGAACAACAATTTGAAGGAGACAAGGTGGTGGATTTGAACTTCACAACCTAGTTGATGAACTCCCTTTGCTTGATGGCAAACTTCTTCCTTCAATTACCTTCTTCTTTCCTCCTACTCTCTTAGTTTTTCCTTCTCTTCTCCAATGGTGGCAGCCTGATTTTTCATCACACCCCTTGGTGGCTGCTGGACTGAGGGGTATACATCCCCAATCCCACCTGTAAAATCTCCAAAATTACCTTGGTTCATAACGTTAAAGGCTGGTGGGCTTTTGCACATCTTTGGCTGCCTAAATAGGCCTGAAATCATCCCCTCACTACCCACATGAGGAGGATTACCCAACAAATCTACCTCCAACTCATGAGGGGACACCGCCATGCACGCTATCTTGTAACATGTTTTTAGCTTCTCATTTGACAATATGGTGATCATCATATCCGAACCATTCTTGTCAGTATGGATCTTCTCAAGTCGTAGCAACTTGAAATTCATAACATCTCGGAACCAATTGTACCTCACATCAATAAGCTTGGTTCGAGAGTGAAAGCTTGAAATTTTGGCAAAAGGAATAGCACTTTGACTATCATAAACAAACCATAATTTTCTTGTTCATGCCTAGCTCTTGCAAGAAGTTTTTCATCCACAACACTTCCTCGCAAGCATCAACAGTATCTATGTACTCAGCTTCTGTGGTTGACAATGAAACACATTTCTGCAATCTTAATTGCCATGATACTGCTCCCCCTACATAAGTCATCAAATATCCAGATGTTGACTTCCTGCAGTCGGCAGCACCAGAATAATCTACATCTGAATACCACTGCAATAGGATCACAAAGCATAAACACAACCTAGAAGTCCCTCTAAGATATCTAAGAATCCACTTTACTGCATTCCGATGTGCTTCACCTGGATTTTTCATAAACCGGCTAAATACTCCAATGCAAACCATGGCATACATCAAACTGCCCACAACAGATTGGTATGATACTTTACTCATTACTTCTTTCTCCTTCTTGCTTGTAGGACATTGCTCTGTATTCAATTTGTGATGGTCTGCAAGTGAAGAGTTAACTGACTTTGCATTTTGCATATTTAGTGTTTCAAGTACCTTCTCAACATAAATTTCCTGTGAAAGCGAAAACATCTTCTTTGATCTATCACAAAAGATCTTCATGCCAAGCATTTGCTTAGTTGGTCCCAAATCTTTCATGGCAAATAACTTACTCAATGCCTTCTTAAGGAGAGCAATCCTCTTTGTGCCATTTCCTACAATCAACATGTCATCAACATATAGCAAGAGAATAATGAAATCACCCTCAGCATACCTCTTTATAAAGAAACAATGATTCGGTTGTGCTTTATGGTAACCAAGACTAGTCATAAAAGACTCAAACTTCTTGTACCACTACCGAGGAGCTTGCTTCAAGCCATACAAGCTCTGCTTTAGTTTGAAGACCAAGTGCTCCTTGCTTGCAATCTGGAACCCCTCTGATTGCTCCATATATATGTTCTCCTCTAAGTCACCGTGAAAGAATGCTATCTTCACATCAAGTTGTTCGATTTCGAAGTCCATGGTAGCAGTCCTACCAAGCACAACTCAGACTGAAGACATATGACCACTGGAGAATATATTTCATCAAAATCAATCCCTTTGTTTTGATTGAACCTTTCACAACCAATCTAGCCTTGTACCTTGGCTGTGCTATTTTTTTCTGCCTTTAATTTGTACACCTACTTGTTCTTGAGTGCATTCTTTCCATTTGCAAACTCACCAACTCAAAGGTGTCATTCTTATACTGGGATTTCATCTCATCCTGCATGGCTTCTGACCATTCTTCCATGTGCTCATCAGACATTGCCTCCTCATAGCGTGAGAAATCACCTACATTAGTCATCAACACAAACTCATGCGGTGGATACGGTACAACTCAACCGCTGCACTGGTGGTGAATTAGGTAGGTTATCATCAACATCATAATCAGGTGGTTGATCATCACTCTGATATATACTGACACCTTAGTTGCATCCTTGCTGCCGTCATCATTATCTCCCCCATGATTATCATGCACAACTGGAGAAGGAATTGGATCCATGTGAACCTGAGCTGAAGTGGTCTTTGGCTTCTCTGGTTTGCCAAGACCTTTTATTATTTCATCTTCAAAGAACACCACATGTTAGCTTCTCATAGTTTTTCTGTTGATTGGATCCCACAACCTGTAGCCAAACTCTTCACTAGGATGGCCTAGAAAGATTCACTGCTTTATCTTGCTATCAAGCTTAGATCTCTCATCCTTGCACAAATTCCCTACAACCAAAGACTTTCATGTTCTTGTATGATACCTCCTTCCCTGACCAAACTCTCTGAGGAATATCACCTACAAGAGGAACTAAGGAAGACAGATTAATCACATACATAGTAGTCATCAACGCTTCAGCCCAAAAAGAATTAGGTAAATTTGTAAGAGAGAGCATAGTTGTGACCCTCTCTGTGAATGTCCTATTCATCCTCTCTGCAAGACCATTGAGCCGAGGTGTCTTTGGTGTGGAGTCTTCTCAAACCTGATGCCATAGTTTTTGCAGTACCTTTCAAAAGGATCTCTATACTCACCACCATTGTCTAATCTTACACACTTCAATTTCTTACTAGTTTCTATTTCAATGCTAACATGGAACTCCATGAAGGCTTCGAGCATCTGATAGTTGGGAATGGTCATCAATAAATGTTACAAAGTATAATGCTCCACTGAGGAATTTTTTAGTCATGGAGCAAACATCAGTATGCACAAGATCAAGAACATTTTCTACATGATATGGAGTGATTGTATGAAATACAACCCTATGTTGTTTGCCAGCTAAACAATGTGCATGTGGTATCAAGGATATATATTTCAACTCAGGGAGGAACTCCATGCGAGGAAGGGCCTGCATTCCCTTCTCACTTATATGCCCAAGCCTCTTATGGCACAAGTCAACTGAAGTGTCCTTCTCAGCAATGTTCAACACTTTATTGCACAACTTGGTTTTAGTCACATAGAGATAACCTTGTTTGCTTCCTTGAGCCACAATCAAAGAGCCTTTGGTGAGCTTCCAGTTTCCTTCACCAAAATAATTGCCATAGTCAATATCATCAAGCTTGCCCACTGACAACATATTCAGCCTAATATCATAGATATGCCTCACATCATCAAGTACCAACCTATAGCATGTGTTTGTTCAATGCATATAGTGCCCTTGCCAACAATTGTTGACGGTCCACTGTTTCCCATTCTCATAGAGCAGTCATGCCACTAGTGTAGGATGTGAAATACTCCCTATGTGATGTGATATGGAAGGACACAACTGAGTCCACAACCCAACTCAAAGCATCAAGAACAAACACTATAGAACTCTTCGTCTTCAATGACTAAGTAGTCCTCACAGTCGGCAGTCATGGTTGAACTTGTATCGGCCTTTTGCTCATTTTTCTTGCCATATTTACCCTCTAGAAGCTCTCTTTTATACTGTCTGCACTCATATTTTTTGTGCTCGGCTTATCACAATGAAAGCAAATAATTTATTTTCTTGTTCTGACTTTGATCTTCCCCTGGATTTGTCTCTGCCTTGCTGAAATTTTACATGGCTGTGACCATGGTTCTCATTTTTACCTTGGTTTTTAGCCACATATGCATCGGGAGAAGAGGCCCCATTTTCACCATTTTCCTTCTTTTTGGCTTCTTCATTCAACACGTTGTTTTTCACCATCTCCAAGGTCAGCTTACCATATAGAGCTGAATTCCTAACTAACACAACAAGCGTGTTCCCACTATTAGGCATGTAACTCAGCAGTAACAATGCTTGCACCTCATCATCAAAATTAAGCTTCATGGCTGAAAGTTGATTTATGTGGCCTTGGAAGACATTCAAGTGCTCAGTCACACTACTGCCATCTGGGTACTTAAGTTTTCCAAAATGTTTGATTATTGGGGCCTTGTTCATTGTTGTCTTGCACTCATACATGGACTCTATTTTTTGATACATCTCATATGCATTTTGTAGCATTAGCAACATGGTGAAAAATAGTGTGGTTGATGTACAAATGAATCATATCTACTACCTTTTAGGTCAGCACTCTCCGTTCCGCTTCCATGACTCCATTGGATGTTGTCGGCGATATGGGGCCTAAGGTCTCCTAATCCGCTGGCCAAGGGGCCGAACTTGATGCCACGTCACCAGTGGGCGGGAGGCTCGAGAAGATAAGCCCGGGGGTCTTCCCCCGAGCACTATAGCCACACAACCGCCAGGAGGCGTCCCGAGCTGCCCCCCCCCAAGCCGCTCCCCGAGCGCCCCAAAGGTTCTGGGTCCCACCCGGATCGGAGGGTGCCTAGCGCGCCGCGGAAACGGCTAAGTGGCGCGCTCGGTGGGACCCCGAGCACCCCTCTGAGGTCCGTCCCCGAGCGCGAGTACTCCGAGCACCCCTCGGGGGTCCATCCCCGAGTAGTCGGGCCCCTGGCCCCTCTCGGGGGTCTTCCCCAGGCACACGTGGCAAGAGTCCCGGAGTTCCCCGTACGGGACCCTCGTGGGGCCCTTCCACGTGCCCAGCAGGAGCATTTAATGCTGGTCCAGCGCGTTTAGTGCCGGTCCACAGGCATGCGTGCCCTAAGCCCCATGCGAGCAGAATGCCGTTGTCAGGAACGTCTCTCCATCCCTGTGATATGATGGGCCCGGTCAACTCGTCGGCCTGACAACCTTTTTGACTTTAGGGCACGCCGCCGCGCGCCCCCATGCATCCCACTGAGCTGTGGGACCCGGATAGCGGTGACCGAAGCGGGAGGCTTGCGGAGGAAGTCTCCGTTACCTGGCGCCGCTACGTTATGAGGACCCATTTCCCAACTGAAGCATGACAGAGGCTATTCCACTACAGTGTTTGGCAACCACCGCCGTGGGTCGCCATTCCCTAACCATCATCAATAGCATGGCTACTGTATATTTTCCTTTTCCGGCTATTGTGGTGACCCCCGAATATATAAGGGGAGAACCAAGGCCATGAAGGGGGTAGAGAAGTTTTAGGGTTCATAGAGTCCTACAAGCTTTGCTCGAGCTGATGGTAACCAGACATCTATTCATCTATACACAAGAAAGCAGGACGTAGGGTTTTTACACCTAACTGGTGGCCCGAACCTGGGAAAAACCACCGTGTCTCCAATTTCCTAAGTTCCCCGATTGCTCAAGATCTCTACAGCTCGTGTCTCTCTTCACTGCCCCCGGCTGAATCCCAAAGGGGGTCCATCCGGACCACCGCAGCCGGTGTTCATACGCCGACAGCTGGCGCGCCAGGTAGGGGGCAGTTAGGGTCTCCGAGCTTACGAAGATCATGGCAAGTCATCAGTCACGTTCCCAGTCGCATGGACGCAAGCAGCCACCCGACCCGGCTCCACTGGTGCCCCCTGAGGTGCAGGGCCACCACGGCGAGCCCCGCGGTACCTCAGCGGCGGGCGCCGCGCTGCCACAACCTCGACTCGTGGCGGACGGAGGCACGGCTTCCGTCGATCCGTCGGTCGCCGAGTCTCTCCTGCCGGTACGTCACCGGCTGGATTTCGACCAGCCGGGAGAAGTAGGCGCACTGCATGCGGCGCAGCTTCTCCTCCGGTATCCTCCCGTCCAGGTGGAAGGCAATCTCCTGTGGGCCCTTGGCTCCAGGAGGTGGCCAACCTGGTCGACACCGCTCGCTGCCAGACAGCGGCCAGAAGTTCCCATACCTTCGCGAGGCGTGGGGACACTCGCACTGGCCCCTCAGCGGCGTCACCGCCAGTACCGCCGCGCCAATCGCGTGGCGGAGCAAGGGAGCCACGCGCCAAATCCCCCCACTCGGTTGCCTCTCCTGCCTAGGGAGGCAGCCAAGATCTTCGCCATCACCTCAACAAGCGGAGGGAGGATGAAGACGCCCGCGTCACCCTCGAGCGCCAGTGGGAGAAGCGGCGTGAGGCAGGGGCCGACGAGGGCCAATCATCCTCCGGTCCCGCTGCCGATCGAGCGCGCTCTCCGGTGCGTGCCCGCGCACAACCGGTCGGGAAGGTCGGCACCCCACTCTATGGAGCGGGTTGTCAGGCTTTTAATCCTGACCTTCGTCGCGTCAGCTGGCCGGAAAAATTCCGACCAGAGCTGCCGCAGAAGTATGATGACTCCTTCCACCCGGAGGAGTTCCTCCAGATCTACACCACCGCAGAGGGGCCGAAAAGGTGATGGCTAACTAGTTTCCCATAGCTTTGAAGGGCTCTGCCCGTTCATGACTCATGAACCTCCCCCCGAGCTCGATTAGCTCATGGGAGGACCTCTGCCACCAGTTTGTGGCCAACTTCCAGGACACCTTCGAGCGCCCTGACATGGAAAGTGATCTCCACGCGCTCAAGCAGCGCAAAGGGGAGACGTTGCGGCACTTTATCCAGCAATTCAGCTAGATGCGTAACACCATCCCCAAGATTTCTCCTCACGTAGTCATTGTCGCCTTCAGGCAAGGTGTTCGTGACGAAAAAATGCTTGAGAAGCTGGGCACGCGCGACAACGGCGGAGTTGTTCGCAATCACGGACAAGTGCGCCAAGGCGGTTGAGGCTCGTGCGTGGCACAGCCCGCGCCCCGACCAACCAGCGGTCGACGGCGCGAGCTCTTCTCGGCGAGACGGGAGAAAAAGAGCAAGAAGCGTAAATCCGAGCCTGTCGCGGCAGCGGAGGCCAAGTCGTGAAAGTTGCCGCGCGGCGGGTCAGACGGTAGCAAGAAGCCACCCCGGGCCCCCGAGCGGGGCCCCGGCAGGTGGTGCAAAATACATCAGACCGATCGGCACGATCTCTCCGAGTGCCGGACGGTGAAGTTCCTCGCCGAGAGGAACGAGAAGGAGCGGGAAGCCGCTCAGCGTGGGGATCGCCGCCAAAGCGGTGACGACGAGCGCGGCGGTGAAGAAGGCGGTCTCGGGTTCCAGGAACCCGAGACCGTAGCATGCATCAACGGAGGTGCTTCCACTCCCACTTCACGCTGCCAGTTCAAGCTGATGGCGCGTGAGGTGTGCTCGGCGTCCCCGAGCTCCGGTTCCTCCCGACCACTCAAGTGGTCGGACACCCCGATCACCTTCGATCGCACGGACCACCCCGAGAGCTCGGCAAGTGTAGGACGACTCCCGCTGGTGGTCTCCCCGACGGTTTGCAGCATCAAGGTAACCCGCATGCTAATCGACAGGGGCGCAGGCCTTAACCTCCTGTCCCCTGAGGTCTTTAGCAAAATGCAGGTACCACCGGGACAGCTGAAGCCCACGATGCCATTCCATGGTGTCACCCCGGGCCTCACCATGCGCCTCGGGCAAGTCTCCCTCACGGTCACCTTCGGGACCAGGGACAACTACCGAACGGAAAGCGTCGTCTTCGACGTCGCCGAGTTCGACCTGCCCTATAACGGCATCCTCGGGCGCCCAGCGCTCGCCAAGTTCATGATGGCGTGCCATTACGCCTACCTCACCGTCAAGCTGCCGGGGCCCAACGGCACGATCACAGTTTCGGCCGACCTTAAAAACTCCTTCCTCTGCACCGAGCAGCTGTTCTCAGCTACCGCTGCTGCCGCCGACGACATCACCGAGCTCCCTGAGGCCTCGGGTCCACCCCCGACCAAAGCCAGGGTTGTCGCCGACGACTCCGTCCCCGTCAAGGAGGTGGCCCTTGGCGAAGACGCGTCCAGGACCGTCAAGATCGGCGGCCTCTTGGCCGCCAAATCGGAAAGCGCGCTCATCGCCTTCCTCCGGGCAAACTTCGACGTGTTTGCATGGCAACCGTCGGATATGCCCGGGGTCCCTAGGGAGGTGATCGAGCACTGCCTCGCGTGTGCCCCGACGCGCGGCCCATTCGGCAGAAGGTGCGCCGTCAAGCACCAGAACGTCAGGACTTCATCCGGGCGGAAGTCGGCAAGCTCCTCGCTGCCGGGTTCATTCGGGAAGTCCTCCACCCAGACTAGCTTGCCAATCCGGTCGTCGTTCCAAAGGCCAACGGCAAGCTTAGAATGTGCGTGGATTACACCGACCTCAACAGCGCATGTCCGAAAGATCATTTTCCTTTACCTCGCATAGATCAGATAGTTGATTCCACCACGGGGTGTGATCTCCTATGTTTTCTAGATGCTTATTCCGGTTCTCACCAGATTAGCATGTCTGTAAAGGATGAGGAGAAAACTTCATTTACAACCCCTCTGGGGACCTTTTGCTATGTTCGCATGCCTTTTGGTTTGAAAAACACTGGGCCCACCTACCAGCGTGCCATGCGTATCACTCTTCAATCCCAGATAGGCCGCAATGTCGAGGCCTACATCGACGATCTCGTCGTCAAAACGGGAGGTCAGGCTACGCTCCTTGAGGATCTGGCTGAGAGTTTTGATAGTCTCCGCAGTACGCGCATGAAGCTCAACCCCAAAAAGTGCGTCTTCGGCATTCCCTCGGGCAAGCTCCTCGGTTTCTTGATCTCAAATAGAGGCATAGAGGCTAACCCTGAGAAGGTCCTGGCCATCGACCAGATGCGCCCGCCAGCTCGTCTTAAGGACGTGCAGCGCCTCACGGGCTGCATGGCGGTCTTAGGACGGTTCATCTCCAAGCTCGAGGAGCGGGACCTCCCCCTGTTCAAGCTCCTCAAGAAGTCGGGCTGCTTTGAGTGGACCTCAGAGGCCGAGCAAGCCCTTCAAAGCCTCAAGAAATATCTCACCTCGCCCCTGGTCTTGGTGGCCTCGAGGCCCGAGGAGCCCTTGCTTCTCTACATTTCGGTCACTCCCCGCGTGGTGAGCGCAGTCCTCGTGGTCGAGCAAGAGGCCGGATCTGAGCTCCCGACGACTCCCGCGAGGGCTGAGGCTGTTGGGTCCAAGCTCCCAACAGATGGCGCATCTAAGGAAAAGCCCGGGTCCGAGCTCCCGGGCAACCCCGAGCAGTCAACAGTGCTCAGGCCCGAGAACGGCCCCCCGGGTGCCTTGCTCGGGAAAGTTCCAGGTGGCGATCTCGCATCCGAGGCGCCGGGGTCCAAACTCCCCGGCGAACCCGAGCGGCCATGCGTACTCGGGGCCAGGATAGGCCCCCCCGAGTGCTGTGCTCGGGGAACTCCCACACAAGCCCAAAAGATGCTCTACACAATCCTGGTTGCGTCGAGAAAGCTGCGGCATTACTTCCAAGCGCACGAGGTGTCCATGGTCACAGCCTACCCCCTCGAGCGCATCTTGCACAATCGAGAAGCCATCGGCTGCGTCGTCGAGTGGTCGATCGAACTCGCCGAGTTCAACCTCCGCTTCGTCAGCAACCGGGCAATCAAAAACAGGGCTCTGGCCAACTTCCTGGCCGAGTGGACGCCGGTGCCTGAAGACGAAGGGGAAGAACTCTCCGCCAACCCAGGGCAACAAGGGACCCAGCACTAGACGATGCACTTCGACGGTTCCCTCACGCTCAAGGGTGCGGGGGCTGGAGTAGTCCTCACCTCCCCAACCGGTGAAGTACTCCTGTACGTCGTGCAGCTCCTCTTTCGCGCCACCAATAACATGGCTGAGTACGAGGGCCTTCTTGCGGGATTGCGTGCAGCAGCATCCCTCGGGATCCGCCGTCTGCTCGTCAAAGGCGATTCCCAGTTAGTTGTCAATCAAGTGTCGAAGGAGTACCAGTGCTCGGATCCGCAACTGTCGGCGTACCTGAGCGAAGTCAGGAAGTTGGAGAGGCGTTTCGATGGGTTGGAGCTCCAACACGTCCCGCGCTGCTACAACGAGCTCGCCGACAACCTCTCGCAACTGGCCTCCTCTCGGGAGCCGGTCCCGGCTGGGACCTTTGAAAAAGGGCTCTCTCGGCCGTCCGTCGAGGCCGCCGACCAAGACAAGGGGGAACCTCGAGCCAAATTGAGTCTACTCAGGCGGCGCCTTCAGTGGGAGATCCTCCCGTCAGGTCGCCGCCAGGCGAGCACCCCGTGCTCGCCGCCTGTTCTTAGGAGCCTTCCTGGATCTCCGAGATCCGGGGATACCTGAAAGAAAATATCCTTCCTGGGAACGAAGCCGCTGTAGAAAAGATTGCACGGCAAGCCAAGCGCTACGCCCTGGTAGATGGGGATCTCTACCGGCGTGGCACTAACGGCATCCTTATGAAATGCATCTCCCGGGAAGAAGGCCGTGACTTGCTCACGGACATCCACGAGGGCGAGTGCGGTAGCCATGCATCATCTCGCACGCTGGTCGGGAAGGCCTTTCGGCAAGGTTTCTACTGGTCGACAGCCCTTCAGGATGTCGTCGAGCTGGTTCGTCACTGTGAAGCGTGTCAATTCCACGCTAAGCAGATACACTAGCCAGCTCAGGCCCTACAAACCATCCCCCTGTCATGGCCCTTCGCGGTCTGGGGGCTGGATATATTAGGTCCGTTCCCCCGAGCAGTCGGGGGCTACGAGCACATTTATGTCGCTATCGACAAGTTCACCAAGTGGACTGAAGCCGAGCCAGTTGGCAAAATCAACAAGCAGACAGCCATTAAGTTCATCCGAGGCATTGTGAGCCGCTTTGGGGTGCCTAATCAGATCATCACCGACAACGGCACGCAATTCACAAGCGACGCTTTCCTCGACTACTGCGAGGACATCGGCATCAAGATTTGCTTCGCGTCAGTTGCCCACCCTCGCACCAACGGTCAAGTCGAGCGATCCAATGCTCAAGTCCTCAAAGGGCTCAAGACCAGAACCTTCGACCGGCTCAAAAGGTGCGGCGCCGGGTGGATCGACGAGCTCCCTGCCGTCCTTTGGTCAATCCGGACGTCCCCCAGCAGGGCGACCGGGGAGACGCCTTTTTTCCTCATTTACGGGGCGGAGGCGGTCCTCCCCTCCGAGATCGCTCTCAGCTTGCTGCGGGTCAGGGCTTACTCGGAGGGTGACCAAGACCAGAGGAGGCTCGAAGACGTCAACCTCCTAGAAGAGCATCGGTGCAGAGCCGCCCTCCGTGCCGCCAGGTATCAGCAGAGCCTAGGGCACTATCATCAGCGCCACGTATGGGCCCGGTCGCTAGAGGTCGGGGATTTAGTACTTCGCCGTGTCCAAACATGGGAAGGAAAGAACAAACTCTCCCCCATGTGGGAGGGCCCTTACCGAGTGACCGGCGTCTCCCGACCGGGCTCTGTTAGACTAGCCATGGACGACGATCTGCCACTGCCCAACGCTTGGAACATCGAGCATCTGAGGAAGTTTTATCCGTGAGTGGCCCGGGTAAGTTTTTGTTTACACTTCGGGTCAAACCCCCGAGTAGCGACTGTGAGTATCGGGAAGTTCCAGGTCGCTGCTCAAAGCCCTGGTCGCCCCGCTTGGTTCCTTAACCCCGGGCACCAGATCGACAACAAGCGACCCGAGTATCCCAAGAGCTCGCACTCGTGCTCGGGGGCTCCTTGTAATATAAGCTATTTCAATAGCATGAACAATATTAATATAATCAGTGTTCGCCTTCCAATTGCTTGTCGAATTTTGCTATCCCAGCACTTGCTCACGAAAGAGATCGCTTTCATGAGTACCGGACTGCCGTGTCCCCTCTTGCGTGATTAGATCCCTTCTGGTCTTAAGTACGAGGAGCCGGACTAATCGAGTCTCTGATGGCGGGCCGTAAGACGCTCGGGCCACCAATTGCACCCCGAGCACCCCCGAGTCAGGGCAATTAAGCCCCTGACCATGTGTGCTCCGCTGGTCAGCTGCCCCCGAGCGCTACCCGGTTTCAGAGCACTCGGACTATTTTACCTCTCGTACTCATGACCAGTCGGTAGTCTCGAAAGTCTCCAGGTCCGGACAGCAGGCAAGTTTGGAGAAAACTCATGATGGATATCTCTCTTGCTAGCAAATCATGTTATTATGACCGCTTGCCAAGTTTACAGATCAACCGTGATGAAATTCCCGGGCACTGCTAAAGTCCCCGGGCGATCACCCAGGGCAAAGAAACCATCATCCCTCTGGCTCGCAAGGAACTCCAAGGCCTAAAGACTCCGGGGGTCCCCGGACTCTCGGGTCTCCAAGGGTTTGGCTCTTGGCGCCTCCGACTCTCGGGGACATGGAGTCCTCGGGGCACCGAGGATGCGGGTTTTTACTTCGGCAGGCAAGGGTCCTCGGGCCACCCCCGGGGGCCGTCCCAGCGATGATTCATCCAGCTCTCGGGGGCTGGGGGTCCTCGGGACCGCCCCGTGGGCCGTCCCCGTTCGGTCAAGAGCTGGACGCATCCTCGAAAAAGGAAAAGAAGTGTTCCAAACAAATCTTTGCAAGAGTAAGGTGCTCGGGGGCTCTCCCGCACCCGAAATCGCAAAGAAGAAGAGAGTTCGGAGCCAAGTCAGAACCAATCTTTGCAAGAGTAATGTGCTCGGGGGCTCACCCGCACCCGAAATCGCAAAGAAGAAGAGAGTTCGGAGACAAGTCTGAACCAATCCCTGCAAAGGAAAAAGCTGCTTGGAGCCAAGTCCGTGCTTAGCATTCCAGAAAAAAGAAAAAAAAAGCAAGTTCAAGTCTTAGCAACTCCAAAGGTGTGAAGCCAAGTTCGCACCTATCTTCACATCAACAAAATCTCCGAAAAGCAATTTGAACAAGTCCAACGGCGTGGAACCAAGTCCGCGCCCGGCATTGCATAAGCAAAAAGTTCACCAAAAGTTTTTACAGAGGCTCTTCGGCCTCAAAGAAAAAAAGCATAAAAGAAAATACAAAGGGGCAGGCTAGTCCTCTCTGGCGACGTCCTCGGAGTCGCTCTCGTCTTCCTCCCGGGTGAAGTTCGCTGCGATCTACTCAGCCACCTCGCGGACGGCTTGGCGAGCAGCGTCTTCCCCCTCTGCGGCGACCCCGAGCCTAGCCGGCTCTAAGGAGAAGCTCGGATCCCGGCTGCGGTAGCACGCGAGCACATGCTCGGCCACCGCAGCAGCCAGGTCGTACCCCTCCCGAGTGGCCAAGTCCTGCACGGCTACCGGCACCGCCTCCAGCTGCTCGGCGAAAGCATCGAAGTGGTACGCGAGGTGGCTCAGGGAGTCTGTGTGCTCCACCACCGTGACGCCACGGCTAAGTCCGGCCTTCTCCATCGTGGCCCGAGCACGCTTGAGGATGTCAAGCATCATCGCAGTGATGTCGCACCTTTCGGAGCGCAAATCCCTAAGGAGCTCCGTCTCCTCGGTGGCCTTAGTCTTCGCCCGCTGAAGATCGTCCTGCGGCTCCTTCACTCGCTGGGACAACCGCCGCTTGGAGACGCTGCTGTCCTCAAGGCGCTGCTCCACCTCTTGGATGCGCCGATCTTTCTCCTCAACAACTCGCTGGAGCGTGTCGGTGGCCTCTTTGCGGGCCTCTTCGATGCGCTGTCCCGCCTCCCTTTCCAGCTCCCGCGCACGGCTCGCCAGGGAGTTCTCCCCTTCCTCAAGGGACTTCTTGCGCTGGTCGAGCGCATTCTCCCGCGTGGCGGCCTCCATCTCGCGGAGGGAAAGCTGCTCTTCGCGATGGGAGATTTGGCTTTCGCGCTAGACCAGCTGCTGCCCATGCTGGTCCTGCGCCTCGTGCTCGTCGATCGCCTCCGCGCGCATCTCCTCCAGGGCCTCCTTCTCCCTGAGGATCTCCGCGGTGGCCGTCTCATGTTCGCCCTTGGCGACCCGGACCCGCGCAAGAAAAGCCTCGCCGGCCTCCATTAGAGCAACCTCCCGCTCCCTCAGGTCGGCTTCCCGCTTCTCCAATGTCTCCTTCTCTGAGGCGGCGGCGGCCCGAATCTCCTCCAACACGGCGTGAGCCGCGTCGAGAATTTCTGGAAGGGGCCCCCGAGGCCTCTCAAATCGACGCGCGTAGCCTCGCTCCCTCGGTTCCTCTGCGCTTGCGTCCTCGGCAACTGCGGCCAGTGCTGGAGCCCTAGTCACCGCGGCCTCCACCGGAGCCTCTGCCACCACTGCGCTCCGATTGGGCGCCGCGCCCCGGCCTTCGGGGGATGGAATGGGCGCTGCCCGTTTGTCCTCGGCCCTCGGGACGAGTTCAGCCCTCGGGGTCTACGCGGCCCTCGGGGCTCTCTCGGTTCTCGGGACGCCCGCGGCTCTCGGGGCCTCTTCGGTAGTTGGGGATGTATCGGGTCTCAGGGCACCCTCGGTCCTCAGGGCCCCTGTGATTTTGGGGCTCGATGTAAGTCCCGCGCCCGGGTCGGCCCGAGGTTTTTTCGACGCCCTGAAAGCAATGCAATAAAGTTCGGGTCAATTCCCGAGCACCATATGTACACTTCACAAAAAGTTAAGGAAGGTTTCCGGCTTACTTGGATGAGCGCCCGCCGTACTTCCACCGACCAGCCGGGATCTCGAACCCCGGGCTCGTCGGCCGAGGCAGATCCTTCCTTTTCTTGCCGACGGCTGCGGGCAGAGCAGCCCCCGGGCTCTGCTGCCCCGAGTTGCCTCCTCTGGCCGACCCTGCCTGGGAGCCGCTGCCACTGATCGGCCCCGCCTGGCCGCTGTCGCGCTCAGAACCGCCGCCTCCGGTGCCCGACGCTCGTTGGCCGACCGGCAGCGGAGGGGGTGGCGGCGGTGACGGTGAAGATGGGGGGGAGGCGCCCGCGCCTTCTTGCCTTTCCGGTCGGCGGGTCCTCATTGCCGGCACTGGCCCCCTCGTCGCCCCCGCCGTCCCGTGGGATGTTCAGCGACCCGGTGGTCTTGCCCTTTTTCTTCGGCGCGATCCCCTTAGAGTCGAACTCCGGGAGGGTCGCGCGGATCTCGTTGCGCAGCGCGTTCACGCACAACGGAAGGTCTGGCCGGGGCAGCTCGGCGGCGGCAGGATCTACGGAGCCCAGAAGGTGCCGCACTAGCACGATCTCCATATCGCGGCTGAGGTCCCCTCCTTCGCCGATCATCGTTCGGCCGATATCCTGCGCGCCGGTGTACATCCAGGCTGGGCGGCCGCGCTGCCGCAGCGGCCCCAGTCGCCGCCGGAGGAAGTCGCCAATGACCATCGTCGCCATCAACCCTGCGGCTCGCAGGTCTGTGATCCGCTCCACCGCCGGCTGCAGCAGATGATCATCCGCGGGCAGGTACTCCCACGACTTCTTGTGCGCCGGAGCCGGCCCCTCGGGAAGTAGCAGTCGGAGGTGCGGGTCGGTAGAGATGTAGCACCACTGGACGCGCCACTCGTCCCACTTGTTCTGCGTCTCCTACGGAATGTAGGTCTCTCCAATCTTCTCCCGTAGACGGAGGTTGCAGCTCCCCGCAGTCTCCATCCGGCCGGAGCCCCGGCCCTTCCCCACGGACCGGAGCACGAAGTAGTGACGGAAGAGCGCCACTGAAGGCATCACACCCACGAACATCTCGCAGAGATGGGCGAAGATCGCCAGCATCACTATGGAGTTCGGGGAGAGATGGATCAGGTGGATCCCGTACTCCGTCAGAACCTCCAGGAAGAAGGAGGAGAATGGCGGCACCAGACCCGCCGCGATGAAGCTGGCGAAGATGACCGTCTCCTCCGGCATCGGCTCCGGTGGATACGTTGCCGGTCTCACCGTCGGAGATCCCCGTTGGCCCTCCGGGACCAACATCTTCCGAAGCTTGTCCATGCTCTCCTCGTTGAGGAGGCAGGACTTGGGGAGAATGCCGACATCGGAGGGTGGCGAAGAGGCGCGGCGTCTTTGTTTCCTCGGCATGGTGGCGTTTGGCGTGGAAAAAGAGGAAGAAGGTGCGCAAAGAAAGCGAGAGTGCGCGCGGAGGCTAATGGCGCAAGGAAGAAGACGGTTGGCGTGCGCAAGTGAAGAAATAGAGGAGGCGTATGGGCGGCGGAGCATTTAAGGGAAAAGAGAACCCAAAAAAGCTGCGTCTCTTCGTGCACCGTGCGGTCGTGGGGGACGGTTCAGTTTTCGTAACTGATTGCGCCCCTCCACGAGGCGTCGAATCCGAAGCGCCTCCTCCCGCGCGGCGTGTGCGGAGCGAGGTGTCTTTCCCGCATAATTCTCAGAATGGGCTGGCATCTTCGCCGGCCCACGAAGCGAAGGGCCCGCCCCCGGCCTAGTCCTTCTTCTGGGCCTTCGTCCGCTGGCGGGCCCAAGGGCTACTGTCGGTGATATGGGGCCCAGGGTCCCCTAATCCGCTGGCCAAGGGGCCGCACTTGATGCCACGTCACCAGTGGGCGGGAGGCTCGAGAAGATAAGCCCAGGGGTCTTCCCCCGAGCACTATAGCCACACAACCGCCAGGAGGCGTCCCGAGCTGCCCCCCCCAAAGCCGCTCTCCGAGCGCCCCAAACGTTCTGGGTCCCACCCGGATCGGAGGGTGCCTAGCGCGCCGCGGAAACGGCTAAGTGGCGCGCTCGGGGGGACCCCGAGCACCCCTCGGAGGTCCGTCCCCGAGCGCGAGGACTCCGAGCACCCCTCGGGGGTCCGTCCCCAAGGACCCCTCGGGGGTCCATCCCTGAGCAGTCGGGCCCCTGGCCCCTCTCGAGGGTCTTCCCCAGGCACACGTGGCAAGAGTCCCGGAGCTCCCCGTACGGGACCCTCGTGGGGCCCTTCCACGTGGCCCAGCAGGAGCATTTAATGCCGGTCCGGCGCGTTTAGTGCCGGTCCACAGGCATGCGTGCCCTAAGCCCCATGCGGGTAGAATGACGTTGTCAGGAACGTCTATCCGTCTTTGTGATATGATGGGCCCGGTCAACTCGTTGGCCTAACAACCTTTTTGACTTTAGGGCGCGCCGCCGCGCGCCCCCATGCATCCCACTGAGCTGTGGGACCCGGATAGCGGTGACCGAAGTGGGAGGCTTGCGGAGGAAGTCTCCGTTACCTGGCGTCGCTACGTTATGAGGACCCGTTTCCCAACCGAAGCATGACAGAGGCTATTCCGCTACAGTGTTTGGCAACCACCGCCGTGGGTCGCCATTCCCTAACCGTCATCAATAGCATGGCTACAGTATATTTTTCTTTTCCGGCTATTGTGGTGACCCCCGGATATATAAGGGGAGAACCAAGGCCATGAAGGGGGTAGAGAAGTTTTAGGGTTCATAGAGTCCTACAAGCTTTGCTCGAGCTGATGGTAACCAGACATCTATTCATCTATACACAAGAAAGCAGGACGTAGGGTTTTTACACCTAACTGGTGGCCCGAACCTGGGAAAAACCACCGTGTCTCCAATTTCCTAAGTTCCCCGGTTGCTCAAGATCTCTACAGCTCATGACCCTCTTCACTGCCCCCGGCCGAATCCCAAAGGGGGTCCATCCGGACCACCGCAGCCGGCGTTCGTACGCCGACAGATGTCTTTTCTTTCACAATTGGCTCATACAAATCCTTGCAATAAATGACATGTTCCGTCATGGGCATCCACAGAGAGTAATGGGAAGAATCTAGCTTTATCATGCCACTAGCTATGACGCCTTTTCCCATAGCCAATGTGAGCAACACCTCCAACAATAATCAAGCAACCAGGCTGACCAACCTCACTGAGCAACCTCTCCAATACCACTTTGTTGGGAATTAGCACACAGTTGTAGTGGTTAGAAAAATTGCAGCCGAACAATTATAATTTAAGCACCACTTGTGTACTAATCAAGGATTGTTTCTAGTCACGAAAGGAAGCACATGCATAGCACATATATGGAGATAAAGTGCAGCAGCAACATCAACCAAAGTGACACCAGATTTTAACATGAAAAACCATCACGCATCAAAGTCACCTAAATCTTCTTCCACTATTATCAAAGGTTGGATATAACAAAGTTCTTCTCTAGGTAGCACTAGAAGCTCACATATCTCAAGATTTCATCATCTTGGACAAAAACAATAATATTTGAGATAATAAGAGCTAACTAGTTTTCTTTTTGTCTCGTTTTGTCTCTTCCATGTTTGTGGAGAACCTGTCTAATCAACCTATATATGAGGACAGAAACATCCAATTGTATATGTAAAAAATCACAATAAAGAGTGAAAGCTCCGAGACTACACCCAACTCTCGTTTTTGTTCTTATTTTTTGAGTGATTCGATCGTCAACAATGTGACTTGATATACAATAAATGAAGCCTTGCCTTCATAAACATTTGTCAACGGTTTCGTGCACAAGCGAACGACGCAAATAAAGGGGAACAAAATGACAACTACCTACCTGCACCAGACAGAAAACACGTTTTGTTTCCTCATGCCAATTTTGTTTGTTTCGTGTCCCTTCACGCTAACCTTTCTTGATTGATTTCCCTTCCGATTACACGATATCTCAAGAAACAATTATGAAACGCTGCCATCACCAACAACAATATAACAACAAAAGGAGCGATCTAAGTAATTTTGGTTTCTCGAAAGAAACCATTGCAAATTTTAGTACGTTGTAGTAGGAGTAATTTTCACCAATTTTATTAGCTTAATCTTTTAGATGAATTGGTTGATCTTTTTATAAGAAGCGATGAATATAAGTACCGTGGAGATAAGAAGTATCAATGAAACTCAGTACAATACTCCATGCAAATCAAATCGGACAAGGAAGTCATATATGACCGGTACCCCTAACTTGTACAGTTTGATTACTCTTATATGTGTGCCAGAAACAAAACCAATTTTTTTTTAAACTTAAAACCAAATTATAAAGAAGAAGAAAGAACACATGGGACAAGCATACGAACCACTGCCCCTTCTCGCACATGAACCAACAACTAATATGCCACGAGCCATTGGAATCTTCGCATCGCATCAATGTGCAGGGATCAACTTGGAATATTATTAGAATTAGTATATGGCCTCTGTGATTCCAATTGTTTACACTTATTGTTTGGCTCCATAGAGCAACGTGGCACCAATAACGAGAGGAGAGAGAGGGAGATCTAGAGAGAGAGAGAGGGGGAGGCATATATAGAGGCAGAGGCGTGGTAAGAATTAAGGTGACTCCGGGTCATATGTACCCATTATTTTCAAGATTCAAAAATTACACATTTAAGTTAAAAAATAAAAAATTTATACATGTATATCATAGAGTGAAGTATACACACTTAAATTTTTGTAAAATAATATGCCCATTTATGACCTGTGAAAAAAATAAATATGTTTTCTTTTCTATACACTACTACTCATGTTTATCCAGTGTTTTTATTTTTGCACAGGTCACAAATGGACATACTCCCTCCGTCCACAAATGTAAGGCGTGCACGGAATTTAAGGTCCAACTTTGACCAACAATTAAGCTAATAATATTAAATTATATAATACAAAAGTGATATCATTTGAAAATACGTTTGAATATGAATTCAATGGTACCACTACTATGTCATATAAGTCAATAGTATTTGTTTAATTGTTGATCAAACTTAGACTTTAAACTCCATGCACGCCTTACATTTGTGGATGGAGGGAGTATTATTTTACAAAAAATTGATTATGTATACTTCATTCCATGGTATATATATAAATTTTTTCAAAACTTAAAAATATGATTTTCAATATTTTAAAAATAATGGGTGCACCTACCTCCGTGTGCACAAAATCCTCACTCCAGAGGCGTCTACTTCTCCACACACACACAAATTTTCCTCTCTCTACCTTTGCACAAGTAACCACCATTGCCAGCAGCATCGGTTGCTTCTATTGCACATATATATTTCCATGTCTCGTGGAGCTAGCTGCACATTGTTGTCATAGCTAGTGATCATGTGCAAGAAAGGTCAGGTCACTGCCCAAGCCAAACCCGTACCTAGAAGGTCTCCTTCTCGGGTAGTATATCCAAGAATTGCAGGCATGGAGAAGAGAAGGGTGACGAGCAGCTCGGAGGAGGAACCAATGGCTTCTCCCACCACTTCTTCACGCGCTACCTGCAAAGCTGCCGTTGATGGCGACGACAACAACAACAAGAAGGAGAAGAAGTGCGAGCTGATCGGCTACGAGGAACTGCCGGAGTGGCTCAAGGACAACGAGTTCATCCATGGCTACTACCGGTGCGAGTGGCCGATGAAGGAGACCATCCTCAGCATCTTCTCCATCCACAACGAGACCCTCAACGTTTGGTCGTAAGTCTATCGACATATATATACACTTACATTAGGATCTGTAGCAGTTTTCTTTTCTTAATTCTGTCGCTCTTTTTCGAGGTGATTCTTGATTCTGAATTTCATTTCTGCATGCAGACATTTGATAGGGTTCCTTCTGTTCCTGTGCCTGACAATCTTCACAGCAATGGTGATCCCAAGGGATGGCAGCAGCAGCACCAGCAACAACAATGTATACGATGCATCAATGAGGGGTTACTGGGGAGATCTGATGGTGATGGCCAACATGACAGGGGTCCTGAGGCATGAGGCAGCTGCAGCCTGCCTCATGCTGCCTCCAGCTGCAGATTTGTCTCAAGATGAGGAGATCCCTACCAGCTGTCCACCCAACACATCCTCCTCCTCACTCCCTAACCATAATTCCATGATCCAGGTACTATACTAATCACTACTTAATTTTTCTTGTTTTATTAATTTAAGTGCTTTGCTTCATTTTGTTAATGGCTGCCATGCACACAATGCCATGTGTTCATGTGCTCTGGTTAATGGGGCCTGTCAGGGTACTGATCCAAGGTAGGTAGATTTCCTATTGATTTTGAGTTGGTTGGCATGTTTAATGGGGTGGTCTTGGTGGTGTGGCAGGGCATCTACATTGCATTTATGCTTGAAGTCCTTTTCTTCTACTTTCATGTGCTAGCTAGCTAGTGTTCTTTAACCTGATGCATGCATGCAATGTTTGTTGCTTCTCTTTTTTTCAAAGAGTAGTACAGGTAGTACTTTGATAGATTGATGGTCTATTCATGTTGTGCCAACCATAATGTTTCCCAAAGGCAGCTTCCGCAGTTATGGTTCTTGCCAACAGATTGATTACTGCCAATGTTGATACAAAGCTGGCAGAACCAGCTGGGTTTTCTCAATGTCTCTGATTTATTTATTTATTTTTGAGAAAAAACTGGTAGAGATATTAAAAAATGTGCCTGAAATCTGATATATAGGTTTAGAGTAGACTAAAAGCAAAAGCCAGATACGTGTAGTCCAACACTCTGCTTTCCTATGAATGTGGACAACCACTTATTTGGTTGTGCAAGCCTTGATTAGCTCATCTTGGTCAACCAATCTAATCACGTCAGCTGGGTGTTGTAGTGTTGATTGAGAGATAGCAACAACTGCATTTTGCCTTGAGATTCGTGTCCTCCGCCGTGCAGCTGTGCTGGGGAGAATCGTTCAAGCAAACCTCGTAGAGGTAGCATATATCCCCCGACGAAAAATACCGTTCATGGGTCGACAATAGTGATTTACTAGGATTTTGAGCCTTATGTTGTTCTGGAAATCTTATGATTTTTCCAATTTTAGTTCTCTTGTCGTTTATCTAGTTAATCTAGTTAATGCGAATAGAAGAGGCCCTTGGTGGTGGAAGAAAATTCTATACGACCGGGTCGTACGTGCGACCCGGCCGCATGGGTGGCTGCAGGGGGGGCCGTGCTCTCACGGGGGGCCTCGGTTGGGTGCAGGGGGGGCCCGCTTGGCAGCCACCCCCCGGCCGGGTCGCACGGTACGACCCGGTCGTATATGATCTTTTTTGCTTGGTGGTTCTGAACTGAATATTCTATCGAGAATATCTTTCTTTCGAACTCAACTTCGATATAGATTGAGAATCTATCTGCCGTCCATCTCAAATGTTCGATCAGGAGAGACTTTATGTCTAAAGTGCACCTACACAACGCATTTACAGCTAAATAAATCCTCTTGAAAAAAAGGAGGAGAAGACGGAGGATCCAGATCCCACATTTCCCAGATCCCTTCTGGGGATCGATACGTAGCTGCAGGGAACAGTACTTAGATGTTTTACCTGATTTGTGCATATCCTGGACCACAGATCCATTGTCCATTTGAATCCTTGTACTGTAGTTCATCAATTTTCTAAGCAGACATCAAGTAGTATCTGGTCTGGTTTGATTCATAAACTCAATTGAATTTTCACTAACTACAAAACTCCCTCTCGAATCACCAAAAGTTTCAGTGTTCTTTTTAGAACACAAAATAATTTTCAGTGATAAATTAATTAAGCTCTTCCTTTATCTAAAAATGACAAATTAATTAATTATAGTGTGCTAAATCCGACAATTGAAGCTTCAGTTTGTACGATTTGCCAATGTTCACCGTACAACTGCACATGCAGCAGGACGCCGGCGCGGCGGCGCCAGGGGCCACAGACGTCGCCGTCGATGAGCCGATCACGCGGTGGCCGCTGTTCGCGTACCTGTGCGGCGCGATGGTGTGCCTGCTGACGAGCAGCGCGTGCCACCTGGTGCTGTGCCACTCGGAGCGGACGGCGTACGTGACGCTCCGGCTGGACTACGCCGGCATCGCCGCCCTCATCGTCACCTCCTTCTACCCGGTCGTCTACTACTCCTTCCTCTGCGAGCCCGCGCTCCGCCGGCTCTACATGGGCTTCATCACCGCCTTCGGCGCCGCGGCGGTCACGGCGTCGCTGGTGCCGGCGTTCCAGGCGCCCGAGCTCCGCCCTCTCCGGGCCACGCTCTTCTCCTGCATGGGCGTGTCAGGGCTCGTCCCCGTCGCGCACAAGCTCGCCCTCTACGGCGGCGGATGCAGGGAGGCCGTCGTGACGGCGTGCTACGAGGCGCTCATGGGCGCGCTCTACGGGCTCGGCGCCACCGTCTACGCCGCGCGCGTGCCCGAGCGGTGGTTCCCGGGCGGTTCGACCTCGTCGGGCACAGCCACCAGCTGTTCCACCTCTTCGTCGTCGCCGGCGCCTACGCGCACTACCTCGCCGGCGTCGAGTACCTCAGGTGGAGGGACGCCGACAAGTGCTGGTGATCGACGCCATGGCATATCGGCATGCACCAGTTCCCATTGGTGACAGAGGGACCAGGAGTGAAGAAAACTGTATTTTAGTAACAGAGAGTATTTTGATATACTCAGGTACATAGGGAATTAAATTAATTGATTGATTAATTGGATCTTAAGCGTAATCTGTATGAAGGTCATAAGAACTGCTTTGTACTGAAGAATCTTACGTATATTGGTTCAGATCAATGGACGTACGTACGTAAAGTTTGGAGTAATTTGGAAACCACAGATTTTTGTTGTCGTTATTGCAGAAAACCACCGCTTTTTCTTACGTAATTCCAACGCCAGGTTTAGCATTACACCCTACTCGCTACGACATTTATAAAGGTAGACTCAGACATTGACTCCCTCATATTTTCACACATCTAAAATCGACTATCAAATATTTTTTAAAACCGACTCTACACAAAGAGTCAGTATTAAATACAACAACCTACAAAGTTAATATGATTAACTCTAGAGTCTACATTCTATTTTAGGGTCCGACTCTTCATGAAGAGTTAGTTTTATTCTCTCTTCTACTCCTCTCTCCTCCACATCAGCAATTATTATATGTGGCATGACGAAGAGTTAACTGATGTCACGTCTTTATAGATGCCTTCAGATCTTTGGCCATCCGACGTGTTCGGCCCGTTTAAACAGTCCCACGATGCGTTTCTCACGCCTCCAGTTGGCCTGTCGACGTAGAAGATTGAACTTGTTGGAGAGGGGCATAGCTGGACATAAGAAAAAGGAATTTTCCATTTTAGGCCCTTCAACTATTTACAAAGTATAAGTTTCACCCTTAAAATCCAAAAGTTGAGCAAAACACACTCCGAATAAATTTTATGCCACATTTGAGGTGGTGCTTCCTTCACTAGTACTAAAACCAACATATTAGGTCGCTTATCCGTGATGGTTCTGAAAAACCGTCAAGAATGAGACATATCCGTGACGGTCTTTTACAAATTTTTACATCCGTGATGAATTTTTTAGCCAACCGTTTAGGATATGTTAGATATCCTTGCTGGTTTTTGCAAAAATATAATCCAAAACCGTTGGAAAAATATCTAGCCCATAAGGCCTAATCCAGCCCACACAGCTCAATATATCATATACTGTGTAAACACATCCAAACCGTAACTCCCCTCACTCCTATCCTCACGTCGTCACATCCTCGACCCTCACTCTCCTACGCCTTCTTCTCTTTCCCTCTCCTCACCCCCTAAGCTCCTTGTCTTAGATCCAATATCTTGAAACCCTTCCCTATCGACCCCACCTCCTAAACAGTGGCAACCCCCACGTGGCGGCGTGATGGCCACCACGTGTGACCGGCGACCACACGACGGCAGGACTGGTGGCGGCCACCATGCGACGGAGCGACTGGCAACCATGCGATCGAAGGCGGCTACTACGCAGCAGATCCGGCGATAGTTGCGTCTCCGGCAGCTAGCGCGGCTCTGGCCATGAACTTTAGAAAAATACGAAAAAAAATCCGTGATGGTACTATACACAAATAACTGTCTTGGATATTTTTACATCTCAAATGGTTGGGGAACCATTTAGGATAAACAGCTTGATATCCTTGACGCACAATTGCTGATGGTTTACAAAACCGTCTGGATATAAATTTCTAACCGTGGTTGTGTGTAGTAGTGCTTGGGTTATGGCAGCGTGCTCTGCGCGCCGTTTCGACTGGATTTTGACTAAGCGAGCAATTAGACGGTCAAGTATTTTCACCCTGGATAAAACAGTTAAGTTAAAACCATTCCACGTCATATGAAAACCAATACTAAGAGTTTAGGGTGTGTTGTGTCTAGCTAGTTTTTAGAGTTTAGGGGTGAAACTAACACTTCGTAAAGATTTTCTTCCGCGACTTTCAAAAGAATTGATCTGAGGGGTATAAAATGGCCCCTATTTTATTTAAAAAGACTTGTGCAGATGGTGCCGAGTTCATTCAGTATGGTTCCACACTTCCGGCCCACGACTCCACACATTTAGCCAAATCAATTTGCCGCGAAGATTTTTATTGGAAAAAATGTATTTTCACCTCTCAACTATTGTCTGTATGCATATTACACCTTTAACTTTAAAACCAGAAATTTCTAACTCTTAACTCTTAAAATCAGATAAAATATCCCCCTCACACTATCCCTAAGCGATTTTGACCAGTCAAAAGTGGTTTCAGGTAAAGTGGCGCCGACATGACAGCCACATCACCTCCACATCTACCAAAATGTTAGAAATTTTTCAGAATAACTTTTCAAAATCAATTTTTTGTCAGATTTATTATTCTGATTTTTTTGAAAATATTTTTCAAAAAAATAATTTTTCTTTTGAATTTTCAAAATCAGAGAAAAAATAAATGAATTATTTTAATTTTATTTTGAAATGAAAAGTTATTCTAATTTTTTTATTTTCTCTCAACTCCCTTTTCCTAAAAAGTTCCTAACATTTTGGATGACGTGGAGGTGATGTGGGCATGTGACAGCCATGTCAGCGTCACATCACCTGAAACTACTTTTGACTGATCAAAACCGCTTACGGATAGTGTGAGGGGGGTATTCTATCCGGTTTTGAAAGTTAAAGGTTACACATTTTTGGTTTTGAAGTTAAGAGATGTAATGTGCACTTAGGCAATAACTGAGGGGTGAAAACTTTTTTCTTATTTATTTGCTTTTAGTGTAATGAGTTACTAGCAACTAAACCCCGCGGCGGACAGATTGACGTCACGACACTGCCAAATGATTGTTGGCACACCCCAAATGCAATATTCAAATGTAGATGGCACTCCGCTTAGTTTGGTAAATAAAGCCAATTTTCTTTACCTAGGAGCGTTCGCACTCTATATTCGAATATAGAGCGAACGTGCTCAATGTAAAGACCTTTGCAGTATATATAAGTATATATGTGTGTGTGGGGGGTGTGTAAACTTGAATCAGCCCGGATGAGTAGACTTAAGATCAGTAAAGCTGAGATAACGAAATGAAAATTTTTCATCTCATGCATAAACCTAGGCTTCTGCTCTTGTACCAAAACCATAGCATGAATCTACTCGTGTAGCACACATGAACCTGCTCGGGTAACCTCCTTGAACCTAGTCGGGGCACGACTTGTACCTAGTCAGGCACGACTTGTACTTAGTCAGAAATGATTTGAATCTAGTCGGGAAGCAGCGACGGTTTAAAACTTAAACTTGAAGGCTGTATGCCGCTTGCTCCTTGGGGAAGGTGGCCCGTCGGATTGCGTCTTCTCCCTTGCCCTCACTGCTCAGCGGGTTCCACCCGCAGGGGCTCTCCTCCACGCGGCATCGCCGGGGACGCGTGTCGCTCGCTGGATGGGACAACGTCGCCGCGGCCTCCCTTCAGCCTTCCCGCCCAAGCCCTTTAAAACCCTCCGCCGGACGCTCCATCTCCCCTTTCTCCAATTGCTGCACCCTCATCTCCTTACTCCCTCCTCACCAAGAGCAGCCGCCGCTGCCGATCTGTGCTTGCTCCGGTGAGAAATTCCCGACGACGGAGGGACTCCAGCGGCACGGGACCTCCTCTTTTCTCCTTGCCACCTCGCCCTCTATCTCCCCAAGCTCATTCCTCCCCGTCTTGTGCTTAGGTTTCCCGAGGCAAGCTCGGGTGCGGTGTCTTCCCCAACTCCGGCTGCCTTCCCCCTAGCGAAATCGTCGTTCCCCGCAGAGGATCCCAAGCACCTATGCCAAGATCGGCGAGCGGAGCCTCAGCGCCTTCCAGAACCGTCCACGATGAGCCGTCTCCACCACCTCACCTCGTCCAGGAGCTCGTCGGCGTCCTCGGCAACCACCCCCTTCACAACCTTCCATCGCTTTTTCTCCCTCGAGCATTGCTCTGTCGACTTTGGGTGAGGCCCCAACGCGCGTGCTCCCCTCTCTTTCTCCTCCGCTTCTCGTGTGCTTGCTTGGGTACGATGCCGCCGGCAACGAGCTCGTACAATGCGCCGAGGAGATTGTACCACAATAGCAGTTTAAGCCCACAAATGCTACACTGATGCTAATCAACTAATTGATAATCTGTTAAACGAACCGGTCCAAATAATGATTGATTCCATTTGAAAATGATATGTGCAACAAAATTGAGTAACAGTGTATGAAAATTGATGATTATTATCTACTATGAGAATGAGAATAGAACCTGCATATAAATATTGGAATTGTAAAATTGACAAAACTTTAGGGAAACTAATGTACGATATTCACATATAATTAACTAAGTAAGGGCTGTAACGATCCAATACCAGATTTAAAGATCCTTAAATCATACTTTGACTATCATATACCTGGACTAGGATATTCTTAACCAAGTGATGATCACCCTCACTTCATGATACTGCTGTTATTATATACTTGGTATTCCAAACTATTTCATTGAATGCTTAATGTACCTAAGGCAATAGTATGCAGCAGATAGTAAAGAAGTAAAATGCATGGAACCTGGACCCGCTTGTAATATATTCAACCACAAAATGAAAGGCAGAAAAGACAAGAGGAGGGTATGACCAGTGGGCCCAATGATCCACCAGTCAACCTGGGTCAAAGCTGACCCACATGTCATCCTCTTGCCCCACCACCCAGCTGACTATAAGAATATCTAAATTCTTTTCTTTACTGAGAAACATGCAAAAAGGACCTTAAAATGGTTTAAACTTCAAAATCTCGTAGGAAATTCATCGGAATTCCAAATTGAGTGATTCTTGCGTGTAAATTCTTAATTTATTATGTAGAATTTTCTGGTATATATTTCAACCCCGTCGCTTTTTGTCGTTAGAGTCGGGCCACGAGGGTTTTGTCGAGAGTGATCAATAGCAGGAACACTTCTCAGAACAGCAAGGGAAGAATGCTCGCTTGTTGGAAATATTCTGGTTATCTTTTGCTATGCATTGGTTAATTGTTGACGTGTAGTTCGAATATTTTGAAATGATATAAGTGGTGTATCAAGCTACTAGCATGAGTAGGCTTGCTTGTGTGTATATGATCAGTATTGGTGTGCTATTTAAATCATCCTAATAACCACTTGAACCCTGGTAAGTTGTGAGAGACGGGAGCGGATCCTCATTGGGGACTTGACTGGTAGCGGCCCGCATGATCTTAGAAATGGGATCCCTCCTTAAAACCGACGAGGGTATGGTCGATGAGGGTCAGGTAGGGTAATGATCGGCCAACCATTTACCCTCGACCTCATCGAGATACTCCCGTTCGAGTTAAGGGTAGTAGCTCTTCCCTCGACTGCACTCGATTCGGGATGCAGGTAGTTATACTCATCCCGGAATCCCTCGAAAACTAGGAGGTCTTAGAGGGAATAAAATGTGTTGATTGAGATGCTTGGCTGTGATTGGAGTCATAATTTGGTTGGAGCCAATATGTTGGACAAATCAATAGAGTATTTGGGTCGTAGCTCAGCTCTAATGTTCATATGGATGTGTTGTTACTTGTTGGTAGCAATTTTGATGCTTTGGAATGATGCTATTCATGCAACTTCAGATCTGGTCGTGATGATTCCTCGGATGATTTGTCAAGTTGTTAGCTTGATTGAATGGTTTATACTTTGCAATTCATGAAGTAGATGCTAGAGATATGTTGTCTTTAGTTTATTCTGCTTAATTGAATTGTATTATTATTATTGTCATCTAATTACCATGCCATGCTTAAGTTTAACCTAGAATAAGCACTTAGCATCTTGCGAGTACGAAAGTACTCACTCGGGAATTCCAATCCTGCAGGTGATCCTAGTATTGATGAGTACTACGATTCCAAAAATGTCATTTCTGATGTTTAGCCTTGCAAATTTGCTAGCCTTGGTCAAGTGATGGAGCTTTTGGGAGGTGGCTTAGTTGGTCATCTTCATGTTTATTATATCCTTCCACTGCTGTTTTTATACTTGATGTGTGTTGAAAATGACATCTAAGTCATGTAACGTAGAAGCTAAAACATATCCTTTGTATGGGTTATGCGTATTATCTATAATCCCTCTTTTGTAGAGTTTTGCGACGACACTCAAGTTGTTTTGTTGGCTGCCCATATACAATGTGTGTGTGAATTGAAGTGTATGGGTATGCCGTGAAGGGTTAGTGTGGTTCTTTCTTTCACTTGGTGGAGCAGGTATTGATTGAGTGACCCATTAGCTGAGATGCTGTGCTGACTAGACATGGTGTGGGTGGATCATACCGGCCTTCCGAGTGACCCACTAGCCTCCGACTAGGTTAGGGTGTGGGTACTTGCTGTGCTCAGTGGAATTGAGAATGATTTTAAACCTTCATAGGACTTCATGAATTGTATGTGGCTTTTGGAAGTTTAATCGCTTCTGGCCGGCTTGACCAGCGGTGAAGCCATATGGCTCTGGTGACCGTATGGTACATTGGTCAGGTGTTGGACCACTCCGCCATGGTATATACGATGCAGGTACCGTGCCACCAGACTGATTTGACGATCATCCGTTTCCTTAGCATATGTAATTTTGGGTCCTGACACTCAAGCTGAAATAATCGGCATTACTTTTCAAAAACGCTGATCTCCACCGGACCGAAAGTGTGGCGCCTAACCTCGCTTTGGGTAGGCCGGATCACTCTGGACCCAATGAATCAGGATTATCTATGGATACACTGCACAATGGTGGAATGGTCATATCCAGAAAGACACTCAAGAACTAATGGGGATGAACTCGCTGTCGTACTATTCCTATGGCAAGTTGGCAACTGTGAACTGAACGCGACAGAAGGACCTTCGAACACCAACGCTGTGAGCCAAAGGGAGTCTTGCCCGTCATTAAGGAAGAATCAAGGGCCTGGATGGCTGCGGGAGTGAAGAATCTGCCGGACATATCTGTTGAAATATGTTACCCTTCTTTCTTTGTCAATTTAGAATTTTAGATGAACTAGCTCAGTACATACAATTTAATACCATACCAGAAGCAAAAGATGTCGAATTCAAGACTTAACCAACGCGGTATTTACAAAAATATTTATGGTCTACCCCACGTCTAAAACCTAAAGGAGTTTAGACGTGAGGAAGAGTGCTAAAATATATTACGCTTCTTTTTCTATTAATTTAAGTTTTTGGGTGAATTCATACACTACAATATATGTAATTTAATAATAACACTGGACGACAGCGATAACACCCTGCAAATTAGCAATTACCAGTTCTAATCTGATGTGCAGTAATCCGCGCAAAGAAAAGGACTAATGCAGTAGCCGTATGTTGTGGTGAAGGCATGATCTTTTACAGATGACTCAACTTCTGTAAACTTTTTGCCATTCACGCTAAACTTTGTTTTCCATTCATTCAATCGAGATATTTTTCATGTGTTCTATCTAGAGGACTGTTTTTAAACCTTTTGTCATTCACGTCAACATCGTTTTCTCGTAGGATTGAGATATTTTTTATGTATTCTAGCCAAATGACTGTTTCTGTAAAAATTTTGCTTTCTCTTTATTTTGCACTTACATTCTTATCAAATCTCTGTTATTTCTTATTTTATGTTATTCATTTATACCATTCAAAGATGCTCTAAACAAGATGTACCAATCAGATTGGATCAAGATACACCAGGTGCATTTTTTTTATAGATAATAGATACACCAGGTGCATGATTGTCACATATAACGTCAGGAAAGGAATGCACTGTTTTCATGCTGATTATTGGCTTTCCTGATATATTTAGGTCATATTTGTTTCGAAAGCATATATGTCCATAACTGTCTTACCAAACTCTGCCAAGCCATGCATTTTTTTTTGAAGGGAGAGAGATATACTAATTAAACCGCAATGTCATTAGAATCAGAAATGATCCACTCCGTCATAGAGGGTGGAACAGAAACATAATACACGTCATAACTCAACTCTCTCCTACTAAGCTTAGCAAGATCATTGGCAATCACATTGTTTTGATGTCTAATCTTCAAAAAAATATCAGCTAACAGAGCTTTGATCCCAAGAATTACCGTCCGAACCACACGCAAGGAGACCTTCCTCCAAGGCTGAATTTAGCTGACTCAGGAACTGCAGGAAGATGACAAAACGAATACCTTCAAGGCAAGCCAGCATCTCCACTCCCTCAGCGGTAGTACAACATTGATACGGAATATTTACGGAGACTTATATGTTCTATATTGTGGTTAAGAAAACTTTACTTATTCTTTTGAGAATATAGTAATGAATGTGAATTAATTACAAATTTTATTCATATTAAGCCTCATCCTCTCTATCAGCAAAATTTTTCACTTTAGTGAAACCATTGAATTGTTAGAAACCGATCGCCTAGGAATACTTATTTGCATATTTATTTCTTGTAACTATTAGTCACTTAGTTGCATTTTAATATTGCACTCATCCTAGCTTTTGCAATAGTAATGTAGGCTATTTTGGTCCTTCTGGTGTAAAAAATTTATACTTGACGCATATAATTGTGGGGTGAGATGCTAGCTTTCTTGCTTCCTAGGTTCGATTTCAATAATCTCATATCGAAATTTACTACAATTGATCATATAAACTTGTAGGTGTGATGCATGTATTTTGCATACATGTTTTATTGTTTGTTTTTTGCATTTTAGTTAGACCTGTTTTTTTACTTTTACCGTCCAAATTGTTGTCCTTGTGTAGATTTGCTTCTAAATCCATTAATGTGTCACACGAGAAGCTTTGGAAGGAAACCCCTAATTTCCGGAGGTTTTTGGAGGAACCAAATGCACCAACAGATTCTACACAAAAAGATAAAGCGAACATAAAAACAACGTCACCAACACAGCATGTGGTATAACCCAGTAGGCCCGTACTGCTCGCCCATACCATATTCCCACGGGTCCACCTCGTCAAACAGAACCCCGTGACAGCAATGGATTTGAGGGATATCACTTTTACACACTCTGAGAGATGAAACAACAGAGATGACTGCCTTTAGATCGGATCTGAGAAGAGAGACCATATCCACCAAGAGGGGAGCTAAATCCACCAATTATCAAGAGGAAATGGATTACTAGTATACATTACTCCATGTTCATATTATATATTCCTCGTTCATGACTTGTGTTTTATCTCTCAAGTAATTCATTTAGTTATTGAGGATATGGAATATAGGGAATATGCCCTTGTCCCTGGTGGGTTATACCACCCCTAGATCCAAAGTCAGTTCACAGTTTGAGATTCTTATATTTTCACCATCTTCACTATAGCATACCTCATTTCACACCTTAATAAATCTAATTCAACTGTGTCGAAATGTCTAGAATATGATCAATTCAGTATAGATTCGACTCTCAACTAATTGTTTATTCACTTTCAATGCCGAGCATGCATATAAATGGATTAACACAAATATTAGTTCACCACGATAAGTACGTTGTTGTATAGTATAGAGACATGAAATATGCGAATCTCAAAGTACAAACTAACAATAGATGGAGGGGGGGTTCAATGCCAACCAGCATAAGAAAATCCACACCCTTTATCCCTATTCAATAAATTATTTCTGGCATATTATATGTCCATGATGATGTTCTTCATGATGGTTGATTGTGCACCATTTTGCCCTAGAAGACATGACATATATTAATCCTAGGAGGGATGAGATGAGAGGTACCATGATGACAGAAGCTAACTCGAACTCTTCAACCAACTCGGAGTGGGAATCACGGAAACGCAGTTCCTTCATGCGGTAACCAGGGATACCTTAATTATCCAATATGTCAATTGGACACTGGACTAGGTAGAGGTTACAAGGGGTGTGTGTTTGATGTTTTAGGATATATGTTGATTTTGCTCCACTTTCATGCACACATTATGACTACCACAAATATTTTCAATTTACTATCTACATAGGGCTAGTAGTGAATCCACTCCCCCTCAAGAATGTTTTTGTCATTGGTAGTATTTTGAGTTTATATTCCATACTTTTAATTATTGCTCTTTACTTTTATGTTATTTTTCTATAATCCTTTACTCAACCGACTGTCATTTCACCTTCTTTGCCATTTTTCTACTCAGGAATATTTTCGGTTTCAACGACATGACTTTACTTGGATAAAATGCTATTCCTTCTGTTTCTCGTGGATACAATACTCTTACTTATTCCAACGACATCGGCTTGCCTCCAAAGGGGGACGACATGATCGGGCCTATGGATTTTGTGGAGGCGGCCCTGTATGGTGGTGCGATGGTTTCACGGGGCGGTGTGGGTGACATATCAGCATACTCATCTACTCCCAGTGATTTTTCTTATGTTTCGGCGCTAGCGGTTTTGGCCTTTCCATGTTGAACAGGATTCTGGTTTTTGCTGGCAGTACCCTGATTTGGCTGCTCACGTTGGCAGTTGGCTAGCGCGGTGCACCATGTTGCCGGTGTCGTCCTGCTCGGCACCATGCAGGTCGAGCGGGGGCTTTCTTGGTAGGTGTTGATCTTGTTCACTGGTTGCATCCGGCAACCAAGGATTTTGAGGCGTTTCTCCAGGCTGCAACCCCTAATCTGACCTTCACCGGATGGATCTGACATCACTAACCTATATGTGTCGATTCCTTGTAGAGGTGTTTTTTTGGAGCTCACCTTTCGGGGTGAGAAACCTCAATAAGACCTTCGTTGGCTGGATCTGACAATATCAATGTACGAGCACCGTTCCCTTCTTGAAAACATTGTTTTGTAGTAATGACATCTCAAGTGAAAACTCTTGGTCTGGCCTTCATTGCCTAGACCCAACGACAATCCTTGGAGGCATCACTTTTGTCTGCTATTTTGGTTGGACATAGTAACGATTCAGTGTGTTTTTTAACCTCCATGTTGCTAGATTGTTCCTATGTCGTCGCGCCGATGGACTACTGGTCCACGACGATAGATTTGTGGTAGTTGATAGAGAAGCTGACTGTGACATGGTCAGGATGTTCCTCGGTCTATCTCTTTGTCATTCTATTTTTCTCTATTGTAAATCGATTTCTATTTTTTGTTGCATTTGGCAACTTTTGTAGTAGTTTTATGGCCGTGCGTATTTTTAGTCGATGGATAGGCCGGAAGTAACAAATTCTCATTTTCCAAAAAAGTTAGATTAGTGATTAGAGGTTTTAGTGATCAAAGTTCAGAACGATGAATAGGCAAAATTCTTTTCTTTCCTGCCCACATGTGGGTACAAACGCACATAGGTTCCGTCAGTGTTTTGTTCTCTGAAAAACATTAGAGGAATGTGATAGAGTAAGTTTCACGAAATTATAACTTTAGTTTACCATATAATACTTAACCACAATTAGTACTTTTTTTCCCTGAAAACCATAACTTCTGAGCTAATGTGTAACGCTGCATCTAAACCAGTCACTTTGCAGCTTTAAGCAGGAAAACCGACCTCTGAGACCTACTTATCAGTGCTTATATGAATGCTGACTTAGAATTCCTCACACCTGATGCTTAAGTGGACATGGCCCCACATGTTAGCCTCTTTTCTTCTTCTCCTTTCTCTATCTTTGTTCCTCCTCACATCTCCACAATTCTCTTTCCCTCAGCCATTCCTCTTCCTACTCCTTGCTTGTTCCCGTGCTGTGTGCTATTGTCGAACGCCTCACAGATGACGGCCGCCGCCACCACCGCTCTCTCCCTCCAATGACCTCCGTGCCTAGACTTCACCTTGCAACATTCCTCTCGCTATTGCTTGCAGCCGCATCCATGCTCGCCATCTCGGGAGGTTGAACCATTTGCAGCATCGTAGTCTGGTACGGCACCACGCACTAAGTCTTTGTTCTCTCAGTGGTGGTGGTGAACTTGTAGTCCTCAACGCCCGTCATGTTATTCATTGCCTTCTCGCAGGTATCTGGTCGCGTGGGGTTCCTCTACGGGCTCAGTGTGCGCGGAGGCGTCGCGCTCTGCTGCTGGCTGCCGGCCGTGCAAGGGTAGCTCACGTGGGTGTACAAGGGCTTGGCCCTACTCATGGACCCCATGGACGTGGCGATGCAGTTCGAGCTCCCGGAGGAGCTCCAGCACCACCTCTAGGCCAATGGGCCCCTCGCGCTTGACCTCCACATGTAGCAGGCGATGGCGACCACCTGGCCGATGCCCACGACTCGTTGGCCTAGCTATCAGTGCCAGATCTAGAGCCAACCTAGCCGTCATCTCCTCCAGAGTGCTGAAACCAAAGGTGAAGCCGTCGATATCGATATCAAGAGCAGCAGCAGAGGATGTGGCTACCGTCTAGAGGAAGTAGGGTGTGGTCTCCATGAGGGGAAGATGCTAGCAGCCGGTGCTACACTAGTGCTAGCTCGGTCCGGTTATGTGTGGTAAATCGTCGACGGGGTCCTCCTTGGATAGCGCACACGATTTGAGCGCGGTGATTGCCGACTCGGGTAGCAAGAGCTGCCTGGGCCTGCTGTGGCGGAGATAGCGGCGATGGTCGAGGAGAAAAAGAAGAGAGTGTGAAGCAGATGTGAGGAGGAAGAATAGGAGAGGAAGGAGAAGAAGAATAGATAGATAATGACATGTGCGGCACACGTTCACCTAAGTTCAAGGAAATCCAAGTCAGCATCCATACTAGCGATGACAAATGGGCATTCAAGGTCATTTTTCTGTCAAGAGCTGTAAGTGACCAATTTAAGTGAAGCATTATAAATGAATAGAGAAATGTGTTGGAGGGGTGTCCCTGCGCTACCCCGGACCGCCGACATACCATTAAAATGTTGTGTAAATAGTTTAGAATCTCCTTCCAGGCATTTTCTACCCTAGAATAGCAAACTTGTAAATTCCTCATCTCACCTTGCACTTCCTTCTCTATAAATAGGGCCCCAAGGCCAAGAAGGAAGGGATCTCATTTTTCATCTTTCTCACTTTTGCTAACCCTAACTTGAGGAGAGAAACACAAAACCGTTGCGTGAGGCCTAGCTACGCTCGCTATCTTCTCCCTCATGTCCCTACGTGCGCCCCTGTAGGCCTGCGTAACCGAACGGGGGTGCCTCTCTCTTATTATTTAGGCTCGTACCTACGATAGTTGGCGCCGTCCGGGGGGACCTGAGCGAAAAGCCATAACGTTTAAGAAGAGAAGCCTGAGCGTGACTAGGACCACCTCCCCCGCGCACCCTGCGCGTACCCCTGTAGGGGCGCTCTACGCACCCTGTGCGCACCACTGCGGAATGCTCCGCGTATCCTGCACGTACCCCTGTAGAAGGCTTCACGCACATCCTGTGCACACCCCTGCGGGACGCTCTACACACCCTGTGCGCACCACAGCAGGAGACTCCGCGCATAACCTCCACGCACACCCTGCGCGCACCCCTGCGGGACGCTCCGCGCACCCTGCATGTACCCTTGCGGGAGGCTCCATGCGCACCCTGCGCTCATCCCGTGAGCGCCCCCTGCGGGACGCTACACCCTGTGCCCACCACTGCAGGAAGCTCCGAGCGTACCCCCCACGCACCCTGCGTGTACCCCTGCAGAAGGCTCCACACACCCTGTGCGTACCCTTGCAGGAGGCTCCGCGCACACTCTGCACGCACCCCTACGAGACGCTCCGGGCATCTTGCGTGTACCCCTATAAGACACTCCTGCGCACCCTGCGCGTACCCCTGCAGTAGGCTTTGCGTATACCCTACGCGCACCCCTGTGCACCTCGCACGCACCCCTGCAGGAGGCTCTGCACACACCCTACGCGAACCCCAGCGAAACGTTCCGTGCACCCTGTGTGCGCTCTGCGTGCACCCTCGCGGAGGTCCTGCGTGCAACCCTATGGGAGGTCGTCCGCACGTATCCCTGTGCGCAATCCGCGGGAGATCCTCCGTGCATACCCCTGCGCGCACTCCCTACGCGCACACTGCGCGTACCTCGCAGAGGCTCTACGTGTACTAAGGGGCTCGCTGCCAGCACGGCCCCTTACGCGCCCTCTCGAACTTGGTGTCCTCCGTGCCCATCCCCGGCGACACAAGGGACTCGTCGTCGACACTGCCCACGCGCGCTCTCAGACTTGGTGTCCTCTGCGCTCATCCTCGGCGACACCAAGGGCTCATCATCAGCACCACCCCTACGCACGCCCTCGGACACCGACATCATCCGTGCCCGTCTTCAGCGACTGCACACTATGTGTCACCTGCGCGCACGTTTGAACTTAGTGTACCCCGAGCACGTGCTTGTCTTTAGTGACATATGGGATAGCTCATAGCTCCCCGCCATGTCGAGCCATCTCCATTCTGGTTAGAGTGTCCCTTCTCTCCAGGGTCGCGCGATGATAGCTCCCCGCAATGTCGAGCCACCTCTGTTGGGGATAGAGTGTCCCTTCCCTCTAGGGTCGCGTGATGATAAGCTCCTTGCGACGTCGAGCCGTCTCCATTCGGGATAGAGTGTCTCTTCCCCCCGGGGTCGCGCGACGATAGGTCCCCGCAATGTCGAGCCATCTCCATTCGGGATAGAGTGTCCCTTCCCTCCAGGGTCGTG
The DNA here is from genome assembly GCA_019208055.1 of Stipa capillata. Taxonomy (NCBI): domain Eukaryota; kingdom Viridiplantae; phylum Streptophyta; class Magnoliopsida; order Poales; family Poaceae; genus Stipa; species Stipa capillata. The sequence goes on from JAGXJF010004866.1 coordinate 120,664, forward strand.
CGATGATAGCTCCCCGCAATGTCGAGCCACCTCCGTCGGGGATAGCCTTTCCTCCGAGGTCGCGCAACGATAAGCTCCCTGTGACGTCGAGCCGTCTCCATTCGGGATAGAGTGTCCCTTCCTTCCGGGGTTACACGACAATAGCTCCCCGCGATGTCGAGCCATCTCCATTCGGGATAAGAGTGTCCCTTCCCTCCGGGGTCGCGCGATGATAGCTCCCCGCAATTTCGAGCCACCTTCATCGGGGATAGAGTGTCCCTTCCCTCCAGGGTCGCATGACGATAAGCTCCCTCGACGTTGAGCCGTCTCCATTCGGGATAGAGTGTCCCTTCCCTCCGGGGTCGCGCGACGATTGCTCCCTGCAATGTCGAGCCATCTCCATTCGGGATAGAGTGTCCCTTCCATCCAGGGTCGTGCAATAATAGCTCCCCGCAATGTCGAGCCACTTCTGTCTGGCATAGAGTGTCCCTACTCTTCTAGGGTAGTGCGACGATAACTCCTCGGGACGTCGAGCCAAGTGTACATACTGAGCAAAAGCATAAGCATGTTCAAACGTCTTATCAGGCGCTCAATGTTTTTGGATGGGGATAGATGTAGCAGTGCGCACCTAACAATGCCCCCATCTCCATGCCTAATCTAGATACAAGCACTTGCGAGCATGTCTCGAGTGCTAAGTGTTTTTATATGGGAGTTGGGTACAACAATGTGTACCTAACCATGTCGCTGTCACCATGGTCTACCCAAATCCCAGTGCCCTCAAGTGTGTCCCAAGCGTTCGCAAAGTGAAGGAATGTAACATCCTGATTTTCAGAGCTTTTCAAAATCTTTTATTTAAAAATCAGAGCCAGAAAATTTTATTGTTTATTCTCTAATTAATTAAAGTTTAATTAGAATTTTACAAATTGGACCGGAGTTAATTTGAATTAATCCAACTTGAATTTGATTTGCTTTTCAATTTGAAATATGTCTCCAGAGTCTTTCTCAGAATTTTCGGAGTTCGATTAATATTTAATCTCGCTCTACTGTTCTTGGTTTTTATTTTGGTTTTCTCCATTTCTTTCCTCCTTTCCTTTATGGCCGCCATCCCGGCCCATCTCCTCTCGGCATCCCGCCGTCTCATTTCCTCTCTTGAGCAGGCGTTCCGGCGAGTGTTGCATAGCGCAGCATGCGTCGCTGCATCTGTTTCAATAGTATTTGGGCTAAATCCCTTTCCCTCTCCCTCATATAAATACCCCACACCCCTCCCACCTCTTCCCCACTCCCCCACACTCTTTTCCCACGAAACCCTAGCCCCCAACCCCTCTAAACAGCCGCCACCCCCCCTTTCTCTTCCCGTGCAGTTCCTGAACAGCACGTTCCACCTCAGTATTTTGCCAATTCCCGTCGCCTTGAACATCTTTTGGCAAATCCCTTCGGTGAGATTGTTCTTAACCTTTCCCTCTACCTCTCTGCAAAATTTGGTGAAGATCCAACGGTGCAATCATCAGGAAATTGCCAAATACTAACGTGCTATTTGCACCCAGATTTTCTACGCGTGCATCTAGATTGGAACGACGCCCCCGTCAGCTCGGACCTCCTTTTCAAGATCCATTCAGTGAGATCCTGATAATGTTGTCAAGATCATCTCCACAAAATTTGAAGGCAATCCAATGGTCCAATCTCCGGGAAATCAAGTTTCTTTGTGCTGCTGTTCATGTCCAGATTTGATTACAGAAACAGTAGCTTGGCATTATCACCTCCTTTGTAGTTGATCTGGTAGCCGTTTGGCGGGAATTGATCTGTCTCCGACATGCTTTCCGCGGATGTCCAGATTCAATCTGCAGAATGTCTATCTTGTTTGATCTTTTCCCGTTGACTCGGTAAGAATTCTCCAAAACCCTTTGGTGGGATTTTACCTCTGTATGTCTAGTTTTTAACCCAATTGGCGGATCGTGATTTCGTTGAGCGAGCATCGCGCAGCAACCAAAACCGTCCGGTCTGTCCAGAACCAATCTTTAATCTGTTCCAACCGTTTTGTGTTGCGAATGTCGCCACCACCCATCTTGTTAATCTCCAATCATCTTGTGATGCATCATCGCATTGTTTCCTGTCATTAATTCTTGTTTGAAAGTACTCGCATATTCATATGTTCATGTCCAATAATTTTGATGATTGTTTTCATCATCCAATTGAATAGTATGTTATGTAGCATATAGTTTCCTATTGTTATATGTATGATTGTTATATAGTCATATAATGTTAGTTTCATATAGTTATATAAGGTTATATAGTTTCATATTGTTATATGTATGATAGTTTCCTGTTATATAATGTTCATGCTTAAGAGTATTCGTCATACGGATCAACCATGCTTCATTCATTAATAGGTGTATCCATATTCATATAGCTACATGTTGCATGTTTAAATAGTTGAATATAATATGCATGCATACAATATGGTTCCATCTTAATAGTCATTAGACATGAAGTGGTTCAACATATTAGTTCAAACTTGGTTGTATCATGACTAAAGTAGTTTATGTTTAATAAGATTCATATGACATGATCTTATGTATGTTCACATATATTGTGTTATACAATATACAGTTGAACCTAATATTGCATATAACCTATAGTAGTAGAAGCATAATCTTTGCTAAACTAATATTAATGGGACATATCATATGTAGTTATGGTTGCATGATGTATATTAAATAGTGGTATGTGCATATATTCTTATAGGTTAACTCATGTTTATTTAAGGATTGTTATACAATTGGTCATGTTATTAACCTCTATTTATAATATGGTTAAGATTGCAAACATGTCTCATATTTGTTCGATGCATTTCATGTGATTTACATATGCAGCTATGTGTATATGTTTATGCATATATACATAGGCTAATCCATGTTTTAGATAATAATCCGTCATGCAATGGCTGAATACATTATTTTATTGATGTGTATAATTTAATTGTTTGTTTAAACACGATTAAGTTGCATGTTCAATATGTCTTTATGTTGCATAATCATGTAGTTGCATATAGAATTGGACTTAATATTGTTGACAATCTATATGTTGGAATAATAACCCCTTACTGAGTTTTTATTATTTAATCATATCGTATGTTAGTTGATGGGCATATAATATGTATGTACTAGTATGCTTAGCTTGTTATCTTATGTTGCATTTTTATAATGTAGTGTATAGTCACATATACATGGTTAGCATTTAGGTATCAATTATAATATATGCATATATGTTGCTAATAATCATCATTTACTAAAATATTGTTATGTGTAGTATTTGTAGGTTGATTGCTGCATTTTATTCACACAATAGCATGAGTAGAGTTAATGTTATGTCATAGATTGCATGTATGTTATTGCATGTCATATCGATGCTAGTTGTTATTTGATTATATGGTTTAATCACCGTTTGCATTATCAATTATCGTTATTAGATTGCAATTGCATAGTCATATGTTATCCTATGCTTGCCTTGCCTAATTTCTATTTCATGCCTAGTCTATCTAGTTTGTTACATGATGTCCAGTTGTATGTTGCACAGTAGTTTCATATAGATTGACATGTTGCATATTATCATCTCTTGCCAACTAGCATGCCAGGACCTCGCTTGTTTACAAGTATGATTGGTCATATTTGTTTTGCTAGTATGTCGGGTTTCCATGTTTAATCATATGATTGTGCTATTGTTGTCATCAACCATATCCTATTCTCAGTTGCACATCTATCCCTATCTCGCATGTGGATTAACTTTAGTCCTTTGACATGCAAATTCTATCATCCATAAATCTATCCTTTTTCCAGAATGATATGATCCGGAAGACCATCTTTCGAGTACATGTACTCTATCTGGTTGAGATATATAATCTCACACCTTCCTAGTTGTCTTTCGACAATCCTATCCCTTCGCCTTTGCCCTTTGATACCTATCCAACCTTGCTAGCCCTATTCTTCTGGTATTTCCATTTTGATATTTAATTTAGATTTATATTTATTTGTCTTGCACTTTATTGCTGTTGCGACGAATAGGAAGTAGCGAAGTTGGGTAAGGTCAAGTTCCTGCAGAAGAAGACCAACTCGTCAATGAAGGCATGCCCCTTTTCTTGATCATATTTGATCCTATATTTTCAAAATCACTATATTTTATTGTTTATAAACATGCATGCTGTTTTAATCCAGTAGCTAGCGTGTCGATTGACACAACTTTACCCTTATCCGTTGTCGCCTGTTTACTTGATACCCTGAGTAGATTAATAGGATTTATTCTAAATAGAGTAGAGATATGCTTAGCCATGCTTAAATACATCTTTAGGTTGTTTTGATTTGCCTCTACGGAGGAATGAATATCGGATCGATGATCCTCGTTGAAACTTGTTGAGCTCGCTGAGCTAGGGCCGGATGCCCGATGATTTCCCCCTCTCTCTATTCTTCCTATTCTACTCTGGGTGAAACTTACTATCTAATATGGTGCGGGCGACAACTGGATCATGTGATGAAGGAGCATATGGTTGTCCTACCCGCAGAAGGCCGGTTGAAAGGAACCATTGGTCGTCCGTACCGCATAAGGCCGAAGTCTTGAAGTTGGAGAAATTGTGACAACAGTACAACCACATGCTATATGGGCACTGGCTTGGTCAAGTAGGTTAGTCAGCCTTTGGTGCCGATGTTGCCGTACCGCAGAAGGGGTGGACGTAGCGACGAGGACCCTCGGCACAAATGGGGAGAACGGAGTGCGGGGATGTACTCTCGACTCCGAGCCAGACCCGGTGGGCATGTCACACCTTAGGGGGATCTAGCTAAAAGACCTCGTCACAATCTCCCTGTTGCAATGCTGGCGACGGCCAGTGGCGTCAGGACGAGATTGTGTCATGTGGGTAAAGTGTACACACTCTGCAGAGTTAAAACTAATCGATTAGCCGTGTCCACGGTTATGGACAACACATGAATCATTCATGATGAAAAGGACATGTCCCTCTCCCCCTTGCTACTTCCCTCTACCTCTTTGCTGATGAATCCTATGGTCGAGCTAAGGCAGGTGTCCTTGCTCGAATATGTTGGTCGTGGACCACACCTATTGAAAAACACCCCTGATAATAAAAATTAGTTTTTATCAAAATGATGCATTTGAATCTACCATAATATTTCAACTAAAACTGCTTTTCTGCAAATAAATCATACAGCCTTCCGTTGAAGCTTTGCATGTAGTTTAATAGGACCATCTGCCGCCAGGTGGCTTGCTGAGTACGTAAAGTACTCATCATGCATGTTGTTTGTTGGGCTTGTTCAGATATTGACGAGGACGATGAAGACTATGAGGAATCTTCTACGTCAATGCTGAGGTTTAGGTCACGTGGCCTCCGTCGACTGCCTGTGGTTGAGATGGAGACATCTACGCTTTATTTCCCGCTGTGTTTTCTGAATGGTAAGGGACATAAGTCCTAGTTACTTTATTTAGTCATATCGCTGCTATAACTCAATTGTTTATGTTTCTAAAATATTTCGTGATGTGTGCAGTGATATCAATTCGCCTGTGTTCATCAGCTTGATCCTGGACTGATGAAGAGATACACAGGGAGGGTCTGGAAGTTAAGTCTGGACTCTCACAAGGAAGGGGACATAACGACACTCCTGTTGTTACATTACCGCATCGCACTGCATGCCCAACAACATCTCCTTGTCATGTCGAGCAGTTCCACCCAACACAACCATCGTCATTGTACGTTACACCTTTGATGCCATCCTGCGTCGCTTCTTTAACATCATCTTACACCCAGCGACTGCAGGTATCATGCACCGAGTGTCTGTCGCCATCTCACGACCGAATGTCATTGCCATTGAGCAACCAAGTGCTTGTCGCCATCGCATGACTAGATGTCATTGCTATCAAGCAACCAAGTGTTTGTCACCATCGCGTGACTTAGTCTTTGACAACATCATACATCGAATATTTGTCACCATCGCATGGTCAGATATCACTGCCATCGAGCAAACAAGTGTTTATCACCATCGCGCGATCGAATGTCATAGCCATCGAGCAACCAAGTATTTGTCGCCATCGTGTGCTATTTTTTATCAGATGGAGAGACAAAAGCACTCTCCATTGCGTCCTTGTGCACTACTTTTTTCCTATTGGGAGACAGGGTACCACGTGCCCCGCGACATGGTCTACTTGTCATCGACATGTGCCACCCGGCATCAATTCACCACCAGACGTCGACAGGGTCCGCCCAGCATTGACATAGTTTGCTCGATGTCAACATGTGCCACTGAACGTCCGCGTGCCGCTCGGTGTCAACATGTTTTGCCCAGTGTTGACATGGTTCGCCCAATGTCGACATGGTTCGCCCAATGTCGACATGTGCCACTCGACGTCAACACGCTGCCAGGGATCGGCGTGCACCACACGACATCAATGTGCTGCTCGGCGTCAACATGGTCCACCTGACATGGTGGGGAGCAGAGTGGAGAGACAGGCAACTAAGGTGGCGAATGGCAGTACGCACCCCTCGCGCTCCTGCAGATAATTCCACACACACCCCTGCAGAGGGTCCTCGTACTCCCACGGAGGGTCCTCGCACCCCCCGCAGTGGGTCCTTGTGCCCCAGCGGAGGGTCCTCGCTTCCCCATGGAAGGCTCCACGCGCCACCTTGCGGAGGGTCCTTGTACCCCCATACACAGCTCCAGGCGAGCAAGTGCGTGACGCCCTGAAGACGGGTTGAGGCAACCCACGCGCCCATCCTGACACGCGGCCATTCCCCCAGCACCTCGTGCCCCTACACGCGACGGCCTCACCCTACAACACTCCTCTCAAGTGCCTCAAGGGTAGTGGAGGAGCGGGTGGGGAGACGAACGACTGGGGAGACATGGATTAGTACCCAGCACCTCGTGCCCTCCTACATGCGACGGCCTCACCCTACAGCACTCCTCTCAAGTGCCTCAAGGGCGGCGGGTGGGGAGACGGACGACGGTGGAGCCATGGATCAGTAGACGGTCAGTAGCGCCAACAACTAGAAGAATGACAATGATACTCGTTCCTGAGTGTCAGAGTATTTATCCGGCAATACTGAATATGGGGCGGTGTACGCATAGCAGATCTAGATGGGTGCACACTGGACACGAAGTTTAGACAAGTTCGGGCCCTCGTGAAAAGGTAATACTCTACGTCCTGTGTTTGGTGGATGATATTGATGGTATCCCGTATGAGGGTATGTGTCTATGCCTATGAAAGCATCTATGAGAGCCTCTGATGATCTCTATTTTTTGGTCTACCTATCCGGGGATCCCTACCTGGCCTTATATAGGCAGCCGGGGTAGAGTTACAAGAGTCCGAATCGGCTTACAGATTGGTTTCCTATTCGGTTACAACTGATACCCAGGAGTGCCGGGTTCGGTCTTAGTCCCCTGTCTTGCACTCCAAGTCAGCGAGGCACCCCCGTGTTGTAGTCGGACTCCGAGTAGTTGGCCTGGCCCACCCTATGCCCGGATGGTCTGCTTTGTTCTCCTTGACGGTACCCGGGAGCTATGTCATCGTCAGTAGCCCCCGAGCCTTTGGCCGACTGGATTAGTCGGGCGGAGGCTCCTTGTCTTGTTATAGATTGAACTCCGGGGGCACGAACAGTGCACCCAGAGGGTGTAGCCCCCGAGCCTCCACTCGGTTCGTGGAACCGAGCGGAGTGTTTTTATGATTCCCGAGTAGCTGATTTTTGTCTTGGTTACGCCGAGTGCTTCTGCCCTCTCCCCTAGGCAGGCTTCCCGAGTGGCATCCGCCTGAGTGGGCCTCGTCATCACTTGCAGGGAGAATGTGAGGGACTTTAGAACTTCATGAGTCCCGACTGAATTCTCGAGTGGTATCTGGTGTCTCGAGCGGCTCAAGTCCAACTAGTGTCCCTCTGGGGGAATACCCTCGGAATTCGTGTCAGAACCAGAATACAGGCTGCAGTGCTTCGGTCCTGAGTTGTTCGGTGTCCGTCTAGAGTAGTCGGACAGAGGTTCTTTGTTGTAGATTTCATTCTGGGGGCACGAACAGTGCACCCAGAGGGTGTAGCCCCCGAGCCTCCACTCGGTTCGTGGAACCGAGCGGAGGGTCTTGATGATTTTCTTGAGGCTGATGGAGGAGGTCCATGCTGCAGTGAACGCCCTCGCCGACCGCGCTAACCTGTAGAAGTAGGGATAAATATATGAACCGTTCGCAAATGCATGTTAAGTACTCGGGAAGTCCGAGCGTGATTTTGCATGTTTTGGTGAACTTGTGTCATGTTTATTGATCTTTTCTTTCGTAAAAATTCGTTCGTGTGTAAGTTAGCTCTTTGTGTGTGCTCTTGCCAACCCGTCGTAGCCCCCATTGCATAGAGATTAGCCGTGGGCTGTTTCCCGTGTAGCGCAGGGTTGTGGCATAGACCGACAGTCGAAGACGAAGAGTTGACGCTGAGTTGTTTACACAGTACTAAAATAATTGTTGAAAGAGAGGAGCCCGAGTGTGCTTAGGCGCAACCAGTGTGGTGTAGCGCCCCGAGTGTCCGCTATGTGTAGCCGTGGGCGTTTCATAGCGGGTCAGTCGGGAAAGCCTGAAAGTTACTCGGATGGAGCAAAGAAATATTTATTCACTTATTCATAATTAAAATATGAAAATACAAAGCTTAAGCATAGAAGCGACTTAGCTGTTTTAATGTTCCAAGCGTCGGTGACGAGGTTGCCGTTTTTATCCTTCAGTCGGTAAGCCCCCGGGCGTAGTTGGGCGGCAACGTACGGCGCATCCGAGTCCGTCATGGAGATCTCCCGAGAAGGATGGTGGCTGCCCGAATGCTTGCAGCCGTCCGAGTCGTAGTCAGGAAGCCGTCCGAGTCGTAGTCGGGAAGCCGTCCGAGTCGTAGATGGGAAACCGCCCGAGCCGTAGTCGAGAAGCCGTCCGAGCATAGTCGGGAAGCTGCCCGAGAAGGATGGTGGCTGCCCGTACGCTCGTAGTCGTCCGAGTCGAAGTCGGGAATGGGTAGAAGGACTCGATGATGCCGATGAGTCGGGTTCCAGCTCGACGGGCGAAAACCCATGCTCAAGCGGTACTTCCAGCCCTTGTGTGACCGGTTCCTTGGGGGTGATCGTCAGAGTCCTCGACTTAGATGAGGATCCGAGTAAGGACATCGATGGTGCCTCAACCGACTGGCTTAGAGCCGAGTCGCTGAGGCGAAGCTTGCCGAAGTTGTCGGCGATGAAGTCCAGCTTACAGAAATGGAAAGCCTGCTCTGGATTGGCGATGGATCCTGGGGGTCAAAGTTGATGACCAAGCCCGAGACAAAATCACCGTCGATGTTGAAGAAACCCATCTGGATCGGTTCAGATGGATCTATGCGCACAGCCCCTACCTGGCGCGCCAACTGTCGGAGTATTTATCCGGCAATACTGAATATGGGGCGGTGTACGCATAGCAGATCTAGATGGGTGCACACGGGACACGAAGTTTAGACAGGTTCGGGCCCTCGTGAAAAGGTAATACTCTACGTCCTGTGTTTGGTGGATGATATTGATGGTATCCCGTATGAGGGTATGTGTCTATGCCTATGAAAGCATCTATGAGAGCCTCTGATGATCTCTATTTTTTGGTCTACCTATCCGGGGATCCCTAGCTGGCCTTATATAGACGGCCGGGGTAGAGTTACAAGAGTCCGAATCGGCTTACAGATTGGTTTTCCTATTCGGTTACAACTGATACCCAGGAGTGCCGGGTTCGGTCTTAGTCCCTGTCTTGCACTCCAAGTCAGCGAGGCACCCCCGTGTTGTAATCGGACTCTGAGTAGTTGGCCTGGCCCACCCTATGCCCGGATGGTCCGCTTTGTTCTCCTTGACGGTACCCGGGAGCTATGTCATCGTCACTGAGCAAAAAGCGATTACAATAATAAGCGTGAGCGTCAGTCTCACCCTCACAACGACCTCGACCGTCAGCGACATACGTCAACATTTCCGATACCATCGACAGCCCTATCTCACGCATTGCATCAAAAGTGATAGCAATTCTCCAATAGATACATCTCAAAAGAGATTGTAAATATGTATGCCACGACAGACCATCTCGTGCATATGCTGGACGTCTCATACAATGAAAACGGAGATGACACCCTGCTCACACCACATTCGTAAGGGAGAAAAGGAAGTCGTTACCTTCGGAGTGTGGGCTGCGGACAGAGAGGCGCTGCAACGATAAAGGACGCCAAGGCGGGCGCAACAGCGCTACCTAGGACCCGCGTCGGCAGGCTCGGTTGCATCCTCCTTCCTATCGGGCAGCCCAGCCCAGCAATGGCGACGCAAGGGCCGTGACGGCTGGGCAAACCACACGCCAAACCAGACCCGGGCGCCCGGCCAACCCGGCTCGTGGTGGTGTCGGATCACGGGCAGCAGGGGCTCGGCCGCCGAGTTCGACTCACTGTGGAGGTCCACCGGACATGCAGGCCCCCTCACCGTCGCCTATGCAGCCGACCTCCCGGCTCGGCGGTGGCAGCGTGGCCCCCCTGCGGGCTGCCCTACGCACGCCAGCGTGGAGCGGAGGCGGCGGCGACAATGTGACGTGAAGTGCTTCGTGGCAGTGATGCTGGACGACACGGCTCAGCACGGCGTCGAAGCAGAGGCGGCGTCGACGTGGCGCGGCGCTGGACAAAGCGGCTCCCAACGTGGCTCGCGGCCCAGCACGGCGTTGAAGCAGAGGTGGCACCATAGCGGCGCGGCTCGCAACAGGAGCGACACGGTGTCGAACGGAGCGGCGGCACGACCCAGGGGCAGCAGCAGGGCGATTGACGCTCCGGTGAGGCAGCGGTGGGCCGGCGAGGTAGTAGCAGGGCGGCACCTAGGGTTGGCCTTTGTACCCCTGCACGCCCCCGCTCAACCCTAAGAGTGAGTGGGCCGGCGCCTAGGTCCATAGCCGGGAGGAGGAGGCCGCATGGTGCGGCAGGAAGGGAAGAAGGTTGCTTAGGCCTGAAAGAAAGAAAAAAACAGAGGAAAGAAAGAAAAAGAATAAGGGAAGAAGGAAAAAGAAAAAAGAAAAAAAGAATATGTCCTCCGCTCTGACAAAGTCGACCCCTCACCAGGATACAGATCATGTCTCTGAGAAAAGAGAAGAAAAGGGGATAAGAAAAGGGAACAAGGGTGGACTCCTCGCCATAGGATACATCACGTTCCGCCATCACGCAGTCATCGTCGGTCCGGTCCGCGCGTGAACCCCTCAAGGACCGATGCGCTGGCCCGGACGGGCGGTACCCTACCGCCCGGACCTGCGAGGGGCTACTGTTGGAGGGGTGTCCCCGCGCTACCCCCGACCGCCAGTATACCATTAAAATATTGTATAAATAGTTTAGAATCCCCTTCCGGGTATTTTCTATCCTAGAATGGCAAACTTGTAAATTCCTCATCCCACCTCCACCTCCACCTCCACCTCCTTCTCTATAAATAGGACCCCAAGGCCAAGAGGGAGGGGATCTCATTTTTCATCTTTCTCACTTTTGCTAATCCTAATTTGAGGAGAGAAACATGAAACCGCTGCGTGAGGCCTAGCTGCGCTCACTATCTTCTCCCTTATGTCCCTACGTGCGCCCCCGTAGGCCTGCGTAACCGAATGGGGTGCATCTCTCTTATTGTTTAGGCTCGTAGCTACGACATTGTGGTTCTCTGAAATTTTTTTAAACCATGTGATTAAGTGTTACGTGATATGTTAAAATTATGATTTTATAAAATTCAGTTAATTTTGTAAAATATCCTTTCTTGGTCCGTATTTTATAAAATATCACGTCGTGTATCCAATTTTTCAAAACGTCAGGCGTAAATGTGGAACAGTAGAAGGGCTTGTCTGCAGTTTGGCCTTTCGTTTACTACATCGCTTCTCCCTCCAGCAGGAGACTTCGGAAGACTTCCTTCTCCAAGCCTCTCTTTCCGTTGACCCCACTCATCCCTTCTCTTGGTCCGTTGATCCGTTCCACATCTCAAACATGGTGATGCCTCGGGGCCTAGAGGAAGCGGTGGCAGCAGCTGCCATCTCGTTGGTGGACAAAGCCTTCTCCTACTTGGGTGGTGGGCCTGGTGGCAGCGAGGAGGACAAGGCAAAGCTGTCGCAGAGTCTCCATGCTATCCACCAAGCTTTTTCGGACAAGCATCGGGCAAGATCTCTAGATGGAAACTTCTGGTTATTCAGAGAAATTGTTATGGAGGTCGAGGACGCCATCGATGATATCGAGTACAAAGATTGGAGCCACAGGTTGGAGGAAGAGGTTCGTAATCCCATCTCCAAGTTTGTCAAAGGTTGGAGCCACAGGTTGGAGGAAGAGGTTCGTAATCCCACCTCCAAGTTTGCCAAGCCAAAGATTTTTAACAAAGTTGCAAGATTTGTTGTTTCGAATAGCGACCTGCAAACGCTGAGGGAGGCTATCAGGAGATTAGAAATAGTTGCACAAGATATACATCGTAGTTGTGGGTCTTATGGTGTAGGTTCTGCCGATGCACATCAGCACTACGGACTCCGGAGAGCCACGTGTGTACCCATTGGGGAGGATGTGTTTGGCCGAGACAAGGAGAAGGAACAAATAGTGCAGTGGTTGACTCAAGTTGTTAGCACAAGTCCTATCTCAAGTTGTGCAATAGTAGGTATGGCTGGCATGGGGAAAACTACACTTGCTCAACTTGTCCGTCAAGATCCGAGAGTCTCTTTGAATTTTGACTATGTTGTCTGGGTGTCACAGGCTGTTGATCTTAGAGCAGAAGCAATAACAATCGAAATACTGAGATCGATTGATTTTCCAGCTCGTTCTAGTATTGAGTCTATGCAATACTATCTTGCACAAAAACTCATAGCTAAGAAGATTTTGCTCATTCTAGATGATGTCTGGGAAGATGAGAGCACAGAAAACTGGGCGAATCTGGTCTCTCCACTAAGGTCTGCTAAGAGAGGAAGCAAAATCCTGTTGACGACTAGAATGCAATCAGTAGCAGATATGGCTGCTGACGTAGTAGGAGGCGACGCTGAGTGTCTGAAACTGGATGAATTAGATGAACACAGCAATTCCTTGCTCTTCAAAAGCCAATTAACTCATCATATAAATTCTGAAGAGCATGCTGACCTTCTGTTGATTGGCAAACAGATAGCACAAAAGTTTGGAGGATGGCCATCCTTACATTAGCTATTGCTTCACAGTTGAGGGATAATTTACGTGCTAGTTATTGGCACACTATATAACAGGGAGACATGGACCTCATCAGAGGAATGCATGACATTTTTTATGTTTTTAGCTTGAGCTACAGTCGTCTGCCTACACAACTGCAAGCTTGCTTTCAGTACTGTGCTTTATTTCCAGGAGGACACAAATTCAACAAGGAAGAACTGGTCAACATGTGGGTGGGTTCTGGGTTAATACCTTTTGCCTCATCGAAAACAGGGGATATTGGCTTACCTTTTGCCTCACTGAAGCCAGGGGATACTGGCTCACCGACAACAGAGAATGTTAGCCTACTGAACGCAGAGGATGTCGGGCAACAGTGCTTTGATGCATTGACAAGAAAATCATTCTTTTGCCATGTGCTAGAAAGAGATCATTCTAATGGAGATCAGAACGAATATTACGTTTTACATAGCTTAATGCATGTTTTGGCAGACTTTGTCTCTCAAGATGAATTTGCAAGAGTACATAATGGTGATCTAAGATTCTCTTTCCATGACAGTAATTTCAGTTCTTTCCAGATGAGTCATTTCAGTTCCAACATCCGACACCTCTCTATTGCACACTCTAGCAATATCACTGAAAACATAATCCAGGAGATTTCATATCTTAAGAGATTGAGGACACTTATCATACGAAGTGAGATTTGTCTTGATCAACATACTGAAGTTTTGCTTGGGCAAACTCTGGGGAGCTTAAAATGCTTGCGTCTGCTATACTTGGATGTGCCATCCCCTTCTCATGCACTCGTTAGAGTATCCAGTCTAACTCATCTCCGTTATCTCCCTTTGTTCTCATGTGATGGGTATCATCTCCACAAAGCCTTTAAACTCTATCACCTGCAAGTGTTCAAGCTCAGTTACTTGACAGGAAAAAAGGCAGACTTCAATGGCATATATAACTTGCGTTGCTTGCGTTGTTTACATGTTCCTTACAACATGTCATCCAATATCCATCATGTTGGGAGGCAGTGGCGGAGCCAGGATCGGGCTGGGCCCTAGGCAAGCCCCGGGCAAACAGTGATGCCAAAATGCTATAGTAATGCTACAGTATCAAAGGAATTCCGGCGTCACGACCCGGGCCGTGGCTGCCTGGGGCCTGTCTCCGCCCCTGTTGGGAGGTTAACCTCACTTCGGGAGCTACATGGATTCGAGGTAATGGCAAATGATGTCACAGATTGAGTGCGTTGAGTAATTTAACAAGCCTTCATCAACTCAGCCTTAGAAATCTTCAAAATGTCAGGAATTGTAAAGAAGCTATGGCGGTCAGATTAAAGGACAAACAACACATGAGGTTTTTGTCATTATCATGGAACAAGTACTTGAATGATCCGGAGAATCTAGATTCTCGAATCATTGATAGTCTTGAACCAAACAAAGAAATTCAGCAGTTGCATATATACATGGATACAATGGAGTCCTACTTCCATCGTGGACTGAGAATTCATTGCCCATCCATTTGGTGTCGCTTGAGCTTGACTATTGCATGAGATGGAAGACCCTGCCCTCACTTCAGGAGCTAAATTCACTGAACTATCTAAAATTGGAGCATCTATCTCAATTAGAACGCATAGGTACAGTGCTCGAGGAATCAGAGAATGATTGGCTACCCCCATTTCTCAATACTCTGATAGTTCGGTGGTGCCCTAGGCTGAAGAAACTTCCTGCTATACCTTGTAGCCTTGAGCAATTAATGATAAAGCATGTAGGGCTTGGAGTTCTCCCGGAAATGAATCAGAGATATATTGGTAAACAGGAATCAGCATCGTCAGTTAAGTCAGATCTTGCTTTTTTGCACATTGAAAGTTGTGCACATTTGACTTCTCTGGACGAAGGTTTCCTAAAGCAGCAGGAACATCTTCAGTCCCTTACAACATTGGTTGTAAGACATTGCGAAAGGCTACACCATCTGCCAAAAAAGGGTTTCACAGAATTACATCACCTGAATATCCTAGAGATTGTTGCATGTCCAATGCTAAGGGATACTAAGACTGAATGCAGTCTGTTACCTATGTCACTCACGAACTTGGATATAAATCCATGTGGTGATATTGAGGCTTCAGTTCTCATGTCACTACAAAACCTCACTCTTCTCCGAAGGTTATCACTGTTCAGTTGCACTAATGTGGAGAAACTTCCATCAGAGAAAGTGTTTGGGACTCTGAACAATCTTTGTGATGTGTCAATAGCTAGATGCAAAAATTTGTTGTCCTTGGGTGGGCTTAGAGCTGTTGCCTCCCTGAGAGTGTTGTCAATCCTATGCTGTGACAAGCTCTATTTTTCATACTCACAACAGGTTGGCTGCTCCTTTAAGCTACAAAAGCCCGAAATTGACCGTCAAGCCTTGTTTCTTGTGGAGCCAATAAAGAGCCTCGGACATACCAAAGAACTGCACATATGTGATGATTATGCAATGGAGTCCTTGCCTGGGGAGTGGCTGCTACAGAATGCTGCTTCCCTCCATTCCATCGAAATTGGAGTTGCTGAGTCTCTACGCTCCCTGCCATCCCAGATGATGAATCTTGAATCGCTACAGAGTTTGCATATAGAAAGAGCCCCTCTGATTCAATCACTCCCACAAATGCCTATTTCACTCCGAAATCTGACAATCTGGGGCTGTGATACGATGTTTTTGAAGCGCTATGAAAAGGATGTTGGTCCTGACTGGGGCAGAATTGCCCACATTGCTGATGTGGATATGAAGGCCTATTCTGAAGGTGAACCTTCTTTCTGTTCTCCCGTTCATTTAGTTATGTGACAACTAAGTCTGTGTTATCATGACTGTCTATGTTATCATGACTTTGCAAAATAGTTTCTTAGTAATCTGTAAGCAATATAGTTTGCACTGGTGCTCACAAGCCTATGTATCGTAAGGGTTATTTGATATCAAAATCCCAATCGTTTTGTTCCTACCTCTACTGCTTTGCATGTTGCAATAACGCTGCAAATTTTTGTACAAAGTTTTATTCATCTTTCGTCCTGGCTTATTGCAGTAAGATGATCATAATATCAGCTAAGATATTTGCATTGTCATCCTGCTTCTTTAGAAATTCCATATTTGTCTGCTGTGATATTTCAACCTTTTTTTTTCGGGAGATATTTGAACCTTTGTACTTGTCACATTTTTAAATAGAAAATACTATTCTTTGGGAAGTTTTAGTGGAGAACATTCAGCTGTAGATTTTTCCTGCAGCATGTTGGATGCCTTCGTTATCTAGCTGTTTATATCTTACGTTCTGAATATCCTTAACATACAATTTCTCATGCAGGCATAAACTACAGTGGTGATCACATTCAAAATTTCAACAACAGCACAAGTAATCCTTGCAGCCAATTTGTCGTCATAGACTGAACACGAATGGAGCTTGTGAAAATCTTAAAATGTCTCTTTGTAAGATCAAGACTAGTTCAACATTTTCTGCAAAAGTTACAATCTTGCCAGGGGCATCATTATGATTCAATTCTTTCTACTTGTAAGGCGCAACATCTAGAGTGCACCCCATGCAACGGCATTGGTTCTATACTTGTACATTGTGGGAGTCTGGGATCAGATGAGCTTTTAAAGGTTCCTTGCCTACTTTTTTTTTCATGTATATAGTAATGCGTGCCTATTTTTTTCATGTATATAGTAATGCTTGCCTACTTTTTTTCATGTATATAGTAACGCTTACCTATTTAATTGCCTCATACATATACGGTATCTTACTTTTCAATTAGTAGGCTTTTAGTATAGATGGTGACCGACATGATTCTCATTTACAATGTAGAAGATAAATATTTGATCACAAAGTTCTTACTCGAAAAAAAAATTGATCACAAAGTTGGTTTGTGGTTGTTGAGCTGTGCTGGGCTGAACTTGTTTTACCATCGGATGTGGAAAAGCTAGTGTTCTATTTGGTAAACCAGATTATAATTTAACTAAATTTTAAAATCTATGAAAGTAAAAGCAATACGCTTAACACAGAGTGGATGTATCTCTTATGTTTTCCGTTAGCCAGGAGATTCTTATACATCGATTATACCAAAAGTAGAAGATAAATAACAAAAATATGTAAAAGCGTTCAACCAGATGGACTTATCATGTTCAACCGTATTGTCAAACGTAGCTTCAGTGATGCAATAGCAAAAATATGTCAACCTTTGTACTGAGATTGGAATAGTTTTTCCTCCCTTGCTATTGTCCTCTTTGGATAAGTAAAATAGATATTTTTTTTAGATAACGAAAGAGATAAAGCTCATGTATCCAAGGATACACATAATCCACTTATTACAGCGCCATTCTAATATTCTTGTCAAACAGCCACAAGGGAAACGAAAAGCCATATAATCAAGAAAATATCAAATATTACATAGTCTGTTATTAAACCGTCACTCAAGTTGGGACATAAATTCCCGATAGCCAACTCCAACCTTATGGCACGACACACCATCAACTTCTGCTCTGATATTGTCGTTGCAATAGAAAACCACGATCACCATCAGTTGTTACATCTATAATATACAAAGTTGCTAGGGTTTTACACAAATAGCATGCCACGTAATCTTTATATTAGTGGCACATTTACTGACCTCGGATCTTGATGTTAGACCACAGAAACCGTCAGATCGTTTCTGAGAAAAATATTGTCCCGATCCCTCCAGAATGTTATTTCTTACCCCTAAAAACAAAAACAAAATGCCTTTGTAGGGATTGATCCTGGGTCACCTGCTTGGCAGCAGGAATATTTACCACTATACTGTAATGAATTTGTTGATCTTTTCCTCCTTACCAGTCTATATATCCGTAAGTAAATCAGTGATACAAAATTCTAAAATAAATATCATAGTCTCTACATATATGTGCTAAATATAATACACAGGATGGGTTACATTGTGTCACCGTATCGCGTAGATCTTCAGCTAGTAAAAATAGTTTGCAAAACGCACGAAATGACACTCAAAGAAGAGGTGTTGGATTGTTTCCTCATGACCATAGAAAGCACAAAATTTACTACCTTTTCAATTCCATTTACTAAGCTATCCTTCGTCAAGATCACCCCTCGGCAAAGATACCATAGAAATGTTCTTATTTTGAGGGGAATTTTCAACCTCTATGGCTGTTTTGTTTGGAATTGAAACTGTAAATCGCTAAGGGTGGATATAAAGATCCCTTGCTGCTCAACTATGTTAGTGAACCTGTGAGGTTCCATATGAAATAAAGTTGAACCTTGCATCTCATTGCATCATGTAGGTCAGCTAAAATTTGAATAAACTCATAACCCCCATTGGACCTAGACCCAACTTTGATAACCTTGTGAAAATAATTTTAATTTTAACTAAACATTCACTAACATTATTCATGGGTCCCAAATATCTTAAAAAGGTCCTCTGCAAATTTCCAAAAATATTGGAGCTACTCTGATTTTTAAACAAACGATATTTGATTAAAGGCCAAATAGGAGGCAGAAAAGTGATCTGTCATTTGTGGGATAATCCTTGGGCCAAAGTATACCAAATTTCATATTTGAACCATAAATATCTTCCTGCACTCCTACAGAATTTCTCAATTTTTTTGGAGCTATATTCCCTACAGTTATAGTTCAAACCCAAATTAAACTCTGTTCACATTTTTGCTAAAATGAGTAATAAAATGATTTTTGTTTGTCCACAGAAATATCACAGATATAATAACTCCTAAAGATTCATTGTGATTTTTCTCGATTTTTGAAACATTATTTTGAATCCTCTGTGAATTCATATACTACAAAGAACCACAAAATCAGAAAAGAAAGAAATAAGAAAAATGAAATTCTAACCCTAATCGGGCCACCTGAAGCCCGCTTCTTTTCTCCCCTGGGCCGAGGCCCAACTCCCCTCCCCACCGGCTTCGATCACGCCTTCCCCCTTTTCCCATCTTTCTTCCCGTTTCTCTCTCCCTACTAACCGGTGGAGCCAACTAGTCAACACCCTCTTTTCCCTTCATGCGTTAGCACTCCTCTGCCGGGCGCACTACCGGCATGGCTCATCTCTACTGTATGCCAGCGAATGCCCCCCTTGACTTCTCCTCCACTTCCCTCACCCTCTTTGCCATCTCACGCGTCCCGTCTTGTCGCACCTTCTCGAGATCTCCTGTGGGGTCTCCTGAGCTCTCCCTCGTTGGAACATGCTCGGTGCCGAGAACCCGACAGCATGCCATCCTCGGCATCACCCTCGTCCCCACATCCGGTGAACTTCCCATCCTCCATATCCTTGCCAAACCGAGGCGTGATGCCTTGAGGATTTCGCCACCACGGTTAATTTCATTTTGGTGCAGCTAGGTTGCAATGACTCCTCTTCTTCTCCAACGCCAATTGTCACTTCGCCGCCATCAATTCCCCGTCTCTAGTAAGCCCCAGTGTCGATTGAGCACATTTTTGGTTTCCCAAGGTCCTCCTCATTCTTCTTAACCCCTCCATTTTTCCCTGTGTGCTCTAGATTTCCTCGCAGCTGAAGACCGAGCTCCGACGTCCGCCATTACCACTGATCCCCCCTGCTCCGAGCCTCTCCGTCTCAACCGAGCAACCAAACAAGGTTGTGTGAGTCCCCGATCCCCTCCACACGCTCCCCGCTCACCCTAGCGCTACTTTCTCTCTTACCCCCAGTTCCCTCTTGCCATCGCCACTACCGCACTGATCGCTGCCGCTCCAGCTAGCCGCTCTACTCACATATCACCAAAACAAAACCACCGTGCCGCCAGCTCTCCAACGCCTCAAACGGCGTTCGGTTTGGTGCACCACAGCCCTTGCGCGCGTCCTCGCCACCCCCTATCACCACTCAGGCCGCCGACATTGAGCTAGCGGCAATCTGAACCAGGGACCCCAGCCACTTAGAGAAAAGAAAACAAAACAAAAACTCTGCCTAGTAGGACCTTCATGTCATAGAGAGAAGAAATAAAAGAAAGGGACAATTGAAAATAGCGGAGGATGACAGGTGGGCCTAAATGACCGTGGGCCGAGTCAATCTTGACCAGGCCAAGGTGGCATTTGGCCCCACCTTCCATACTCGGTGGCTAACTCACCTTGAGTAACAAAAGGTTTCCCCTATTTCCTGTTTTGTGAAAATTCCAGAAAATGGTTAAAAGAGGCTAAACTTTGAAAATTCATTTAAAATCCATATGAACTCCAAATGGAGTGATTCTTTTTTTAATCTTCTTTTAATTAGTAGAAGTTTATGATATAATTATTATCTATCTTACATTGCTAGAAAATTTCAAAAATACCAAAAATACCCTTTAACCTTAGCATTGCAATATGATTTCTAGGAAATAATTGATAACTCTAGTATATACCAAAAATTAACTTAGGATACCTATTATCTGGATTTCACTTTTTCACCCATATATTAGAGTTTTAATGGATCAACAAAACCCTAAAACTTACGAGATAAACCTTCAAAAATCTGTAACTTAAGCCCTAGAACTCCAAATTTGACGAAACCAATTGCATTAGCTTCGTATGAACATCCTCTACATATTAGAATTCATTTCAATCATATTTGGATCTCTGTAGCTACTGGTTTGATTAATTTTCCTTTTATCATTTATTTTTGGTATTCCGGCAATTGATTTCGATAGAACTGAGCAACAAGGAGTACTTCGAAATCGAGTGTTATTGTGAACCCGATTAATCTCAGCAAGACAAGCATACAAAAAGCTTGCTATGATTCCTATAATTATTTCATGCTATGCTATATGATTGAGATGAAGTACTTGCTTGTATGGTAATGCTTGAAATGGCTTGTGGCGGTGTTAATCACTAGAATGATTAGGTTCCAATGTGATGTATGATTAGAGCAACAAGGAGTACTCCAAAGCTGAGTATTATTGTGAACCCGACCCGATCAATCTCAGCAAGGCAAGCATACAAAAAGCTCGCTATGATTCCTATAATTATTTCATGCTATGCTATATGATTGAGATGAAGTACTTGCTTGTATGTGTAATGCTTGAAATGGCTTGTGACGGTGTTAATCACTAGCATGATTAGGTTCCAATGTGATGTATGATCAGCCGGTGATCTTTAAATGTACTAAATCAATATGGAACCCTAATAGGGAGACGCGAGGGCTGGGGTACTGTCACCTACAGATGGGTTGCTAGTCGAGGTGATTGTAAGCACCCCAGTCGTCCAGTCGATGCCAATGTCGTAGGCCTTTACCCATCACCCACGGTGGAGGACTTAGGCCCTGTTTGGTTGAGCTTTTCAGTAGCCTTTCATTGGAAAAAGCTGTAGCCCAACCAAACGGTCAACTTTTGAGCAGCTTTTACCAATGGTGACTATGGGCTTTGCAGTGTAAATTTAGCTGTTTGGAAAAGCTGCCTTCCTCCAGCTTTTTGCAATGTGCTGAAGCTTCAGGGCTCATTTTCCAAAATGTTGTAGATGGTTTGGATCAACCAAAAGCCATATGTTCACTTTCCCATAGCCAAAACAGTTTTTCCAAACAGCCATCCAACAACAGCTTTGTCAACAGCCACAACCCAACCAAACAGGCCCTTAGCGGAATGTTGGATAGTCGAGGTCGGCCAACTCCGAACTAACGGCATTTCCGGAAATACTCCCCTTGGTCAAACCTTGTTTGGTTTGCTCAGAACACATAAAATAGCCTTGGTTGGCTATCCATTGAATGAACTCAGGCTTGGTTGACTTGAATTGGTTGATTGGAGTAGAATTCTTGGTTGGATGTCTATGGATTCAATTATGAGAATAAAACATGGTCATGATGGATACATGTTGATATTGCATTATCATCTATGTTCATGCCATGTTGTGTTTGTTATGGATAAATGCAATGCTTAGTATTTTATTCTTGTCATTTGCTATGATGAAATTAATTTGGGATGAGCCTACAAATGTATCTTGCAAGTATGAAAGTACTTAGGGAATTCCATTTATAACTTTTTGCAGGTAATCCTAGAGAATATTATGATGTCAAAAATGTAGATCTTGACATCTAGTTGTAGCTTTATACTTATCGGTCGGAAGTGTGGGTTATGTGCCTCTTTTGGAGATGGTTGTGCTGCTATCTCAACGGTTTTTAGTTTCTTTCCGCTGCTGTTTTATAAGTATAAAAGCTTGTAAACGATCTTCGAGTCATCTTTTGTGTGTTATAAGAGCCCCCTCATGTAAGAGATGACTTTATGTGTCTTGTAATTCCTTTCGTTAGAGTTTGACTTGGAATATGCGATTTGTTAATGTGGTTTTCCATATACCATGTGTGAATGTTTCAAGTATATGGAACGGCTATAAAGGATTAATGTTTTCTCTCTCGCTTCATTTCGTGTAATTGTTCGGTTGAATGACCCGCTAGCTGAGATGCTGTGCCGACTAGGCAGGGTGTGGATAATCGTACCAGGCGTTCGAGTGACCCACTAGACCTAGGGCTAGGTTAGGGTGAGGGTATGGTTGTCAGGCTCCTCCGATTCTACTTTACCCAGTGAATTTGAGAGCGACATTGTTTCTTTACTGAGCTTGAAATTGCATTAAGGTTTTTGGTATGATGTTTTAACTTTGTCCGGCTTGACCAATAGAGACACATACGCCTAAGGTACATATGAGATGTTGGTCAGGTGTCGGATTGTCCAATAGTGAGTGCATACAATATTGTGGTGAGCATGTGGTTTGTTGGACGATTGCTCGGGTATTCAGAATTTAGCGCCAAACCTTAAGTCTTATGGAATTCCAGGGCCGTGATAGCGGAGTACATCGAATTGGATAGATGCCCTTCTCATTTGTTAGGTTAATAAGTGCAACCTTTGCAACTCGCTCTTGCCAAGGCAGTAACTTTGGCCCGACAACTGCCCTCCTAAAGAGACATTAAGAGGAAGGAAAACCATCACTTCTGTGACCGTAGCATGCTTTTCCCTTGTGATTTGATACAATGTGGGGAATTGATCTTTTAGTGTTAAACCATCAATGCCACCTGTCCTCCCAGAACCACACCCTGGTTCCACGTTGACAGAAAGGTGCCAAGCCATAGGAACAAGTCCTTGACCTTCATTAACCCGCTCCAAAAGTGGGATTTGCCGGGTTTTGCAAGGGCAGACGACAAAGGCTTGCCTTTAAGGTATTTGGTTTGTAGGATATCTTGCCATACCCCATCCTTGTTGAGCATTTTAAATAACTGTTTGCTTAACAAACATTTGTTTTTTAGCACTAAGTTTTGAATACCCAATCCACCTTGATCTTTAGGACTGCACAAGATGCCCCACTTCGCAAGCCTATATTTACATTTATAACTATCACAGTGCCAGAAAAATCTAGACCTAAAATAATCAAGTCTCTTACGCACACGTACTAGCACCTCAAAAAAGGAGGTCATGAACATAAGCAAGCCACTCCGAACTAAATTAGTAAGTACTAGGCAACCACCGCTAGAGAGATGGCGCCCCTTCCAACTACCGAGTCATTTCTCAAAGCGATCCTCCACTGCTTTCCAATATTTGTTTAATAGTTTTCTATGATGAATAGAAATACTAAGTTATCTAAAAGGGAGGGAGCCCACTCACATCCAAAAGTTTGGGTGTATAAGATCTCATATTCTTTGGTCTTACCAAAACAATAGACTTCGCTCCTATAAAAATTTGTCTTTAAACCTGAAAGTTGTTCGAAGATACAAAAAACAATTTCATATTCGTGTCTTTCTTAATATCTTGATCTATGAAAGGGATGGTATTTCCATAAATTTCCCATATAATTGATCAAATTGCAATTTTATTGAAAACTGATGCTTGTTGTAGCCTATTTCACCGCTAAGATGCACCTCCGACTGTGAGGATGAAATAATCATGTTTTCTTCTTTTTCTTGATAAAGAAAGCTTTTATTGCTCTCTGCCTCTGCATCAAGATAACGCACTAAAACCTAATAGTTGATTATTACAAGATCAGAGTACAAAAAAGCATGTGACATACCCTACAACATCCCAATCATTCATTTCAACATGAAAGGAATGTCCATGTTGCCATCCCTAGATGCCTGCTTGATCCCTAGCCGCTAGTAGAGAAGAGTTCCTTCAGCAGGCCTCCAATTGGTATGCCGACTTCTGCAAGGACACCAATGATTGAAGCAAACCTCCACACTTAAAGATCACCTAATTTGGATAATAAATTTTTTTCATCAAAGATAATATCATTACTGTAGAACCTAGATGGAGTTGTACTGCTTCTCTAGGTTTCAGATGATGAATACTTTGTCCAGAGTTTGTTATTGGAGTTGAATGTTAGGTTACAAGAATTCAACGATTACTTTTGAAATGTGTATATCAGATGTTCTAGAATTCTGATCAAAACTTTCGGTGTATTTCGGAAGATCCGATCTCGACTATGTTTTTACGCTCTAGAAAAACCGGAGGTTCCAATTTAATGATCGGAAATTCCAATGTGTTTTGGAAGGTCCATGGTTGAAGTCAGAATTTCTGAGCTTGAAGTCGGAGGCTCGGACTTCCATTTTCGGAGGCTTGGACTTTCATTTCCGGAAGCTCCGAGGTTTGTGCGAAGTGATTCGGAAGTTCCATGGTTGAAGTCGGAATTTCTAAGCTTGAAGTCAGAGGCTCCGACTTCCATTTTTGGAGGCTCTGAGTTCAAGTTGTCGGAGGCTCCGACTACCATTTTCGGAGGCTCCGAGTTCAGGTTCTGGATTCGGTGTTTGTGAGTGCCCAGCAGATTTCCAGATCGTATGTGAGGAGTCGGAATTGAAGTCGGAGGCTCCGACTTTCAATTCCGGAGGGACCAAGTTCAGCGTCTAGACTTGGCTTTCAGATCGCGTATGGGAGAACCGGAGGCTCTGTTCCAGGAACCGGATGCTCCGATTGTGAAACTTTTTGACCACGAGTTTTTCTGATAAATTAGAGTTTGGTCAATTTGTCTCGTAAAAAATTGATGGAATTGATTTCTCGACTAACTTGGGTCAAGTGGAAAACTTGTGCTCGCAATCGTTTTGCTTGTCTACTAGTGTGTAGGGTAAATGAGTGCGACGGTGGTTCGATCACGAGGATCGGCATGACGCCTGGAAGGCGGAGATGCGATCAAGTTGGTGGCGATGACATCGGGCGGCTCAAGACGGAGCCTTAGTAGACAAGGCAAAGGTGGAGACAAGACGTGAGGACCAAGTTGTGCGAGGGCACTTTTGTAAAAGTGCAAACACCACCAAAGCAAAATCAAAGAAATTGCGGCGGCGGCCAATGATGCGGTTTAGGATTGGGCTTGCGGTGGTAAGGAGGATTGAGGGTGGATAGGTGGCTTAGACTCTTTGTGATGCATGCTAAGAGCTCCATGCCCTAAGATGGGTTTTGAGGCGCAAGTGGAGAGGGGTATGCCCCTTCCATTATAAATAGGACATGGTGGGTTTGTAAAACCCTAACTTTTGAACAATCCTTTGTAAGAGCTGCTCAAGAGAGCTTTGGCCTAAGCTGAGAGGCTTTTAAAAACATCAAGAAAGTCAATACAAGAAGTGTTCCAAGAAGAGAGTATGTGTTCTTGAGTTTCTCTCTCTCTCTCTCTCTCTCTCTCTCTCTCTTTGGATTTTCGTTTTCTTGCCTTTCTCTTTTTGAGATCTCTTGGATATGGCAAGTTAGTGATGACATGTTCATGTTAATTCCATCCTAGCATACCCGAAGAATCTCTCATTCCCATCTTGATTTCAGATCTATATTGGAGGAAAGACAAGTTCTTGGGGTTTTCAATTTGATTCTCTTTGATGTTTCAATCTTGTCTTTTGGGGCTTGGAATATGTTGCTAGGATATGTGAGATGATTTCATGTTAATTCCTTATCAACATACCTTAGAAGGTCCTAGGAATCAAGGATTTGATTCTCGCTCATCTTATTAGCTAGGGCTGATTTTTAAAGTTAGAAAATAGCAGATAGTAAATTGGTTTTTTCTCTTAGCACAGACAAGCTTTTGATATGATTCTAATTGGAATAGCTTCGTAAGTCTTGTGTCTACCACCGTGCAAAATTTTGTTCAATTCCGTTGGGTAGATCAAAATCGGAAGCTCCGACTTCCTCACATCGGAAGTTCCGATCCACATCGGAAGTTCCAACCCGAAAGTCGGAAGTTCCAATTTTTCCAGAGAGTTCAGAAATAGGGTCACTTCGGAACTTTCGGTAAGGTCGGAACTTCCGATGTTTCTACTCCGAACTTCCGATTTATCTGGTTTTGGTTCCACTGATTTTGATTGTTTTTGTCGATGGTTTTCCGCTGCATTCTCTGATTTGAACACATTGCATTGTATTCTTGTTTTCAGAAGAAAAAGTTAAAACTGACATTCACGTCGGAAGCCACTGATCCAACAAGTGGTATTAGAACAAGGTTTTGCTTGTCTATAAGCTTTGACCGGCTTTGCAAGCCATGGCTTCCTATGGATACTCAACTCGTCCTCCTATTTTCAATGGGACGGATTGGGAGTTTTGGAAAAATAGAATGAGAATTTTTATCTAGTCAGAGGGGCTTGCTATTTGGCAAATCATTGAAAGAGATTTTGCTCTTCCTATGATAGTGACGCCTACAAATTTGATTGATGTTGAAAACAATTGCAAGGCCATCAACTACTTGCTGTCTGGGTTAGACAGAAAAAAGCATGAAAGGGTTGCTCATCTTGATACCGCTCATAAGATTTGGTCGACCTTGATCACTTACCATGAGGGGTCCGACCAAGTCAAGATTGCGAGAGTGGATCAATTCAAAGTAGAATACAATCGCTTTAAACAATGCCCTGGTGAGACAATAGCTGAGCTTTTTGCTAGGTTTGAGAAGATTGTGAACAAGCTTAGAAGTGTTGGGGTTACCTATTCAGATGCGGAGATGGCTAGACATGTATTGAATACCCTAGAGCCTGCTTATGAGGTTAGAAAGATAGCCGTCCAAGAATCCACCAATTTGGGTACTCTCACACTTCATTTGCTCTTCTCGACACTCTCAACTCATGAGATCACTTCTGAGAACTGAAGCTATCAAAAAAAAATCGCTTGCTTTGGTTGGGAACACAGTTTTGGATCATTCAGGGTTGATCTCTTCTTGTGGGGGTTCTGAAGTCTCAGATGCATGTCTTGTCTCGGGATCTTTGGGTTTGTCTCTTGCAGCTTTGTCTTCTCTATCCAATGATCAACTTGAATCTCTCCCCGATGATGAGCTCGTGTTATTTGCAAGACGCTTCTCTAGGGCATACAAGAATGTGAGAAATAGGAGAAGAAAGACCTTGGACATCATTTGCTATGGATGTGGTGAGAAAGGCCACATCTGATCCGAGTGTCCTAATCCTAATGAGAGAAACAAGTTTGCTTCTAAGTTTCAGGACAAGAGAAGAAACAAGTTCGAATCCAAGTCCAAGATGCAAGTGGCCCAGAAGAACCTTCTTCGGGCTCTCGCCGCCTTTGAAGGTGGTCATGTGAGCACCGATTCTTCTTCTACTTCCCCCTCAAGTGAGGATGAACCGGAGTCACCCAAGCACAAAAAGAAGGGCAAGAAGAAGGTGGAACATGGCTTCACAGGCATGTGCTTCATGGCTCGGGATAAAGAGGAGAGCGATGATAATCTTGAGAGCGAGGTGAGCTACACCTTCGATGAACTTAGTGTCATGCATGAGAAGCTTCAAGATATGTTTGATTTGCAAAATGACACTTTATTTGCCTCTGTTAAGAAGTCTAAGGATCTCTCTAGACAAGTAGATTCACTTACACTAGAACTTGCTAAGCTTAAGAGTAATGATGATGAGTGTGCAAGTTGTGATGTTTTGCATAAAGAATTCCTTGAAACTAAAGATGATCTTGCTAGTGTAAATGAATTGCTTGAATCATCAAGAATTGAATTAGATAAACTTAAGTTGAGCCCTTGCTCCTTTTGTGCCTCTAAGGATGATGATTTAGACTTGCTTAAGAAAGAATTTGGAATGCTCAAATCCTCTCATGCTAACTTGCTTTGTTTAGGATCTTTTGGATGTCCCTTTAGCATAGCACCTCTCAATGAATTGAATGAAATAAAATTGTGCTTTGCTCTAGGTTTCATGATGCATATCTTAGTCATTCAAGAACTCATGGTATATAAGGACAATCTAGCCAAAATAAAAACTGCTTATCTTGTTGGTTACATTGTTTACTCATCTCATACTAAGGAACTAAAAAATGCTAAGAAACAACTTGCTAGCACTAATTCTAAAAGCACTCAAGAACCTTCTCCATGTTTAAAATGCAAATACTTGGAAGGTAGAAATAGAGAACTAAATCAAACTTTTTAGAGATGAGGAGGCCTACTTGTAATAAATGCTCAGATCTAGAGAAAATCAAGAACTAGATAAACACATCATTGAGCTTTACAGAAAACTCACTTTGGTTAATGCTACTACTTCTAAGCTACCTGTTGATGCCTCACATGTTACTCTTTCTACCTACACTTTTTGTCATGAACTTTTAATGATATTTCTGTTATGCATGCTGCATTTAGGGAGAGGTTTAAGAAAGCTGTAGCTGAAACTTGTAGTGTGGCTTGTGTGTCATGTGAGTCCTTAAAACTTGAACTAGGAGCCTACAAAGAAAAATATGAGAAGGCTATTAGAGTGTCAGCTTCAGGAGCTTGTCTCACGTGTGCTCCTTTGTTTAGGGAAGTAGACTACCTCAGGAAAACTTTGGAGAGATTTTCAGAAGGTAGGAAAGAACTAAACATGATCCTAGATAAGTCTAGAGTGAGCTCAGGCAAAGGTCTAGGTTTTAATCATGTAGAAGAAAACAAGAATCACCCTCCTCATCCCATTGGTACTAGAGGTAGAGGCTTGATTGAGATTGCTCAGGGGGGAGGAGGACAATGTTTAAGAAAGGTAGTTACTTAGAACCAATTAATCAAAACAAGAGTGCTTCTGGTTCAAATGGTGTCACCTCACAGAAGGTCAAATATCATTATACTTATTGTCACAAGGATGGTCACTTGGTTGAGTTCTGTTTTCGACGTCTCAAGGAGGAGCGTCGTGACTGTGTTCATGCACTTAGGGGTATTCAACGACGCAATAATGCATTGGATGTTCGTAAGACACACACGAGGTCTCAAAATGTTGAGGCTCTTAGTGGCTTTAGGAGGCGACAGGGTGTAGATCGCTTAGAGTTCTTTCGTTGTCCTCTTGGAGGTGGTTCTTGTACTTTGGCACATGACATTCCTCCACGGCATGGTCTTGATCAAGGTCGTAGTGTTGCTCGGGATGTTGCATTGCATGCTAATCACTCATGACTTTCTGTTCCTACTAAGAGAGTGACTCAGTACTGGATTCAGAAATCTTTGCTTACTAACCCCAGTACTGAGTTCACTCGCTATCGGTCTTTTGTGTAGGTTGACCGACGAGGGTTGGTGAACATGTGGCTTGTTGATTCCGGGTGTTCACGTCACATGACCGGAAGCTCCAAATGGTTTCACCTCCCTCAACAAGGCATCCTATGATGAGTTCATCAATTTTGGAGACAATTCTCATGGGCGCGTGACACACAAGGGCACGGTGTGCATCAACAACAACATCCTCAAGGATGTTGCTCTAGTGAGTAAACTGAAATACAATCTCATCTCTGTTCCACAGCTTATTGATGATGATTACGAGGTTTGTTTCAAAAACAATGGTTGTCCCGTTCTTGACTCTTCGGGTGCACTTGCTTTTGGGATTTCTCGCCCTGGTAGAGTCTTTGCAGCTGAGTTTAGTTCTTCTGAGTCTAGGTGCTTTCTTGCAACTAGTTCTTTAGTTCTTCAACTTTGGCACCAACGTTTGGGGCATGTTGGCTTTGATCACTTGACAAGAGTTGGCAGCCTTGACCTTCTGAGAGGCTTGCCCAAACTCAAACCTGTCAAGGATTTGGTATGCACTCCATGTCGGCATGGCAAACAAGTTGCTGCTTCCCATCCACCTGTCAATCAAGTGAAGACCAATGGACCCACTCAATTTTTACACATGGACACTATAGGTCCAGCTCGGGTTCGATCGGCGAGTGGGAAGTGGTATGTTCTTGTCATAGTTGATGACTACTCTAGATACTCTTGGGTGTTTTTCATAGAGCATAAATCTGAAGCATTTGAGTTTTTTCGAGATTTGGTTTTGAGACTTTTGAATCTCTTTCCTGGTGCCTTGAAAGGTGTTCAAAGTGATAATGGTTTAGAATTCAAGAATGCCTCATTCGCAGACTTTCTTGCTGATCGCGGCATCGAGCATCAGTTCTCCACTCCACGCACCCCTCAACAAAATGGTGTTGTGGAGAGGAAAAATAGGACTTTAGTTGAGATGGCTAGAACAATGCTTGATGAATATGGCACATCATGACGATACTGGGCTGAGGCTATTAGTACTGCTTGCTATGTGTCCAACCGTGTGTTTTTGTGAGCTCTCTTACATGTGACATCTTATGAGCTTATGTTTGGGAAGAAACCAAATGTGTCTCACATGAGGGTTTTTGGTTGTAAATGTTTTATCCTAAAGAAGGGCCTTCTTGACAAGTTCGAGTCTCGCACTTCTGATGGTATGTTGCTAGGCTACCCTGGACACTAAAATGGATATCGTGTGCTTAATCTTGAAACTAATACCATTGTGGAGTCTTGTGATGTGACTTTTGATGAGGCTAGTCTAGCTAGACCCGATCTTTCAGGTTCTCCACAGGAGTCAGAGTCTATATTCTAAGAAGAAGATGAGTTGGAGAGTGACGTGGGCAGTGCCCCCATTTCTCATGTGCAAGCTGTGGATCCTCTGGTTACTTCTCCAATTATAGTCGAGGGTCCTGTGTCCACTACTTCCTCTTCGGCAGTGGTACCCTCCTCATCGGCAGCTCAGCTTCCTACCACTCCTTTAGTTGAGGTAGAGGCTGCCGAAGCTACTTCCACAAGAGCTCTGGATTTGATCGGGGGTCCTCAACGCACTCAAAGGGATAACCCTTCAATAGAAATAATCGGTGACATCTCTGAGCGTGTAACACGCTCCAGGTCCATTCTTTCCTCAGACTTGGCACATTCTGCTTTTGTTGCTTCTTTTGAGCCCAAAGATATATGTCATGCACTTTCTGATGATAGTTGGGTCAATGCCATGCATGAGGGATTAGAGAATTTTGAAAGGAACAAGGTTTAGGCGCTTGTAGAATGTCCACTTGGTCACAATATCATTGGGACCAAGTGGGTGTTTAAGAACAAGCAAAGTGAGGATGGTATAGTTGTTCGCAACAAGGCTAGACTTGTAGCTCAAGGGTTTATGCGCTGTTTGTTTAGGC
Source organism: Stipa capillata (assembly GCA_019208055.1). NCBI lineage: Eukaryota > Viridiplantae > Streptophyta > Magnoliopsida > Poales > Poaceae > Stipa > Stipa capillata. The sequence goes on from JAGXJF010004866.1 coordinate 152,084, forward strand.
TTTTTTTGGCTTTTGGACTTTGGCTTCGAAGCCAGAAAAGCACCTTCGAAAAGCCTGAAACAAAAAAGTTGTTTCAGGCTTTCAAAGCCAAAAGCCAAAAGCAGGTAAATAGGTGCTTTTCTGGCTTTGAAGCCAAAGTCCAAAAAGCCAAAAGCCAGTCAAATAGAAAGCTTTGATTTTAATGAAAGATTTACACTTGTTGCTTGCTCGGAGGCTATACGCATTTTGCTTGCATTTCTGCTTCCAAGAGATTTAAGCTTTATCAGATGGATGTTAAAAGTGAATTTCTAAATGGTTTCATTGAAGAAGAAATCTATGTGAAACAATCTCCAGGATTTGAAAACCCTAAATACCCTAATCATGTATACAAACTGTCTAAGACTCTCTATGGTCTTAAGCAAGCTCCTAGAGCTTGGTATGATAGACTTAAGAGCTTCTTGATCCAAAATGGTTTTGAAATGGGTAGGGTAGACAAGACCTTGTTTCTTCGTAGGCGTGGCACCTACTAATAGTACAAATCCATGTGGATGACATAATCTTTGGTGGCTCCTCTAATGTTCTTGTGTCCAAGTTTTCTAAGATGATGAGCAGGGAATTTGAGATGTCCATGATAAGTGAGCTTCAATACTTCTTGGGGTTGCAAATTAAACAGACAAAGGAAGGCATCTTTGTTCATCAAGCCAAGTACACCAACGATCTCTTGAAGAAGTTCGGGATGAGCAATGCCAAGCCGCTTAATTCCCCAATGCCAACCGCCACATTTCTTGGTCCTAATGATGAAGGAGAGGCGGTGGACCAGAAGAAGTTCAGAAGCATGATTGGCTTACTCCTCTACTTGACAGCGACAAGACCTGACATCCAATTCGCTATCTGCTTGTGTGTGAGGTTCCAAGCCCCACCGAGAGACTCCCACCGGCAAGCTGTGAAGCGCATCATGAGGTATCTTCGATCATCCTTTGAGTATGAACTTTGGTATTCTTGCTCTTCTGTTCTTGGGACTCGGGGTTTTTCAGATGCAGATTTTGCCGAGTGTAAAATAGACCGCAAGAGCACGTTTGGTACTTGTCACTTTCTAGGCACTTCTCTTGTTTCATGGTCCTCTAGAAAATAATCATCTGTTGCATAATCCACTGCTGAGGCTGGGTATGTTGCAGCTGCAAGTAGTTGTAGTCAAATTCTTTGGATGATCTACACTTTGCAGGATTTTGGGGTTGACCTTTTATAGTGTTCTATTTTTCTGTGATAACACTAGTGCTATTAACATTGCTAAGAACCCGGTGCAACACTCTAGAACCAAACACATAGATGTATGATTCCATTTTCTTAGAGATCATGTTGAGAAGGGTGATGTAGTGTTCAAGTTTATTGATTCTGAAAATTAGCTTGCGGACATTTTCACTAAGCCCTTAGAATCTACACGATTTTGTGCACTTAGAGGAGAATTGTAGATCATACATCCCCACGGCCTGGTGTGAGGGGGAGTTTTCTTTTTGTACATCATATTGTAACGTAGTGCATTTTACATCATTTATGATATATCATGTGCACTTTGTATTTTCAAGAGATTTTCTATTCCGTTGGGTAGATCAAAATCTGCGTACGTTTTTCGAGCGATAGTCTGCTGGTTTTGCTAATATCGGAAGCTCCGATTTCCTCACTTCGGAAGTTCCGATCCACATCGGAAGTTCCGACCCGAAAGTCGGAAGTTCTGATTTTTCCAGAGAGTTCAGAAATAGGGTCACTTCGGAACTTCCGGTGAAATCGGAACTTCCGATATTTATACTCCAGAACTTCTGATTTGTCTGATTTTGGCTTTACTGATTTTGATTGTTTTTGTCGATAGTTTTCCGCTGCATTCTCTGATTTGAATACATTGCATTGTGTTCTTGTTTTCAGAAGAAAAAGTTGAAACCAACATTCACCCCCCCTCCACCGTCGGAAGCCACTGATCCAACAATTACGGTATAACCAAATGGACCAAAACAACCCCACAGCCCCGACCCAAATTTGCATGCAAACCCTTTTCCAAACTGGTCAACCATTGTCCCCATCATATGCGTGACGTTTAATGGTGGTAGAAGGTCAAAAAAAATTGAGTTACTCTCTGAGCAAAAAAGAGCTACGCGGCAATTAAAAAAATCTTGTCTTCTTCGAAAAGCGCCCAACATTCCTAGTGCTCATTTAAGTGTTGTCTGGCTAACCGCGATTGTCCAATGAGGAAAGCATGTAATTATTCCCCTTTTAGGGCCACGTATGACGTATTCATGTGTCAAATGCAGGACTACATCCTAATGAGGTTGCATCGTAGCAGCTGGTTTAGTGCAATTATGAGATCGAACGGGTAGGGGTCTTTTACGGTACCCACGAATGATTGACCATTTATTTAGACCGATCTAATGGTGAAACTTAATCTATGCTGCTGAATATTATAAACAGTATATATAACCCAACTTGAACAGTATGATGGTAGTATATGAATTGAGGGGTAAATTTGAAAACAATCAAATAAATCTCGCAAGTCACTGGACAAATTCGTAATTCGGACCCAGGCCCGGACCCAATCCATTCCCGCACAACCTCCACGAGCGAGGGCGATGAGGCAACACAGCAGCGGTGGCCATGAGCAAGGGCGACACAGCGATGCAGCGACACTGCAAAGGAGGGTGACGCAGCGGTGGCCGTGAGCGATGGTGACGAGCCGCGGCGGCGGCCCTTGAGCGTGCCTTGTCTACATGGCACTGAACCCTGTCCTCCGCGGTGACTGATGCCAGCAGCGGCGTGGCGGCCATCCCCGCCGTTGCCGTCGCGCAAGCCGACCGCCACATCCATGGCAAAGAAACTCATCTTCTCACTGTTTTGCTTCGGGTAATCGGGAAGCTAAATGAATGCTTATGCTCTTTGTCAGTCCGTATTGAACCAGTAAAGGCTAGTGGTGGTGTTCTCTGCTCAAAAAGAAACATGATGATGGCGAGGTTGATGACATGAACACCAACCCAAACTTCTTGCAAGCCTTAGCTGGATAAGTGGGCTACCTACTTGGGTCAAAGAGCTACAAAAACTCTTCAGGATAACTATATGTGGTACATACTTGATGCAGAGTGATATACTGGGCGAGCTTGTCAACTTGCGTTGCATGAGGCTTGGGCACAATTCACACCCACAAGAACCTTATGTTGGAGAATAAAGACTTCCAAAAACTCAGGTTTCTTGTTGTCGAGGGCTCAGACATCTCCGGAATCCATTTTGATTAGACTGCAGCTCCTAAGCTTGAGAAGATTGTTTGGGTTGCCACTTCCACCAGCATTTCAGGTATATACAGAACTAGCAAACTCTCAAGCCTGAAAGACATAGAGCTTAATGGTGACTTCAACATGAGTCGCATCACAGAAGACATGGAAGCAAACTCAAATTATCCTATCCTTACATACAATCCAATCCCTAAGGCCACTGCTCCTGCTGCTGCTATTGGTCCTATTTCTATATGTGTGCTTACATGTATTCATGTCATACGTATGCGGCTATTTATCCTGGTTGTGTGTTAATTTATTTTGTAGGTATGTGCGTCTAAGCGTGCACATGTTCGGTTATTTCTTCTGCAAGTGTGTCTGGTGTGCATGCATGCGTACGATTATTTATTCTGCATTGAGTGTGCGCTTGAGCATAAGGTTTTGCCTATGCTCAAGAGCTGGATTTGTGTGACCCTTTGGACTTGTGCTAACGTGATTGATGATATATATCGAATGAGTGGTATGTGGTATCTTCTCTAGAAATATGTGGAGTATTCTTAGTTTCTGTGGTTTGATATCCGTTGCACTCATGCCTAGCCACTTGAAGCGAAGCTTTCTGCCGATTAGGAATGACCTGTTAATGTTCAAAGTTACTTGTTTCAGTGTTAATTTATGTGTCCAATGTATCCGGTGTCTAGAAGAATGTTGTATGTGATGTGCTCTCAGATGGTATTATTGAGTGGAGAGGAACATGATCCAACAAGAGATATGTCTTGTTCTACCACAATCACTTGTTCAGAAAGTTTCTGCTACTGCTAGTGATGTGCCATGCACTGCCAATATACATAATCTTGTAATGTATTATGTAGTTAATTGTTCATGCAGTTCTCTCCCAGTCTTCCATGATTATTACTAATGATCCAATAATTTCAATTTTTTGATAGTGTAGAGCTTCTATATGATTGAACACACAGATGAACTTGTCCAAACCCTGCCTAAATTGACTACATCTTCCCAGCATAACCACCTCATAAACCCCACTACCCAACAAAACCATCTCAAAAAACCGACATCTAATCAAACCTTTTCCACAATCTTAATGCTACGAAATGGATTCCTTAGTCCTAATTTGTTGTTCTTACCAATCAACGAGCAAATTAAAACCCAAGTAATTCCCATGGCCCGCATTACGTCTGATCACATGCCATATGTAGTCAAAATTGTGACTCATATTCCTGCTTCATACTTGTTTCATTTTGAATCATTCTGGCTTGATATCCCGGGTTTCTTTGATCTTCACTACCGGAATCGCCGAGTTTGCCGAGTGTCGAGAAGTTCGCCGAGCGTATTTTATCGAACACTCGGCAAACACTCTCTTTGCCGAGTGTGCCAGAAAAAACACTCGGTAAAAAACTGACACTCGGTATATTGGTGGTTTGCCTAGTGTTACACTCGGCAAACAAAAAACACTCGGCAAAGAATCGACTTTGCCGAGTGTTTTTCATAAAACACTCGGCAAAAAATTAAAAACCAATAAAATGCATGTGTACATTTGAATTTTCAAGAGCAAACTTTTGAATTTTGAGTTTATTTTTTTGGAGGGAGCTAGAAATATATATAAGTACCAAAATATGAATTTTTCTTGAAGTTATAGCCCATGTTTAGTTCAAAATTGAATATTATCCGCTAAATAGCTAGAAATGCAATTAACGTCTTAAAAGTAGCAAATGGCTAGTGTAAAAGGAAGTTGTGTACCAAATATTAGGTGCAACTGATAAAGAAAATGTTTCGGGGAGTACAAACTCCATAGTTATTGGTTTTTAAATTTAAAAAAAGTAAATGAAGTCTGAAAAACATGAAACTTGGCATAGTGTTAAAATTTTTCTACCTTGAAACTTTTTCTACACTCAACATATTTTGAACTACATTACATCTTCCATGTTAAAATTTGGCATTTTTCAGGGTTCATTTGCTATTTTTAAGTCATTAAGTGCATTTCTAGGCATTTAATTGATATAATTCAAATTTGAACTACAAGTACATGAAAAATTACACACAAATTGGTTGAAAAATCATATTTGTGTTCTTTAGTATATATTTAGGCCTTATCCAAAAAATGAAAAGAAATTACAAACATCTGGGTGGCAAGACTCGACCACCAACATGGAGCTTATTGGTTTTTAAATTCTAAAAAATACAAACGAAGTCTGAAAAACATGAAACTTGGCATGGTATCATTATATGACATCAAAAGCCTGTGGTAAAAATTTAACAAGGTTTCACAAAAGTTGTCATGTGCGCTGCTTAGAAACCAAACCATCTTCGAGGAAGACTCGTGGTTTCGAGAGGAAATGTGTCAGGTTTGAAGGTGAAGTGACAATTCCTTCATCGTTTGACCTTGAAACTTTTTCTACACTCAATATACACCATTAAATCTTCCATGTTAAAATTTGGCATTTTTCAGGGTTCGTTTGCTATTTTTAAGTCATTAAGTGCATTTCTAGGCATTTAATGGGTATAATTCAAATTTGAACTACAAGTACATGAAAAATTGCACACAAATTGGTTGAAAAATCATATTTGTGTTCTTTAGTATATATTTAGGCCTTATCCAAGAAAAGAAAAGGAATTCCAAACATCAAGGTGCCAAGACTCGACCCCGAACATGGAGGTTATTGGTTTTTTAATTCAGAAAAATGCAAACGAAGTCTGAAAAACATGAAACTTGGCATGGTGCCCTCATATGGCATCAATATGCTGTGGTAAAAATTTGAGAAGGTTTTGCAAAAGTTGTGACGTACACTGCTTAGAAACCGGACCATCTCCGAGGAAGAATCTAGGTTTCGAGAGGGAACGGGTCAGATTTAAAGGCAAAGTGACGGTTGCTTCATCGGTTAACCTTGAAATTTTTTCTACCCTCAAGATACACCATTACATGTTTCATGTCAAAATTTGGCATTTTTCGGGGTTCGTTTGCTATATTTAAGTCATTTAGTGCATTTCTAGGCATTTACTGAATATAATTCAAATTTGAACTGCAATTGCATGAAAAATTTGGCAAAATTAGGATAAAAAATCCTATTTGTGGTCTTTAGTCTATGTTTAGGCCTTATCCAAGAAAAGGAAAGGAATTCCAAACATCAAGGTGCCAAGACTCGACCCAGAACATGGAGGTTATTGGTTTTTTAATTTTCAAAAATGTAAACGAAGTCAGAAAAACATGAAACTTTGCATGGTGTCATCATATGACACCTAGAGGCTATGGTAAAAAGAAAACAAAACAAAGAAAACAAAACAAAACAAAGAAAACAAAACAAAGAAAGAAATGAGAAAAAGAAAAAAATAAGTTTGCCGAGTGTCCTCAAATTCACACTCGGCAAACAGCTGTTTGCCGAGTGTCCTTTTTTGATACTCGGCAAACAGCTGTTTGCCGAGTGTCCGATTTTTGACACTCGGCAAACAACTCGGCAAAATGCATTTAGCAGCGCAGTGGTTTAAATTTTTTACATAATGAAGAAGTTTGCCGAGTGTCCTCAAATTCACACTCGGCAAACAGCTGTTTGCCGAGTGTCTGATTTTTGACACTCGGCAAACAGCTGTTTGCCGAGTGTCCGATTTCCGACACTCGGCAAACTACCGATTGATTTAGTCCCACCTCGCCCAGCGACCGCGCGGTTGAGTGGTTTATATACCCGGCCGCGCGGTGTTGGTTGAATTCCTCTGAAACCTCCGGGCGCTTACACACGGCGCCAGGTCATTTGACCCGAACGTGGGTCCCCCGTGGACATTCCAGTGGACCCGGCTAGCGTGTGCGTGTGTAGTGGCGACACGTGTGTAGTGGACCCCGCCGGAGACACGCGGCTACAGCGCGCGGTGCCCCGCCGGCGGCCATTTTTTTGGCCCTTGATCACCTTGTTTGCCGAGTGTCGACACTCGGCAAAATCACCTTGTTTGCCGAGTCTCGACACTCGGCAAACCGTACTAATAGGCGTTATGGCCGTTTAGTCAATTTTTTGTGCCGAGTGGTCAGTCTGACCGTCGGCAAACTATTTGCCGAGTGCCCGAAGGAATACACTCGGCAAACTTTACTTTGCCGGCAGCCTGTACGCCGTGTGCTCTTTGCCGAGTGTTGCACTCGGCAAACCCTTTGCCGAGGGCTTTTCCTGCTTCGCCGTGTGTCTTTTGCACACGGCAAATGCCGAGATTCCGGTAGTGCTTGTCTGTGAGCTTTGGGGGCAGCCGGTTTGTACAACCAAGATTGCCAATATTTTGTCCTTAAAGTTCAAGCGTTTGTGATCTAGGTTAAAGCAATGGAGCAAAAGGACCTCAAATCTAAAGTGGCTCATTCAGTGTTGTAACCAGGTCATCCATTTTCTTGATGGTTTAGAGGAGCATCGCTGCCTGAGTGTCCCTGAAGTGAATTTCGGGATCATTGTCAAGGAACACCTCGTGTCCTTACTGCAAGCTCAAAACCAATATTCGTGGCAACGATGGACTGTCCGCTTGGTCACTTTAGGGGAGGAAAATACTTCCTACTTTCATGCCATGGCCTCGGATCGTCACAGGAAAAATACCATTGCCATGCTCACCTCGGCTGATGGACGTCATCTCATGGAACATGCAGATAAAGCGGCTGCCTTATGGTCCTGCTATCGTGATCGCATGGGGGTATCTTCAAACAGTCATGCAATTTGACCTGGCAGCTCTCCTCTCACCAGTCACAGATCTTGACTCCCTTATTCTTCCGTTCTCCAAGGAAGAAATTGAGAAGCTTGTATCTAACATGCCGACGAATAAAGCTCCAGGTCTGGATGGCTTCTCTGGACTTTTCTTGAAGCGATGCTGGCCCATTTTGAAACCGGATTTTATCAAGCTTTGTGAAGAGTTTTATGCTGGCATTGTTCTCCTACAGGGCATCATATATCACCTTGGTTCCTGAGAACAACAACCCTGAGTTGGTTGCTGACTTCAGACGAATCTGTCTCATACACATATGCATCAAATTCATCACTAAGCTTCTGGCTGATAGATTGCAGTGTGTTTCCTTCTGTTGTGTGCACAAAAATCAGTATGGCTTTCTCAACTCCCGTACGATTCAGTGCTGTTTGGCTTGGACGTTTGAATATTTGCATCAATGCAGGCACTCAAAGAAGGAAATAGTGATCCTCAAAATTGATTTTGAAAAGGCTTTTGACACCATCGAGCATTGTGCCATCCTTCAAATCCTGCAACACAAGGGTTTTCCTACCAAATGGATCCTCTGGATAGAGCAGCTTCTTTCACTAGCACTTCGACAGTTCTTCTAAATGGTGTCCCTAGGAAACAGTTTCATTGTAGGAGAGGAGTCCAGCAAGGGGATCCTATACCCACCCTTCTCTTTGTCCTGGCAGCTGATCTTCTTCAGACAATTATCAATGATGCTTGTTGCTTGGGCCTCCTGTATTTGCCTCTCCCCCAGCACAACTCTATGGACTATTTGATTGTTCAATATGCTGATGATACTTTGATGATTTTTCCCACCTGTCCAGTTCAGCTGACTCATCTCAAACAGATATTACAGAAGTTCTCCCTCTCAACAAGCTTACAGGTCAACTATAGCAAGTCCATTCTGATTCCATTGAACGTTTCCGAGGACAAAGTAGAGTCTCTTACTTCGATGCTAGGTGCTATCAAAGGGGCACTCTGTTTCACCTACCTTGGTTTTCTTTAGGAACTACAAAGCCAAGAGTGCAAGAGTTTTCTCCTCTTTTGGATCGAGTGGAGCATCGCCTCAATGCAATCTCTTCCCTTCTCTCCTATGGGGCAAACTTCAGTTGGTAAATTCAGTCTTATCTTCCCTGCCAACATTCTATATGTGTTCTTTGGAGCTCCCTATCATGGTTATTAACAGTATTGATCGTGCACGCGGTCATTGTCTGTGGAGTCGCTCCAAGAATGTGCTCACCAAGCAATCCCTTGCAGCTTGGAATTTGGTGTGTCAACCAAGGAATAAAGGTGGCCTTGGGGTAATAAATCTGAAGTTACAGAACCAAGCCTTACTCACCAAGCATTTGCACAAGTTCTTCAACAAGGTAGATGTCCCCTGGGTCACTCTTCTTTGGCAAACTTACTATAGGCATGGTGTTCCTCAAGACATGACTCCCTGCAGATCCTTTTGGTGGAAGGATATTCTGAAACTCACTGATATCTATCGGATGATTGCACGCTGCGAAGTTCAAAATGGTTGTTCTGTGCTCTTCCGGGAAGACTCCTGGCATGGGACATGACTACGTGCTCCGCTCCCTCATCTTCACTCCTGTGCCAAAGACCTTCTCATAACTATGGCCTGTTCTCTGCAATACCCCAGTTTGCAGGATATGTTCCTGTTACCCGTCTTGGAGTCAGCATACACGGAGCTTCAAACCCTGCACACTCTGTTGAACAGTTTGAATCCCACTCCGGACAAGCATGATAAGTGGACTTATGCTTGGGGATCATCCGTATACTCTTCTTGTTGACTCTACAGCCTTGTCTTCCAAGGCATTCAACCCCCGTCACTGTTCCGATGGATTTGGAAGTCCAAGTGCATGATCAAACACAAAGTCTTTGCTTGGCTGCTTTTGAAGGACAGATAAACACACGATCAATGCTCATGAGGAAAAACATGATCCTATTATCTGGGTATAGCTGTGTTCTTTGTGTTCAAGGCTCGGAACAGAACATCCTCCATCTCTTCTTAGCTTGTCAGTTTAGTCAGTGTTGCTGGAACTACTTACAACTGGAGTGGGAACCCCTACCTCGCCGCATGACATGCTCTACCATGCCAAGAGCAGATTCCAACAACCTTTCTTCATGGATATCTTAATTCTTGGAACCTGGAACATATGGAAGTAGTGCAACGCATATATCTTTCACGGACAACAGCCATCCATTCGCCGCTTGTGTCAAGCTTTCAAGATGGATGTCTCTTTGCTTATGCATCAAATGCGAAAAGAACTCCACTCTCTCTTGTCGTCATGGCTTAATTCGCTAGCATAGCTGTGTTTTTTTGTACATTCTTCTTCCCCCCCCTTTACATAGCTCCCTAGGTGTAGCTTCCTTAGGTGTAGCTCTGTATTTTGCATTTAACCCTTTTCTTTATTAATAAAAAGCCGTAGGGGCCTCCCCTACTATTCAGTTTAAAAAAAATTAAAACCCAAGTAATCACGAGGTAACTCTGTTCCCAGAAAATTGCTTTCTGCAAAATTCACCATGATGCTCACTTCAGAACGGACATAAGACTCCAGAAAAAAGGATTAGTTTGTTTATTTTCTAAATTACAGAGGCTATCATCCTGTAGGATACCACTTATAATGTGTAGTGACCAGTCAGATATACACAAGCATACACAGGTTGATTCTTCAGTGCAGTGAACCTAGCCTACATCAGCATGTACCAACAGCTCCCAAGAGCACTTCTACCTCTACCAAAGCTAATTTACAAAACTTTTTCTTTCTGTTAGATTTCCTTCCATTCCTCTTCTGTGTAGTGTCCTCTTGTTCTCATTTCCAGGGGCTAGTAATGGCACACTGCTTTTGGTCGGCGATCCAAGACGAAGCCCCGGCCACCGAACGCCGGCCGCATGAAGGCATTTTCGAAATTGGGCAGTAATGGTGGACTGATTGCGTCGGGCTCGTCAAGAGCATTCGGAGGCTTGTCAGGCGGCGTATGCCTATGCCGTTCTCGAGATCAGCCAGCTGTTCAAGGAAAGACTTTGGGCTAGATGAGCATGGTGGACGGGACGCGAGGGCAGATGCAGTTGGTGCTCCGGTGGCGCCGCGCTGACGGGGTGCAGCGGCGGTGTGGCCGGATGTCGGAGCGGCGTGGGTGGGCCGGATGGGGGCTCCGCGGTGGGGTGGCGCACGGGGCCGCAGCGGAAAAGATGGACCAAATTGCCCTTAAAAAAACTTAAATGATAAATGTCTAGATTACCCTATTAATCTAACTGTTCATATGTTTCTATAACTGCTCCTCTAAGTAGCAGCAGGTTGTACCGTAAGAGAGTTTAATGGGTAATCATATCAGGTCTGGAGTGTGACGCGAAGCATACTCACACAGGATCTGTGTTGTTTAGTTGTTTCGCGCGCCTGAATTTTTACCGAGGCCACGTTTGGGGAAGCTTTGTCTTTGTCTGGCTACTTGGAGAAGCTGAAGCCCCGCCTGAATTCATCTCATAAGTTCTCTTATATGCCAGTATAATTTTTATTGACATCTTGTCTGCATCGAGTTGGTAGATGCTGTTTTGTTCTATACCTGGATATTATGCTCGGCTTTTGGTTTTGTATCCACAAGCCAGCTGATCTGATAGTTGTACTGGAGATTCTTGTATTATTCTCCTTCCGTACTTAATTCATGACAAGGACTTCGCTCTTTGCATGTAAATACATGCCTTTCAAGTTCTGTAGTTTTACGGTTTTATCATTTGAGTAGGGATCACATTTGTACTTTTTCATATGGTGCATGGATCTTATAATCTTAGTACCATATGGACCTATTATTGCGATAGTGCATTTCGAAAATTTCCAAAAATTTCATAGTCCTAAAACATGTTAGATTATGTTTACATGCAAAAATATGTGAAAAATAATATTATCATATGTCTGCTGTAACAAAAATATTTGCAGAATTTTTTAGTGAACGAGTGCTGACCCGTGGTAGAAGTTCTTCGCTACGGAAGGGTGTTATTTTGTACAGAAGTCCTTACATATGGTTATAATGCCCTACTTATCTTGCTCTTCCATCCGGCTCCTCTTGTGGAGCTTGTTCCTGCTCTCAATCATTGTCATGGCTGGAGCACCGAGCTTGTCGTCTTCAAGTCGGAGGAAGGGATCAAGGGAACTTAGGGAAGGATGGTCTCCCTCGTCGCGAGACCATACAAATGTCGAGAAAAAGGCAAAATTAGCCCCCCGCCGAGTGGCAATGGCGGATCTAGCCCCCGGCGGGGAGCAAATGGATTTTTGTCACCGCGACGGCAAATTCGCGGGGCGGGCCCACGACGAGCCGAAATCGCGCCCCTGGGCCGCGATGGCAGGCCGAGCGCGTGCCTGGGCCATGACGGCCCGCTCGTCGCGCTCCTGGAGGGCGAGGCTACTAACGCCATGCACCATGGCGTGTGACTAGGTGAGCCAACGCCACGGCCAATGGCGTTTGCCCAGTGAACAAAACGCCACGATGACTGGCGTTTGCTCGGTGAACTGAACGCCACGGAGACTGGCGTTTGCCCGGTGAGCCGAACGCCACGGCGTCTGGCGTGTGCTCGGTGAACCAAACGCCACGGGCTCTAGCGTTAAGCCACCGAAGACTTCGAGATTGGCCTCTGTCCTCGCGAAGTGGCAGCGGCTTCTGACACCGGCGCGAACGCTAGAGCTCGTGGCGTTTGGTTCACCGAGCAAACGCCAGACACCGTGGCATTCGATACTTCGCGTATGCAGGCCGCGGCCCACTCCGTCGCGGGCTGAGAGGCTGCCGTCGCGGGCTGAGGGCGCGATTTTTCGCCGTCACGGATCCGGGGTGCGATTTTGCCACGCATCAGTTGCCCATTGCTTCGCGGGGACATTTTTGCCGTTGCGCCCGGCGGGGGGCCAAACTCGCCTTTGCAACTCGACGGCTAGATTTGCCTTTTTCCCTACAAATGTCCGGGTATAGGTGAATAATGCAAACGGAAGTAAGAAATATGGTTGTGTTTGCATATTTTTCAACGGTCACTAACTCACGTGACTAGCGCGGGGTCAGCATGCCACGTTGGAGACGGTCAAAACCTGACATGCCAGGCTATAGGATCTATGGTGTGTTTTAAACATCTCCAATAACTAGCCAAATACCCGTGTGTTGCTACGGATAAATAATTTAGATTATTGAGCATGTCGAATTATTGATGTCGCGCTCCATACCACTTTCTTGGTTTTGTCTCAACTCTTGGTTGAGAATTGGGAGTTGTTTACGGGGAGTAGCACTTTGAGTGAATTTGAATTTTTGAATTTTGAGTCAGTGGACGAGGAGGACATCTATTGAGGTTTTGACACGGGCATATAGTTTTTGCTAACATTTTGAGATGGTCACACAATAAGAAGGGGGGAAAGAAGGTGTACAGATTGCCGCCACCGATTGACACCTTTATATAGGAGTAAAGATATACCTCAGTTATTTTTTAGTAGTGTCGTACCAGTATTTTAATGATATGGAAAAAAGAGTAGATGGAGAAAAAAGATAGTTATTTCTTCAATGAGAAATGATATTGTTGGAGACTATACTCATTTCTTCAGATTGGAAGCACATCGATGATCGTTTTGAATCCCGTTTAAGTTCTGGAAAGGGAAGAATTTATTTGCCGGGGGTAGGCTGGTTCTAATTAATTCAGTGCTCTCTAGTTTACCGATGTTTATGCTCTCCTTTTTGAGATCCCTGTTGGTGTTAGAACGCGACTTGATTTCTACAGATCTCTTTTTTTTGCAAAGCGATGAGCATAAACAAAAATATAGGTTAGCTAAATAGAGCATTTGTTGTCGCCCTAAGGACCAAGGAGGGCTAGGTATTCTTAACTTACAGCAACAGAATCGTGCTCTTCTGTGCAAATGGCTTTTCAAACTTGTAAATGAAGATGACTTATGGCAGCGGTTACTCCGTTAGAAATATCTTAGGATGAAAACTTTGGCCCAAGTGGAGTTCAAGCCAGGGGACTCTCATTTTTGGGCTGGTCTAATGGCGGTGAAAGGTTTTTTCTTTCCTCTTTGTCGCTTCCGTGTTGGAAATGGTTCTCAAACTAGATTTTGGATTGATCTCTGGATTGGTTGCTCTACTTTGAGTGAACGCTATCCGAGGCTCTTTAATGTGGCTCGAAATAAAAATGTGTCTGTTGCTTTAGTATTCCAGGCCACCCCTTTAAATCTGTCTTTTCGCAGAGCTCTTGTTGGGGCTAAATTAGCGGAGTGGATGGAGTTGATGTGCGAGTTGGAGGTGGTTATGGTTAATGCTAGCCAAGATAGAATTCTATAGGTTCCCAATTCGAATGAGTTGTTCTTTGTTAGGTCCTTGTATCATTTTCTGATGGTTTCTAATGCGCAGTTTCGTCATAAACATTTTTGGAAGCTAAAAGTTCCTCTCAAGACTAGAATTTTCCTTTGGTATCTAGGTAGGGGGTGGTGCTGATAAAAGATAACCTGCTCAGATGAAATTGGACATGGAGTTCTTCTTGTTGTTTTTGTTCGCATAATGAGACCATTCAACACCTTTTCTTTCAGTGTAAGGTGGCCAAGTTTTGTTGGAGGGTGGTTCGCATAGCTTTTAACATAGCTACTCCCACCTCTGTTGCTGATATGATGGGACCTTGGCGTGATTCTTTTGTAGCGCCCTGTAGAGATCTAGTTTTTTCTGGCGCCCTCGCTTGTGTACGGCTATTTGGCTATGCCGTAATGATTTAATTTTTGACAAAAAGTCTTTTTATCATCCTAATCAGGTGGTGTTCCTTTGTGCCTCTCTTCTCTGCACATGGGCGCCCTTACAGCAGGAGGATCAACGACTAGTGTTCCAAGTGGGGAGCGACCAGCTGCGACGAGTGGTACTACACTTGTTTTCGTCTAGTGCTTGGAGGCAGCAGCCCAGGATTGATGTTGGAGTTGCATCGTAGTTGCTGGGTTTTCGATCGCGTTGTGTGATGTTTGTCTTTTGACGGTGTCGGTTTAGTTTATTCCTTTTTGTTGGCTTTTTTTTTAAACATTTGAAACCTGTGGATATTTGTGGTGACTGTGTGTATTGTTTTGCAGAGACCAGAAGTAATATAATTTCTTTCTTTATCTAAAAAATACTCATTTCTTAAGGTATGACCCACTGAAGATATTATGATCCTTGCGTAGTGTCCTGCACCGATTTCTTTCTTTATCTAAAAAATACTCATTTCTTAAGGTATGACCCACTGAAGATATTATGATCCTTGCGTAGTGTCCTGCACCGAGCACCTCCGAAAAAACCATCACATCACGGCATTGCTCTCTGCTTCTTGTGCAGCTCCTCCCGCCGCTGTTCTCACCAGCTTCCCGCTACCGGTTGCCGGTCATCTCCCACCACACTGACACCGTTCCTCGTCTTGGAGCTGCTCGATTTGGAGATGTGTCGACGTTGCTCGAAGAAAGAAGGCGGCGCAAGGGCAAGAAATTAGCGTGGCTCGGTGCGGGACAGAGGGCCACCACCTCCTCCGCCGTCGGTCACCAGAGGCACAGGTGGCGCCACCTCCACTGTCTTGGTGGGCTTCCATTGTGTGTACTTGGTTTGATTTATATCGTGGCGCCTGATGAGAAGTAAGCAGGGGAGAAATGGTATCGTCCTATAGGTGGGCATTTTGGTATCAGGAATTCTATTTTGTTGGTGCTCCTAAATTACTAGTCATACACTAACTCAGGTGCATTCTTATCTTTTACACTTTGTTATCTCCAGGGAATGGATTCTTGCCCGGCCCGGTAGATTTATGAATTTAATTCAAAATCAGACAATATCCACCAAACAGCCGCATCCAGAAAATTTTCATTTTATTGGTGTTTCCTCCACACTATGTTTCCATTCTCAAGCCACCCGTCCAAGAGAGCCCATCCATGATCGTACCAAATTCAGACACTCCATGCTCAGCATTGCAACAGTCCACCCAAGATCATAGAAACCTTGATGTTGAGGGCGATGCCGAACCTGCAAGTGTTGATACTCGTTTAGCATGGACAGAAGAAAATGACGAAATGTTGAGGAATGGATAGGCTATACTAATGAAAAAAAGATTCTACTGTGTTAAACAGGAACCACTGTAGTTTCAGATCACGTGATTACACTAGTCACATAGAGTAGCGGAAGCAGAATTTGTGTATAGTGTGTTGGCGCGGTCGTAGTCATACTAGCTCCTCATGATCCCTCCAAGAAGTGGTGGATCGTCCTAGCGCCGTAGTATTGCAGCAACGCCTCTAAGGTGTTAGTAAACTTTGTGCACATGTATCTTTTTATGTTTTCTCGCATTCTGTTTTCATAACAGTAGTGCGCACGGCGCGACTTGTGTGGCCGTGTATGTCGGAGCTCGAGACGTGCATGACTATATCTAGGGGCACGCCCTGCTAACCGAACGTTTGATCCGCACTCGTGGGATGGCGCGAGTCACACGGGATCATGGCACAAGTTTAGCATGGTGGTTAGTTGTTATTTCCCTTTAAATAAGAGATGAATGAAATGAGAAAAGCAGCGAAACGTTGAGCTGCACAAAAGTCCCTCTCATGCAGAGTGTTTTACCAGCTACCCAAGTAGGTTCTATCCACAATCCCGACTAGGTTGTATCCAACCTCCGAGTAGGAGTAGGTCGTAACTAGTCGGAGGAGTCTCCGAGTAGATTGCAGTTGACATAAGGTATCCACACATACGGGAAAGAAACACTAAATGCTAGCTCCAGGCAGCATGATTTGGTTGTGAGAGGGGTAGTGGTTAGGGTTTTAGAAATTCCGAAGTAGGGTAACCCTTACACCGATGACACCTCTCTTTATATAGGCATCCCCATATGAGTTTCTATGTTAGAAGCCTGTTAGGACTCGAGTCCCAATACAATTCAGATCATAATCCGGATTGGGTTTCAACCCTTTAAGCGTGCGACCCTATTATTGGTAGCATCCCCTAGCAGGACGTGCCAACTCCCAAGTGCACATAGAGATCAAATCAAATGAACCTCTACAATGTTTAATCATACGTGTTCCTTTTGTTTCACGATATCAGTCAGAACCCAAGGCGAGTATATGTCATCCTTGTTTGAATAGTTTGATCACTCTTTCTCGATTACGTGACTCGAAATACCTGTTTGTGGTTAACTCTTGAACCACGAGTAGCATAACCAAGTATTTCTGGATCCGATTACTCGAGAGGCGTAGCGATATCTCTCTCATTATGTTGGGAGCAAATCCTATTTGGTTAACAGTGCCTCGTAACATGCTTTACGACAAACCAAAAATCACTTTTATAACTACCAAGCTACGAAGTTGCATTTGGCAACCCTTAGGTAAGTTGCTCCACATTTGGGTGTGGCAACCCTTAGGTAAGTTGCTCCACATCTTGGGTGCATATGAAAACCTCAAGTCTAAGAATATATCTTATCATACATATTGTATATGAGACCAACAGATGACATCTAAGAATGCAACATCTTGCTGTGTTCCATAGTGGGGTGTTAACCACGGGTTCTCTAACCCGTGTCCATATTATTAGTTGATATCTCCATATCTATAATCTGTGAAACATGGTTATCAACCAATACATATGCTAGTCTACACATATGAGTCTCAATTTATTCTATTGATCATGGATCACTTAGAATAATCATAACACATATTAATATAGAGTTTCACAAGCTAAGTCATATACTCACCATTAAAGATACTATTCAAGAGCATTATTCGATAAATTATAAATATAAAGAATATGATTACTTTTATGATTGCCTCTAGGACATGTTTCCAATACAAAAGATTGGCGAATGCTTGGCTGGGGTGTTCGACTGATCCAATCAATGGAAATTGTAGGAAAAATGACCAGTATTGGTTAGATGTTGTGCTCTACAATAGCAACACCCCAAGTAACCGGAAAAGGGAAGCTAACCAACTCAAGATGCGTTGACATCGAGTTAGCACAAAAATCAGTAACTTTCATGGAAAAGAAAAGATTTTCACATTCACGTACATGTGAAGTGTTCTTAAAGATAATCCAAAATGGACAACATGCCGCGATACGCTGAAAGAAGAGAAAGATTCAAGTTCACCCTCAAATGTTTTGAATCTTGAAGATTTGCTGCGTCCATAGGTATTAAGGCAGCAAAGGCCAACCACAACGGGAAACATAAGATGCCGGAGTCCAGTAACAGTGATGGTAGCGGAATTAGACAAGTTCATTCAAGCTCATTCCGCGTCTAGGGAAGATCGCAATAGGATGAAAGTGTTTCAGCAACTATATATGTCAGCTGAGAGGCTCGAAGCGGCGAAGCTTGCACGTAAGGCTGCAAAGGAGAAGGAGTGCAAAATGGTTGATGCATACAAGGAGCTTCTACTGGCTGACACTAGTAAGCTGGATGACGAAGCAAAAGCTGAGCGTGCAATGGCATTGAAGACTATGTGATTGAAGCTATTTGGTGCATATACTTGAGGTATGCTTCTCTTCGTTAAATCTGATTATTATTTTCTATTTCATTTTCATTGCCAAACTTATCTCTGGTTTCATGCCTTGGCAAGATTGCATGTTGATGGTGTGGATGTTGGGATTTTGGGAAGTGAAGTTGACATGGGAAATATTTTGCAGGTTTCAGTTATATCAGTTCCTGTTTTGCAAACTAAAGTAGTTTCTATTAGAGAATACCGGAGAGATTATATTTTCCATGTTAAGTATTATGCTGCCGTTAGAGAACTCATACAGTGATTATAATTTGTGAACTTAGGTATTATGCTGCTGTTAGAGAACTCATGGAGAGATTCCATTTTGCAAGTTAAGTATTATGCTGCTGTTAGAGAACTCATGCAGTGATTATATTTTGCAAATGTAAGTATTATGCTGCTGCTAGAGAACTCATGCAGAGATAATATTTTGCAAAGTTCACACGCTTAATTGGTGCTTGATTATTTTTCGTGGTCATGTTTGATTATAATCTGTTCATGATTACTATGTATGCCGACCAAAATTCTAGGATGGAGAAATCAGTGGAGTTTATGAGTAGTCACTACCAGAAAACGTAATTTTAGTGACGGCCTGCATATTTTAGTGACGGTCAACACAAAACCCCACAGAGAGAATATTTTTAGTGACGGCTCATGATAACCCGTCACGGAAATATATTTCCTTGTAGGTTATAAGTGAACCGACAGGGATAAAAGTATATTTCTGTGGGTTCTAACCCACACTAAAGATAGCTGAAAGCGTTGGATGTTAGAGGCGCCAAGATGTTAGACGCGCGGAGCTTTTTCGCGTGAAAAATTTTAGTGCTCACTGCCTGGCAGCCAAATATTCAGAGAAAAAACTCCCCACGCGCCCTAAATCCCTAATTCCCAATTCTTCTCCCTCCAAGCTAGCACTCGTATCCCCGCCGCCGGCCTCCACCCGCAGCCTCCGCCTCCCTCCCGTCCGATCGTCTCCCCGCCGCCTCCTCCTTCCAGCCAGGCCTCCTTCCGATCGTCTCCCCGCTGCCTCCTCCTTCTAGCCAAGCCTCTCCCCGCCGCCTCCACCTCCCTACCGCGCGTCTCCACGTCCCCGACCTGTCTTCCCCGCCGCCTCCAGCTCCCGGCCACCTCCCGAGACGACGGCACTGCAGCTGGACCTCAGCCAAGCGGCACGAGTTCCTTCCCCTTCTCCGCCGGCCGCATCTTCACCAATACCGGTGACTCATGGCCCGCCTCAACTTCAGCCCCGACGAGCCCGAGCCCCAATCCAAGCCCCATCAAGCCGCTCCACCTGTGGCTCCCCGCCGCCTCCGTTCTGGCCATCTGCAGCGCCGCCGCCTCCGTTCCGGCCATCTGCAGCGCCTACTACCTCTACCTCCCCTGCTCCACCTCCCATCACCTCCCGCTCCCTGCTGGACTCCATCTCAAACCTAGGTGGCCATCCCCGTCGCCTCCCACCCCACCGAGCAGCCTCATCTCGCTGCCTCCCACATTTGACCACACTCAACAGGTCTCTGTCCCCCTTTCTTCTTTCTTCTGTTGCCGGGAGAAATTTGATGCTCGATTGTTTCAGATGCAGCTTTACAGGAGGTGATTGCATGTTCGTGGCTGGTGATTCTATGTTCTTGCCAATCTCTTGATGCCACTTACCAGTTCACAATTCGAACAAGCTTTCGGTGAGCTCTACTTGAATTTCTACATCTTAAATAGGTGTCTCAATAAGCAAATGTTTTTACATGCTATCTCCTGTGTTGTTGTGATTGTGATTATGCACTTCTAGTTGAACTTCTAATTGTGCTGATTGCTGTGATTATTTGGATAGATTCAGAAGTGTTATTATGTAAATATGTTAGTGTGTAAGAAGTGTATTCAATGTTGTTATTTCATTATGTGTGGCCTGCCTGGTATATATCCTGGCATATAATTATATATATTTGTTACTAGTTCATCATAGATCATGGGGGTTATGCTGACAAATTGAATCAAATGAATGACATTGAAAATTTTGAACACAGAATTTTTGATATGGCGGACCGCTCGTGGATGTATAGTGGTTGGCAGTATGGCAAAGCTCCTTCTAATGAATGGCTTGATCAAACCAAACACTTCATGGACCTTGCCTTCTCTTTGCCTGCTGTAGCTGAAAATGGTACCATTAAGTGTCCATGTGGCATGTGTCGAAATTATTTTAAGCACAAAAGGAATGTTGTAGAGTTACACTTGTGTAAATATGGGTTTTAAGGCAAACTACGAAGCATGGACATCGCATGGTGAGAGCCTTGTTGTTAGGCACGATAGATCTGCCCCATTAGTACATCACGAGGGATACGATAACTCTGACCGGATGGGTAGCATGTTAGTTGACCTTGGTGGTAACCATCCTCCACCATTGATGAAGAGCCAACCTCTTCTGCCAAGGCTTTCTATAGGATGGTCAGTAGTGCTGATGCCATATGTGAAGATTGATGTGTGCAAAAACAATTGCATGCTGTATTACAAAGATAACGAGCATAAGGAGAAGTGTGACTATTGTGAAACATCTCGCTATGAGGAAGGCGACAAAAAAGTTCCTTGCAAAGTGTTGCAGTACCTCCCTATTAAAGATCGTCTACAGAGGCTATATGCACATGAGGAGACAGGAAAATTGATGCGATCACACTCTCCATCCAACTCTAACAAGATGGTGCACCCATGTGATGGTGAAGCTTGGCAAGGTTTCGATCAGGACTTTCTAGACTTCAGAAGTGATCATAGAAATGTTCGACTTGTCATAGCCACCGATGGTTTTACACCATACAGCTTAGGCGCTGCTCCTTACACATGCTGGCCAGTGTTCGTAGCTCCTTTAAACCTTCCACCCGGCATTCTCTTGAGGCCGGAGTTTATATTCCTTAGCCTTGTTATCCCTGGTCCTGAGCATCCTGGAAAGAATCTTGATGTCCTAATGCAATCTTTAGCTGATGAACTGATGGAGTTGTGTGAGGGGGTTGAAACATGGGATGCTTCTCTCAAACAGAATTTTGCAATGAGGGCAGCATTTATGTGGTCTGTCCATGATTTCCCAGCACTTGGTATGTTTGCTGCATGGAGCACCCATGGTAGGCTAGCGTGTCCAGAATGCATGAGTGATTCAAAAGCATTTCAACTCCCACATGGGCGCAAGGCTTGTTGGTTTGACTGCCATAGGCGCTTCCTACCTACAGACCATGAACTTAGAACTCAAGCCAATTCCTTTCGAAAGAATACAACAGTGCATGAGAGACCACCAGTGTGTTTAACGGGAGAAGAAGTCCGAGCTCACATGAATAGCCATGTAGGTGACACTAAAGGCTACAATAAAGTTCACAATTGGACTCACATAAGTTGCTTCTGGCAGCTTCCTTACTTCCATAAGTTGAAGCTACGACACAACATTGACGTTATGCACAATGAGAAGAATGTAGCTGAAGCTATCTTTAACACATGCTTTGACATAGCCGACAAAACAAAAGATAATGTGAAGGCAAGGCAAGACCTAGCTGAAATTTGTGATCGCCCTTCGCTCCATTTGCAATTAAAGAACAATGGAAAGTGGCACAAGCCAAGGGCGCCGTTTGTCGTAGATAAGAATGACAAGATAACCATTTTGAAATGGTTTCAAGAGTTGAAGTTCCCCGATGGTTATGCAGGAAGTTTTAGAAGGGGAGTTAACTTGCTGCAAAGAAAGATTTTTGGCCTAAAAAGTCATGATTACCATATCTTCATGGAACGCTTGCTACCTGTTGCATTCCGTGGCTTCCTTCCGGAGAATATATGGTTCTGTTTGGCTGAGCTAAGCTTCTTCTATAGGCAGCTATGTGCGAAAGAACTTAGCAAGGATTCTGTACGCTCACTTGAAGAGAATGTTGCGGTTATTGTATGCAAATTGGAGAAGATATTCCCTCCTGGTTTCTTCAATCCAATGCAACATCTAGTCATTCATCTCCCTTATCAAGCTCGACTAGGAGGCCCTGTCTTAGCTCGATGGATGTACAACTATGAAAGGTAAATCGTAAAGCATAAGTACAATACTTGGTATTGCTTTTGCCGTTAGGTCATAACTTCTTAATCTGCGCTGGCAGGTGCATAGGGAAACTTAAAAGTAAAGTGCGCAATAAGGCTCGAGTTGAGGGTTCCATTGTTGAGGCATACCTAGTTGAGGAGGCTACTAATTTTCTTTCGCTGTATTTCAACCCCAAGGCTCGATCAGTTAGAAATAAGGTGCCTCGTTATGATGATGGTGCCTCTACATTTGAATCTGCATGTGACCTCGAGATATTTCAATATCCTGGTCGATGCATTAGCCCTCGGGGAACTCGTGAGCTCACAAGAGAAGAGTACAAGGTTGCTTTCTTATACATATTGACAAACATTCCTGAGATGGAGATTTCTTCAAGTATGTGTCGAAGTTATAAGCTAACTTATTTGAGTAACAACATGTTTTCATAATTATAACTAATGTTGTTTGTGTAGAGAGTTTGATGCAGAACAGTGGAAGAGTCGAATTGCACCTACAGATAAGCAACTTCGTGAGTTAAGATTGAATGGTTGGAAATCAAGCCGTTATGCAAATCATGGACCTAACTTTTTTGATTGGTTTAAATATAAAGTAATGCTCCTAGACACTTGACGTATGTGAATCTTCTTCCCTTACTTCCATACTAAAATTGACATAAAAAACTACTTCTTGCAGTGCACAAAGTTATCTACCATTCACAATGCGTTACGTGAGATGTCTTATGATTTTCGCACTAGAGTGAGCACATATGGATGCTATGATGTCAATGGGTATAGATTTCGTTTGGAGAAGTATGAAAGTGCGAGGTCAGGATTAACTACAACCAATAGTGGGGTGTGTGTGTCCTCTCTTGATGAAAACGACAATCCTCTCGATTATTATGGCGTAATTGAAGACATATTCAAAATAACTTGGAAAGGTAGCATGCAACTTGAGTTAGTCTTGTTTGATTGCCGCTGGTTTGATCCAACTCCTGCTGGAGTTAGGCGAACTGAAAATCTGGGCTTGGTAGAGATAAAGCACTCATCTAGACTGTCAAATTTTGATCCATTTGTTATGGCTGGTCAAGTTAGTCAAGTCTACTATTTGTCTTACCCATATAAGACTAGACGTGATCTGTTGGAATGGTCTATTGCATATCGGGTTGCTCCACAAGGCTATGTTCCTCGAAATGCCAATAACTGTGAGGCAACCTTCCACAAGGACCAACAAATGATGACTCGTTCTATCAAGAAGATGGACTTGAAGGCACATTTGTCATTGACTTAGGAGATGGCTTAGAAAGTATGACAGCACCCATTTTAGATGAGATCACCGATCCAAAGGAATTGGAAATTTTGCAAAAGCAACCTGCTAAGGGTGAAGAAGATGAAGAGGAGGAAGACTCAGATGATGATGAGGAAGAATCAGATCAAGAACTCGAAGTCCCAACTTATGATCCAAATGATTTCTGATCCTATGATGATGAAACTGCAGTGTTTTGTGTAATATTTGGTGTTAGTTTGTGTTCTAAATGCAGCTGAAATTTGTGTGTGTTCCAAATATTTTGTATTAATTCTAAGTGTAGCTGAAACTAGTGTTTGATGTAGTATTCTATTGTACTTTCAGATCAATTGTATGCAAAGTGCAGTTTCAAAATACTTATTTCTTTGCTGGTCCTGTCCTAATTAGCTTCAGCATTGCATTACAAGACTTTTTTCTAACATATCTATTTACTAATACAGGAATGGCTGGACTTCGTCACAATCGTACCAATCGTGGTGGCAGCCGTATGCCCCAAAAGGATGTTGGTGGTGTAGGCAATCGTGTGACTCGAAGTAGTGCTCAAAGGACCGTTCCTGCTGAAGCTTCTCACTCGCAAACGACCATGGATGGAGATGCTTCTCAGCCTCAAAGGAGCATGTCAGAAACTTGTGTGTGTAGACAATTTAGGTATAGTGACTACCACTCCACTGATTATAAATATACTACTCAACTCGGAGTTATTCTCAAGCGAGAATACCCAGGCAGAATTGAGGAAAAGGATGATGATGGTAATGACATTGTCCGTCCTGCTTTAGAATGGGATGACTACTATCACAAGTATACTGAAAATGAGGCTGGACAGACGGCTGCAGATAGAGTGAAGAATCTGTTTTGGGTGAGTAAAATTTATTTTCTACTGAAGTTGAAATTTTTGGAGACCACATCTGAATTCTACATGTCTGCACATGTAGGATCTATTTGAGGTTTACATAAATGAGGAGGAAGAGGCTGACCAGGTTGAGGATGAGGCTGACCGAGTTTTTGAAAAATATGCAAGGAAGAAAGTGAAGGACATTATGTACCAAGTCCGTGTGGATGCTGTGAAGTTATACTATGAGAATCAAGGAGAGCTTGTTGATGAAAAATTTGCATGTCCAAGGGAACTTGAATATGATCAGTATTTGGAAAGCTGGATAGAGTGGATCAGGGAACATGCATGGCCTTTATTATGCAATTATTGGTGCTTGAGAGAGTACAAGAACAAAAGGAGGTTAGGGCAAGAATCACGCTTGAAATCTAATGATGTTGCACAAAATAGAGGGGGTTCACGACCATTTATGGAGACACAACAATATTTGGTATATCATGCATGTTTATTAAATTAATTGCTTGAATGATTGTTTCTATACTACATGCTGCCATGTCTTACATTTGCTATTGTGATTTTGCTCCGAAGATAGAGATTGTTGAACTGGTATGTGGTTTCATTGTCGAATTGGTATGTGATTTCTTGGATGAATTACATGATTGCGATGGCACAATTATGGTTATAGCTGTGCATGTGATATATTCATGTAATTGAAATTCTATGGACCTTGAGATTGTTTAACCAACTATTGCTAGTCCTTATGTAATTTCAGTAAATAAACGGCATTGTTGGATCATTTATGGCTCTCTACTATGCTGATTACAGTATCATGGTAATGCCATATATCTTAATTTCCATAATCTTGTAGGCCGAGAGATTCGGACCTGAGAAGGCTTTCACATTAAATACATATGCTGCAATGAAATCTAGAATAAAGAATATGGACAGCACTGGTACCAGCAGTTCCATATGTCAGAAAGCACAAAAACACATCGTATGTTCTTCTTTCTTTTTGTATTAATTGATGTGTGTATGACTCCACTCTAGGCTTGCTGCATTGTTGTTTGCTTATTGTACTGTCAATGAGCACTAGAGTTCATAGTTTCATCAACTCAAACCACACGAACAAGCACTAGCAGATTCATCACTTCTTGTGTAGGAAAAAAATGTGCACACCCCAGCCTTTAAGACTGCAGCATGATTTATTTCTCCAGGAACCTAACATACAAATTTTGAGATTATATATTGCACATGTCTTACATAAAATACGAACCTAAAATTGCTATTGTTCTAGGATGATTACTGTGCAATGGCTAGAGATGCGCACCCAGATGATTGGGAGCAGCGAGACTTAGACGCAAATGCATTATATCGAATGATGGGTGGCGTTCCACATGGTCGTGTGGCGATAGCGGATGGGGCTGTTAGGAAGGAAGATGTTATATCAGCTGGTAGACAAAGGAATGTGAGACCACCAAGTTATCTGTCACGTGTACGTACCACTCAGGAAAATGAAGAGTTAAAGTGCGTCCATGAAGAGCTAAAGTGTGCCAATGAAGAAAATGAACGACTTAGGCAGAATAATGAGAGACTAGAACAGAAACAAGAGAGGCACGAGCAGTATATATTGGTAAATTCATTGCTTCTCTACATTTAATTCTTGTACATATTTAAAATCAGTGCTTCTCTATATTTAATTCTACTAATGTTGCCTCTTTCTTTGCAGACACTTTTTAGGGAGATAGGAAGATAACTACCAGAGGGTTTACAGCTCGGAATAAGTGCACAACCACATGTAAGTTGACTAACTATTTAATCTTAATTTTTATGTGAATAATAACCAGCCATTGTACATAAAGAGATAATGGAAAAGGAGAACTGATTTGCTATTGGTATGTCAGAATGGAAACAAGCAAAGCTGCAGTGAGCAAGTGGAATCATGTTGATTCCACTTGCAGGACATATAGCATGAGTTTCTTAGATCAATCTGTCCTATTGGTAAGGTCATTACATGACTTGTAGTGTTTTTATTTCTAATTTTGCTAGTTTGTTAGGAAGGACTGAAATCCTGATTGTTTTTGCTTCTACTGAAAAGAATGGTTGGTATGTCTTAATCTATGTATGTCATCTTTGTTGTCATAATTACTAGCTGTATGCTTTGGGTGATAAGCTCCTAGTGCCATGCTGGTGACACTATTTTGTTGTGTAAAATCTCTCTATTAAACCTAATACTTGTAGATGAAACCATTTTTTGTTATAAGACATCTTTCTTTGTGATAATCTTATTAATTTTGTATATGGCATTTTCTCAAATGATAGCCTGATTAATTTTATCCTTGTATAGGGGACTAACTCATCTCATGCCGGCTCCCAAGCGATCGATGGCAACACCCATGGCAGAGAGTGCGGTGCGAACATTGTGAACGGCGAGCACTCTGCGAACCTTGGTAGCAACACCACTAGTGCCCGTGCTGGCACAAACAACAGCAACAACCATGAAAATCAGAACTTGGTACCATGAATATGAATGACCCGTTGACATTTGTGCTTTCTTGACGTAGATAGTGCAGCGGCAGTTCTGCTCATTTTGTTGTGAATTGATAATGTTGCAGCAATGGTAGTAGCAAAACTTATATATGGATCATCCATTGTGTTGGTGCAAGATCAGTGATAGTCTATTTTGCTATATATACTTTGTCTTTATGTCTTGGAGTTGTAAACTGATGGTGGCATCCTATTTTGGTAGTTTGTAAATTTATCATGCATATATATATATATATATATATATGGTAGTGGCGCAATGCTTTGAACCTGTGAGTGTTTTACTCTTATGGATGTGTTACCAGTTTTGAACCTGTGAATGTATATGCACACAACGGTTTTTCTGTTATATATGGTTACAAGAAATTTCCTGACGGTGCTCAGCCCCGACTGGAACAGCAGAAATCTGAGTTTGTATTTTTTTCCCTGATGGCTAAGGTTTCACAGAAAATACTATTTTCCTGAAGGTTAAAACTGATGGGAAATATATTTCCCTGACGGTGAACCCTTCACGAATATTAGGTTTCCCTGGGACTCAAATCTGATGGACAATTTATTTCTCCGACGGCCACCGTCAGAACACGCCGTCACAGATAACATCCTGACGGTCAACCCTCAAGCAAATTCTATTTCCCTGTCACGCTAGACCTGACGGCTGTTGCCTGACGGTGCACAGACAGGGGTAATATCCCTGAGGGTATAAGCTATTTTAGTGACGGTTTTGGGCCCACACTAAAATTGCATTTTCTGGTAGTGAGTGTTAAATTTCTTTGGTGCATTTCCAACACACACGTATGCTGGCCAAGATTTTCCCAATACATTCAAGCTTGTTGACTAGCCTTTCCCGATGCATGCATGCATGCTGACCGTGGCATTCTATCAACTTCTATACATTCACAAAACTTATACGTGTTGGTATATATTGAGACCATAGGAAGCTACACTTCTGTACATCCACAAACCGAAGCATTGCTCTTGTTCCATAAAATGTCCCATCAAACAAACTCTTCCTCTTATGAGGCCGATGACACCAACACCATAGACCTAACCGAGTTGTATACCATGGATAATTTCATTGCCGAGTAGAAAATATTAGATGGTTTTGCTGTGCGTATACTCGCCAAGTTCAAGGCCAACCTTGAAGCTATTGAAGCTGGGACGTCTTGTCGCCGAGTGATCTAAGAAGGTACTTGGATAGCCCTAGCAAAGACTTTCGTCAACGTCTCATCTCTGACTACTTTCCGACAATACACACTACACTGATATGCTATTTGAAGAAGATTTCAGATGACAATACCTCTTGTCCTACACATTGTGAGTGCCCTAGGCGAGTGGTCTCCATGCTTCACTGAGAGGAGAGACTGCACTAATCGCCAGTGGCCCTCACCATTGCAAAAGTGTACTGCTGTTCACATATTGGCATGTGGCAGCCCTGCAGATCTACTTGATGAGTACTTCAATAGAGTGTTTGAAAATGTTTGTGCGAGGCGTGATTGATAAGACCAGCGGGGAGTATCTTCATCGCTCCACTAATGAGGATCTAGAGCATTTGCTACAAATTGGTTGAAAATCGCAGCTGTCCTAGCATGTTAGGAAGCATCGATTGCATGCACTAGCGGTGCGAAAAATGTCCTATCGGGTGGAAGGGCAGTTCACCTACGGTGATAAGCTGAACCTATGATGATTCTAGAGGCCGTTACTTCGCAAATTCTTTGGATATGGCAATGCCTATTTTAGCATGGCAGGATCCAATAATGATATCATAGTGCTTAATTGATCGCCATTGTTTGTCGAGGAGTTGAGAGGGCATGCTCCTCGGGTGCAGTTCTATGTCAACAGGAGAGGCAATACAATATAGTTTTACTACCTCGCCGATGGAATATACCCGAAGAGGGCTACATTCGTGAAGACAATACCCCTCCCGCAAATAGAGAAGGATAAGCTATTTGAGCTGTTTAGAATTAATGGGCCAATCCATTAATTAATTCCTAATAAATCCCAA
This sequence comes from Stipa capillata, assembly GCA_019208055.1. Taxonomy (NCBI): domain Eukaryota; kingdom Viridiplantae; phylum Streptophyta; class Magnoliopsida; order Poales; family Poaceae; genus Stipa; species Stipa capillata. Next base: position 181,173 of record JAGXJF010004866.1, read on the forward strand.
GACCCATGTATTTGCATTGAGGTGTAAATCATTTAGTCTTATATTGCTAGTTGAAGAAATACTCCAACTTAAAAGGTGGGCATGTCACACACCCTTGTGGCATTGGAAATGAATAACACAACGTGCACACTCGCTAGCTCGTCTCGTCGGGCTGTGGCACGTGTGTGAGTCGTGACGTGGCTAACTAGCTTATGCGGTCTTTTGGTAATGGATGCGTTACTAGGTTACTTATGGAAGTGCCTGTTCATTTCATCTCTTGACGGGGAGTTGAAACGCTTGGCTCTTCACTTCATCTCCCCACGGGGAGTTGAAGCGCTTCAGCTTCTAGATCATGTGGCTATATATGAGCCTCCTAGGACAAAGCATAGATTGCTTGCTCTCTTCTCCTCTCACGCATAGGAGCTCTTCACACGATCCACTGTTTTGCTGCTCCACGCATAGTGCTGCTCCATCCTGACATCTGCGTGCACGGGCGTACGGAAGAGTAGGCCTCTGAAACCCCATCATTGAGATCCTGCACCGAGAGAGAACGAATAAGGTTTTTGGGGAGCACTGGAGCGCGACTGCTCGCTATTCCTCTACTTCATGCTGCGGGTGGACTGCTTCATCTACTTCAAGCACGGCACAGGGCTGTACGACTACTTCCTCTACATCAAGCAAGGTGCTGCTGTGTATAACTACTTCATCTACATGATGGCGGATGATGACGGCAACAATAGTTCTACTGCTATCTCCCATGCAAACGCCATATATGTTTTCATCATACTTCTGTTGTGTACAGCCTGTAGATATGTTATTGTACTGCCTAAACATGTTATGTTGTTCCGCCTAACATGTGTTAGTGTTCTGCATGTTGAAATGCTACTGTACTGCCTAGCATATGTTAATGCACTGCCTGTTGATATGCAACTGAACTGGCTAGTCAATATATATCTATACTGCTTAATATGTGGTAGTGAACTAATATGCCACTGTACTGCCTACCATGTGTGAATGTACTACCTAGTAGGTTCTGCTTGGACATGTTTGTACGACCTAGTAGGTTCTGTTTGGATTATGTTCATGCTGTATTTCACGTTTTTCCGGATTAGTTTAATTCAAAAATTACTCATTATTCTAACATGATCAATATCAAGAGGCGGCAAGGAAGGACATTGACCGGGCATTTGGTGCCTAGCAAGCTCGCTTTTCTATCTTGCGCCATCCAGCACTTATGTGGGAATGACAACTTTTGGACAACGCGTGCAAGCTTGCGTAATTCTTCGCATATAATAGTAGAAGACGAGAAAGATATTGTTACTACTCTAGACTTGAACGAGACTCCATGTACATCAATTGTTCAACCACCGGAAATCGTCAGTGGTGTTCCCCCTGTCTTTGCTGACATACTACGGAGGACTGAAAAATTGGGGCTCGACCAACACGTATCCAGCTTAAAAGGACTTAGTTGAGAATATCTGGCAATGGTTTAGGCACAACTAAAATAGTTAGGCTTAAAATAATTATGTATTGTTCTTCTTCTACTATCCATTTTACTATGTAGTTGTTCAAATAATGTCATGGTTCTGCGTCAGAAATAAATGGTGATTTTTTATCAATTTGTTTACTCGTCTTAAGCTTAATTGTGTACCTACGTTCAATTTGTGCACATGTGGAGAAAGTTGAACTCCATTGTAGATGATCATAAATTAATCACCATACAACAATTAAGTAGTCTTACATGGTCAAGAAACTATGTAGTGGAGAAGTTGTTTCTCAGCATAGGTTGTCCATTCTCTCTCCTCTAAGAAACAAGCTGAGAAATGACATGTTGGAGATGCTCTAAGGGCACTCTCAATGGTCATATATTGTTGTGGAAAGGGTCTACGTGCTACCCCGAATCGACATAAATAATTCGATAACCCGAAACTTGACCGGTTCGTCAATATTTTTGTTGTCCTTCAAGAGTTTCAGCACACTTCTATCACCTATCATGACTCCGTCATATAACACGACTCCGTCATCCAACAAGACTAAGTCATCTGCCACGACTCCGCTGTCCGACACGACTCCGTCGTCCGTCACGACCCTGTCACACCTTGTTTTTCTAGAACCTGAAAATTAGGGCTTACAAATTTTTTGCTTGTGATCGCGTATTGAAGAGGATCTTAGTTAAACCTAACTCGCATATCTTGAATTATAAAACCATAAATATGGCACCAACCTTAAACATTATCATCTTCCCTTGGGAACCACCTCACCTCGAGTCCCGGTGATGGTGTGTGTTTGCTTCTCTATTGACCTTTGCGGTTCTCCCGAACCTCCTCTCTTAGAGACTTCCATCTATCAATATATTTATATCTCATCTATACCATCTAGACCTTGCCAACTTTTCTCTCTCCTAGGGAAAGTCTACCTCTCTTGTACCTCTCCATTGGCTCCCGCAGATCTTCTCTTTACCACACATGTGATCATGTGCACATGGAGTCATGACCTATATCATCATCTCCCTGTGTCTCTCTAAATCCCAGAATTGTCGAAACCCAAATCCTCGACACTCTCTATTTGTTTCTACCACCAACCATATGCATATATACGAGTATACTAGAGTCACTTCTCAGACCCTAGCCCACCATGATCTCCTATGTTTATACTAACTCCATTGTGACTATATATACACGTAACTTTTAAGTGTATGTGGACACATATACTCTAAACCCTAATTCTTTCTTTCCAAGTTACGAGTCAAAACCCTAACTCGACTATATGACCTTATTCCTTCCTACCTATTGCTATTCTCACACCCATACTTCCCTACTCTCTACGAGTAGCTAGAATGCTCAAAACCCTAATTCATTTCCCCTCTTGACAATTCGGGTGAAACCCTAATCTCGAGATCCCATGACCTTCCAAACCTCAAACAATTCCAAATAAATTATGGTGGTGTCTCATGTATGTTCTAAGCCTAATTATAAAATAATATGATGGCGCAAAGTGCAAAGATTTTAAATTAATTTAAATCCAAACCTAGGGCAAATTTAAACTATTGAACTACGACCCCAATAAATAAACCTAAAAAAATAGTAAAATCCCCAAGAATATTTACATATATATGAGCTCAAATATGCAATAATATGAAGACCTCCAGATCCAAATTTTCAAAATAATTTCAAATCTAAGTTAGCCAATTTTGAAATTAAGCAAGAATTCACGGAACACTTTCTGATCTTCTCTGTTGACCCCTGTTCTTTTTGCCAGCTCTCTCCTTTTAACTTTGCTAACCATACCCCTGTTGTACCAACCGACCTCCCCCATCTCCCTTCCACGCGCGCCTGAGTCCCAACCGGCAGCCCTCCCTCACCTTCTCTCTCCTTCTTTCTTCTTCCTTCCTCTCTTTTATTTTCTCTACCTCCAGTTCCTCAACAGCAGTCGGTGCCTACCTCCTCTTCACCATTACTACGCTGGAGCTTTTGCCCTCCCCTTATAACCCGGGTCACCTAAACACCAAGCCAGACGCCCTCTCCTCCTCCCCTTGAGCCGAACGGTCCTTCCCTCGATCTCTCTCTCTGCCCCGCCACGGCAGCACCGTGCTCACCACGGTGTGCTCGGTTTCCTCCTTTGCCGCGCCCTTTGCTCCTTGCACGCCTCCAGCTGCTCCCGTGTTCCTCCACGATCGCCCTTCTCCCTTCTTCCCTACCTCCGCTCTACCGAGCAAGACCACCCACTCTGGCTGCAGGACGTCGTGGCCAGCCATGCAACGCCCAGGTAGCCTCCTCTTCCCACATCGTGAGCTCTCCCTTCCCTCCTCTGATTTCTCACCTTCTCCCTTTAGCCAGGGAATCGCTTGTGTGCCGCATCCCCGAGATTCACCGCCACCGGTGAGATCCACACCATGCCCCCATCTAGGGGCGAAGCCAGAGAATTTTTTGCCTGATGCACAATATCAAGTTGGCTGCACAAATGACTTGAATCATAGGGTAGAATTTTGAATCTAGTGCACTCTTTTTAAGCTAACATGGTGCATATAGCAGTTTTAGAGCCTAATTACTTGTAAAATAAATTTAGACCCTGGTGCCTGTGCACCAGGGAAAGCTTGCTTGGCTCCGCCCCTGCCCCCATCGCCGCTCCGGTGGGCTCCTGACGTTGGGACCGCTGCCGAGCACCCCTTCTTCCATCTTGCCAAGGCCGGCTCCAACATCACCACCGGCCCCCGCGCTTTGATTCACCGCCGATGAGAACACTCAGGCCGTCAGCCCTCCCCCTCTTTCTCCTCTCCCCTCTAACCCCAGTTAGTTGGCCCTAATCTATACTTAACACCCAAGAAACCGATCCACATCTCGGGGTCCGCTGTCAGCCGGCCTGTTAAGTGGACAGGGGATCTCTCGAAACACGTCTCTGTGTTGTGAAAGTGTAATCCTCTTTCGCTTGTTTCCAGAAACCGCCTTCTGCTGCCAAAGGCGTAAATCCTGACATCCTATATGTTTCCCACGTTTCCAGTGCAAAGACACATTTCAAAAAGACACCATCGACATCACTCCTATGCCCAGACAGCCGACCCTTTCCCCCTCTCTTATTTTCCTCTCTAGCAAACTCTCGATGATCCCTATCTTCCCCGATACAACTCTGACTCAATCTGTTCTTCTTCCTATATTTCTCTAAACTCAACACCTACGCTTCCACACAACTTTTATAATTTTTGAAATTTATTTGGAAGTCAAATTTAAATATAATCCAAATATACATGTCATATATATAACTTCCTCGTTTTAGCTCCAAATAAATCAATTCTTTTCCTAAAATCCTCTAAAATAAAATCTAGCATTTCAAGTCCAATAGTATCTTGAAATTAAGTTTTATTAAAATTAATGAAAGAATGTATTGCCTTTACAAATATATCGCAAAGTTTTTACTTTTGATTAAGGTATACATGACTAGGTTCTTTTTCGAGGTGTTTCCTATGAGAACCTAACATGTGTCCAAACATTGTACACCCTAGGTTTCCCAACAGACCTTGCAAACCTAAAATTTTTTCCTACGGTATAACAAGATGTTAAGACACCCTTAATTAGTATCCTCAAATTCATTCTAATAACCATGTGTGGCTATATCGATCCAAGTTCTTCAATCGAAAATTCTCAAAACTTATAAGCTTTTGGTACACCTCTGTTCTCAAATGAGAAACCAAGCAGCCCTAGCATATTAGTCACAGAAACCCTATTCCCTAACAGCATGAGAACCCTTATTTCATGTGATGATAATCCGGACCTTTTTTGGTTAACTTTATAGGACTTTATAAACCTATTGCTAACTAAGTATGTCAGGTTTGGATGAACTGTGCTGTCCACTTGCCTTATTTGGATCTTATTGGATTTTATCTTGCATCGTTGAGCTATTCGACATCCTTCTGACGTGTAGATATTGACGTTATGAGGTCTAGCGCGAAGAATCCCTAGTAGTTGCCGTATCAAGTTCAAGCTCGAGACCCGGCCAAAATTGCCAAGCAAGCATTCCACTTTGATCATGTCAAATCTCATATGTGTCAAAACTTTAATACTTTGTTTGCAACTCTGCTATGTGAATACCAACGCTATTTATGCTGGAGTTAGCTATATCATATAGTTGCATATGACATTGGCTCGACAAATCTACCCTTGTAACCCTAGCATTGCTTACCAGTTATCGTACGTCCAGCAGAGTATTAAGGCTATAGGTTGTAGCCATGCTTAGGCCTGCTATAGAAAAAATTTAGATTTATCAGATTAGCGGGAACTAACCATTTAGGATGCGATAAAACCCTTGGGAGATGTGTATTTTCCAAGACGGATGTTTAAAAGTAATTTTTGTCAAAACCCCAAAATAAAATGGAGAATGATTTCGATTCGATTAAGAACAATAAGTAGAGATTGGGGAATGGTCGTAGTATATAGGGACATAGCTATAAGGAAATGATATGCAGTCTTGTTTGACTCAATTAAAAATTGAACCTAAGTGCCGCTCAACCAAGTTCACCTCGTACATCCACATGTTCTATTTGGGAAGGAATTGACTCATTACTCTGTCGAGTACTAGCGTCTGAACCCGTAGTTAGTAGGGTGAAGTGTGCAAGGGGATGGTTAAATCCCTAAAGAATCTTCTCGCAGCTGACGTAGGAAGTCATTTGACAAAAAGATGGGTATGTTTCTGTCCATGTGCGAGATTAGTCGAACATAAACAAAAACTAGGTGCGACTCATCTGGCGGGTTCAACACTAAGGCTAAACAGAGGAAATGCCTCATTGTAATAACTCTGCTGATACACCTCGTGAAGTGTATCCTTTAGTACTCGGCAAGAAGGGGGATTTACATCTTGTGGGTAAAGCCGTACAACCTCTATAGAGTGTGAAAAATATATTCGGATAGCCGTGTCCTCGGTTATGGACACAACTTGGCTAGGCCACACACTGGTTAGCCTAGATTTCTTTGTAAAACATGGGGTATGGGATTAAGGACGTGGACATGATGTGTCCATAATGTGCAGTAAGAGCTACACGCGTGTGGCAGGAACTGCAGAAGTGAAACCTAACTCGTGGTACACGGAGGTAGAACGAGCATGACTTAAGGATTACCACAGGCGATAGACGAGGCTATTGACCTTTAGCTAGTGATGGACTAGCTGGGGCTTTCATCACTAGATATGGACTCGTCAGAGACGAATTTGAAATTGCCTTCAAATCTATTATTCGCATATTTGAATCAAAACTTATTTTTCCGCTCAACATACAACTTAGACTAGAGCCATTTACTTCAACAAGCTATGCATGAGATATATCCATTATACTCTCCTGGTGGGATGGTTGCGAGTACATTCAATGTACTCACCTGGCTGGTTGATTTGGCCAGACAAAGGAGACACCAACTCTGAGGACAACTGTAGTATTTGCAAAGGCTAGGGCGTAACCCCAATTAGGTGCCTATCGAGTATGGCATAGTGATGGGCACCTAACCGCTTAATTTCTGCTGCAAGATTCTAACTGTTGGGCTACAAGTATAAGATCTCAATCTAAGCGGTCTATTTATGTACCATATTAAGTTATGTGCGTGTATGAAAATGATATATAGGTTAATTTTTGTGTACTGGCTACTGATCATGGGACCAGTACAGGAAATACAGAAGTTTATCCGGCCTTAAAAATAGGTACGCCACAAACCCCGTCATCCAACACGACCTCGTGGTCCCATATAGGACCCTGCCAACTAACACGACTTGATGTCCAACACGACCTCGCCATCCGACACGACCCCGTCATCCGCCACAACTCCACCATATTTGAAGCCTCTGCTATCCATCAAGCCTCCCTCATCTGTCTTCACCTCATACCATTGCACCACCCAGAGCAGGATTCACTGAAGATGCTCTAGAATATTCTTTTAGGGGTAGGAGGAAATGCCCAAATACCCCTAGTGATGCTATAAACTGAGGGGTATTACTATAAATTGCCTAAGGACAACTTTATAATTACACATCAAGCCAACCCTCAACCTATAAATAAGGAAGTCCCCTCTCATTTAGGGGTTGGATATTCTCTCAATAAAGCTAATAATTTCTATTTTTATTTGAAAAACACTTGAGAGAGGTACAGACAACCCCACTCCGAGTCGTCCTCCGTGTCGTGTCTGTGTGACTCCCACAGCACGTATGCGAGTTGTTTGGTCCCCCATCGCACCCTGGTTGGTCCGCATAGCCAAATGGGGGAGCATCAAGTATATTGTCTAGGATCTGACCTACGACAGTTGGCACTGACCGTGGGGACCTGTACAACAAGCTACGTTATAACACATTGTGACCATGTTCAAGTGCTCCGCAACACTGGCTTCCTTCACGTTCGTGCAAAGACTTCATAAAATCAAAAAGCATGCCTCCAAAGAAAACCAAGAGTACCCGGATGAAGCTCAAGGCAAGCACGATGACCGCAGGACAAATCAACGTTGCGGGGGGCTCCGTCATCACGGGCGTGTTGCAAGCCACAAGAGGTCTCTACTACTAATGGCACGAGCGGCGCAAACACCATCAACCTCACACGTGGCTCCGACATTACCACCATGAATGACACTATTGCCCTCAACCCGGCCACAGTGGTGGCCGTTGTTGTCAACACAGGAGCTGCAAGTGGCACATAAAAGGCACCGATAGTCGCTGCTAGCAGGGTGACCACCCACTCTTTCACAACAAGAACAAGTCAAGCGGGTGGACCTTCTAGTATAGCTCGAAGGGCAGCACAAGGGGAGGTGGAAGTAGAATGGCTACTGTGCCAAGTCGCAGAGGCAAACCTTCAGAATGAAGAATTACGTGCGTGGGTGTAGGCAGCTGAGCTATAGGTTCTCAGCGCATCTAACGCCATGCGCGAGTCCGCCAAACTTTTTCTCAAGTAGCTAGAAACTACATCAAACCCTGACAAATACATTTTGAACAATTCCAGCTATCAAATTGTAGGTGCCTCCATGTCCTTATACCTTCAAATCGGCCCAGAAAAAAGTAGTCCTTTAGTGACCTGCCACACCACATTTGCTAGACGTTAGTGGGCACCTTTGCTTCTTTGGACCCTTGTTATGCTTCTCATAGGCACTTCTGCTGTGCCCCATTGTCATGGATACTGTGCAAAACCTTGAACACTTGTCCGTTACTTGCTCCGTCTCATAATATAAGACATATTTTGATTGGTTAAGACAATATTTTGATCAATAATTACTCCATTAGTATATAGTTTATGTGACATAAAATTGATATTATTAGATTCGTATTCAAATGTACTTACTTATGGTTATGACTTTTTATCACATAAGCCACATATTAATAGAGTAATTGTTGGTCAAAAACCTTGTTTTAACCAATCAAAATACGCCTTACATTATGGGACGGAGAGAGTACCTAGAAGCTTTGGTGCTTTCAAGCCAATATGCAATTGAGCTCTTCCCTCAAACATGCATTGTAACTTAATGTCTGAAATTGTACATATACATGTTAAACTGTTAGGTGTGTGATTGAGGCTTAACTGCAAAAGAGCAAGGGTAAACATATCCGGAAAGACAAAAGTTGACGTGGAAACATTGCATACCTATCCTTTCCTTTTGGAGATATGTGACAATTAGGGATCCGACTTATCTTCGTCCACTCAGAACCACCGACCTGGCATTTCTCTTTCAACTCAGCGCAGCAACAATGGATGATAAGGACCCACAGGTTTGGTGGCATGAATGGGAGTGACTGCAGGATGTGAGTGTTATGTAGGAAAAAAACTCCGAAGGGAATGTAAATCATGCATCTTCAAAGGCAGAGATATCAACAGTTCTGCATTGCTTATTTCTATATGCTCTAGGTGACAACTGTTCTGTAACAACCATTCATCAGGCAACTGAGCCATTATAGACCTGCCTGATATGATAAGCCTTTTAGTGAGGCACAAGTTCCTTAATGGAGTCAAATGAAGTAACAGATAGTCATCAATTGCAAGCGTGTCAAGCTTTAGATAAGTACTTTCTACTGATGCTGGCAGGGGACTTGTCGAAGTAATCAGATTGCCGCACTTTTCTATTTTCAGTGCTTTAAGAAAAGAAAGGGCTCCTAGCCCACCCAAGGATGACAAACTGTTACATTCAACAATTTCAATACTCTCCACTTTAGACATTCTTTGAAAATCTGCAGCAACTGGAAGGGAGCTCAATGCGTGGCAGCGGAACAGTTTTAAAACAGTGAGAGATTTGTAGTGTTCCTCTTGTAAGAAGCACCCATCTAGAGAAATCAAAAGATCACAAGATTCTATATGCAGAATAGAAAGCTGTGGCTCCACTGTATAAACACCCTTTAATCCCTTCTGATGACACATGGTTGGCAGATTAGACATTCCGACTGCGTCTATGGCCAAATGCTGCAGACTAAAAGGTAGATCAGGTAGCTCTAACAGCTCTGGGCAATCTTTAACAACAAATGTAATTAGATTAGGAGGCAATCCCTCAGGAGCAGATCCTTTTATCCATTTTCCCCTGTAACTGTAAGCATCAGAGCCATAAAATGACCTAACAATATATTTCAATTTTGGGAGATTCTCCAGAAAGACATTCTTCAGTGCTGATAGGCTGCCAAGAGGAGGGAGATTATCCCATTCCACGCATCCTTCAAGCTTCAGATGTACCAAATTTGAAAGGTACGGAATTTCCATCCACATTGGAGGTTTAATGCCGTTATATCCAGAAATAATCAAATGCTTGAGATTGCTGTCAGGAATAAGCTTATTAAGGATCTGATCGTCAGTTCTTGCTTGATCGGAAGACCATTCGAAAGACAATACCTTCATATCCATCTTCTTATCCAATTCAGCGGAAGAAGCTTCATAGCAATCGCTAACATTTTGGACATCAAGCACAATGACTTTTTGGAGCTTCCTTAAATCCCTCAGCTCAGTTATTTTGTGGCCATCTATTTTTCTCACACTGAACCCATTCAATTCTCGAAGAGTAGTCAGTCTTCCAATGTGAGGTATCCTGGATCGACAATACATTTTTAGGAAGATGCAGCTTCTGCAAGTGAGGTAGGTTACTTAAATCAATGGAGCTCACTTTTTCTTCTTTCTCTATCTTTAAGATTTGAAGGACCTCGAGGTGATAGAGCTTAAACAAGTTACGAAGATTGGACTCGTCAGTAGCCGACATAGAGATGTACCTCAGGTGCTTCAGTTCAGCAACAGCATTGTTAATTCCAGACAAATCATTTCCACGTAACTTTAAGAGCCGTAAGCTTGTCCTGCCTTTGATAGCCTTCATAAGATCATGCAGAAGTTCTTGCTGAACGGAGTTTTCCACATTTGATACAATAAGAGTACGTAGGTACTTGGACTGGAAAATAAAGTTAATACTTTCAGAATTCACGCCGTCAATGTACAAGTGACGCACTGTAGATAATTTGTTGGTGTTGTAATCAGCAGTTTGACACCTTGAACATTCCTCACTTGAAACAGAACAGGCCAATTCATACATCAAGTCATGCATGACATAGTAATCTTCAGAAGGATTAGCATGCAGTTCTGTGGGTACCAATGAAAAGAACGATTTTTGTGACAGAATATTGAAATGCCCTCTAGCAATATCCTCCTGGTTCTTTAGACCATTCTCTCTGTGTAAAATTAAACCTGAAGCCACCCACATCTCGACCATTTCTTCCATCTTGAACTTGTAGTGCGGAACTCCGCCGTGGCCGATCCCAAGCCCGGGTAAAGGAGGAGGGTTGTGCTAGGCTTGGCGAGCCAACGTAAAAATCCAGCCATTCTTATGGATATGAAACACAATAGAAATTCGTTGGGGCGTCACCCTCTTAGCGACGCGCCATATCGGAACCCGGGTGTGGTGTTAAATGAGCAAGGGCCGGGTCGTCACTCCCTTAGTGGCGCGCTACATCAGCGCCCGGATGTAGTGACAAGCGTGCAAGGGTCTTCGCATTTTGCTCGACGAATGCGAAGGGTAAGGAAGCTAGTCGATGCAAATAGGGTTCGTGTGGGTAGTTGGAATGTAGGGTCCTTAACTGGAAAGCTACGAGAGTTAGTTGATGTTGCGATTAGGAGACGTGTAAATATCCTTTGTGTCCAGGAGACTAAATGGACGGGCCAGAAGGCGAGGGAGGTAGAGAATACTGGTTTCAAGCTATGGTACTCAGGGTTAGTTGGGAATAGAAATGGTGTAGACATTCTGATTGATAAGAACCTCAAGAATGGAGTAGTGGACGTCTGGAGACAGGGAGATAGGATTATTCTAGTCAAGCTAGTCATTGGGAATTTGGTCCTGAATGTTATTAGTGCTTATGCCCCACAAGGAGGTCTTGATATGAGCATGAAGAGGCAATTCTAGGAAGACTTAGAGGACATGGTTAGAAGTGTACCTACTAATGAGAAACTCTTCATAGGAGGAGATCTCAATGGCCATGTGGGCACATCAATTGTGGGGTTTAAGGGGGTGCATGGGGGCTTTGGGTATGGCGATAGGAACCAAGAGGGCAAGGACATCTTAGATTTTGCTCTAGCTTTCGACCTGATGGTAGCTAACACCTTTTTTAGGAAAAGACAATCCCATTTAGTGACCTTTAGTACTGCTCAGCACTCCAGCCAAATTGATTTTGTCCTTACTAGGAGGGTGGATAGACATGCTTGTGTAGATTGCAAGGTGATACCTGGAGAGTGTGTTGTCCCACAACATAAGCTGGTGGTGGCTGATTTTTGCTTTCTTTTATGGGTTCCTCGGGACAAAGGTGACAAAATTATGAGAATAAAGTGGTGGAAACTCAAAGGGGAAGCGCAACAGATCTTTAAGGATAGGACGATTGCAGGAGGACCATGGAACGAAGAGGAAGACGCGAATAGCATGTGGATGAAGATGGCAACTTGCATTCGAAGGGTGGCTAGAGAGGTGCTTGGAGTGACCAAAGGAAAGAAATGCGAATCTAAAGACACCTAGTGGTGGAATAAGGATGTCCAAAAGGCTATTAAGAAAAAGAAAGAATGCTATAAGTGCTGGCATCATGACAGAAGCACAAACAACATGGAGAAGTACAAAGATGCCAAGAAGAAAGCAAGGCGAGCTGTGAGTGAAGCAAGGGGGCGGGCTTATGATGAGCTATACCAGCGATTAGGCACAAAAGAAGGTGAAAATGATGTCTACAAGATGGCTAAAATTTGTGAGACGAAGACAAGGAATTTCAACCAAGTTAAATACATTAAGAACGAGACAAATCGGCTTCTAGTGAAAGACGAGGAGATCAAGAACAGATGGAGAGATTACTTTGATGAATTGTTCAACAGTGGGAATGAGAGCATTATTCTTGAGTTAGACGACTCCTTTGATGACACCAACAGGCGTTTTGTGCGGAGGATCCAGGAGCCCGAGGTTAAGGAGGCCCTAAAGAGGATGAAAGGAGGCAAGGCGTCGGGCCCTGATGATATCACTATTGAGGTGTGGAGATGTCTTGGAAACATGGCAGTAGTATGGCTAACTAAGCTATTCAACCGCATCTTTCGGTCAAACAAGATGCCCGAAGAGTGGAGGAAAAGTATATTGGTACCTATTTTCAAAAATAAGGGAGATATTCAAAACTGTACTAATTATCGGGGAATTAAGCTTATAAGTCATACTATGAAGTTATGGGAGAGAGTGATTGAGCATCGACTAAGAACATTAACGAACGTCACAAAAAATCAATTTGGTTTTATGCCCGGGAGATCGACCATGGAGGTGATTTTCTTACTACACCAGCTTATGGAGAGATATAGGGAGCAGAAGAAGGATTTACATATGGTATTCATTAACTTGGAGAAGGCATATGACAAAATACCAAGAGCAGTCATGTGGTGGACGCTAGAAAAATATAAAGTCCCAACAAAGTACGTTACCCTCATCAAGGATATGTACGATAACGTTGTGACAAGTGTTCGAACTTGTGACAGTGAGACCGATGCCTTCCTAATTAAGATAGGACTACATCAAGAGTCAGCCTTGAGCCCATACTTTTTTGCCTTAGTGATGGATGAAGTCACGAGGGATATACAAGAATATATTCCTTAGTGTATGCTCTTTGCTGACGATGTGGTGCTAGTAGATGAGAGTAGGATAGATGTCAATAGGAAATTAGAGCTGTGGAGACAAACTTTAGAATCGAAAGGGTTTAGACTTAGTAGAACCAAAACCGAGTATATGAGGTGCGATTTCAGTGGTGTTAGGTGTGAGGAGAGAGATGTTAGTCTAGAAGGACAAATAGTGTCCAAGAAAGACATTTTTCGATACTTGGGATCAATGCTACAGAGCAATGGTGGTATCGATGAGGATGTTAGCCACAAAATCAAAGTAGGATGGATGAAATGGCGACAAACATCTGGCATCCTTTGTGATAAAAAGGTCCCATAGAAGCTAAAATGTAAGTTTTATAGGACGACGATTAGACCTGCGATGTTGTATGGAGCAGAATATTGGCCCACTAAAAGACAACACATCCAGCAAATAAGTATCACAGAGATGCGTATGCTACGGTGGATCTGTGGGCATACAAGAAGGGATCGAATTCGGAATGAGGATATACGTGATAGGATGAGGGTGGCACCGATTGAAGAGAAGCTTGTCCAACATCGACTAAAATGGTTTGGACATATCCAACGGAAGCCTCCAGAAGCACCGGTGCAGAGCGGTATTCTAAGATCTATCGACAATATTAGGAGGGGCAGGGGGCGACCAAAATTGACATGGGAGGAGGTAGTAAAAAGAGACTTAAAAGATTAGAATGTATCTAAAGATTTGTCTCTAAATAGGACCGCGTGGAAATTAACGATCCACGTGCCCAAACCATAATTTTCTTTTCAAGTTATTTTCTTTTATCTTTTGATTTATAAATTTTTTATTAGGTTTCATCTCTAGCCTACCCCAACTTGCTTGGGACAAAAGGCTTAGTTGTTGTTGTTGTTGTTGTTGAACTTATAGTGCGGAGGAAATATACTGCAGTATCGAAAGCAAAGCTGCAATTCATAAGTCAGATTTTGGTAGCTCAACGTGAGCATCTCCATAATTCTAGGCGCAATTTCATCGAACTGGTGGATATCTTGATTTAAGATGGTCATCCATTTGCTATATTCTGTGTTGTCCCTCAATTGCTGACCAATTACTTTTGCTATAAAAGGACACCCTCTGAGCTTTCTTGCAATCTGTTCACCAATCAATCGAAGCTCTGAGTTATCATTGTGAATCGAGTCACCAAACGCATGATGATTGAATAACTTCAGAGTGTCTTCCTGATCTAAGCCCCTCAGCTCCAAACATTTATATCCACCTGGAATTTGACGTTTAACAGCATCAGACACCGATCGCATTCGGGTTGTGAGCAAGATCCTGCCTCCCATTGAGGCATTATATCTGAGTGGGCCTAAAAATTGTTCCCATTTCTCATGTACCGTATCCTCCCATGCATCATCCAAAACCAGCAGAAACCTTTTAGTCACCAACTCTTTAGTAAGATAGGATTGCAGGGGGTCCAAGGCCTCAGCACTAGCTTTGTCCCGGTTGATTGATCCCAAGATCCTTCGCACCAACACTTTCGGATCAAAGCGCTTAGAGACATGCACCCAGATAATCATGTCACTGAAATGGTCCTGAACCTCCTTATCTTGGCAGACTAACTGGGCAAGGGTTGTTTTCCCCATACCACCGACGCCGACAATCGTGCACACCGACAGTTCGTGATCTCTAATCTGCGGAGCTCGGACGCCTAGCCATTCCACTATCGCGTCCTTTTCGTTCTGCCGCCCAAAAGCTACCGTTGTTAAATCTCTCGTGGTCTCACGCCTGCCGACCAGATCTTGGATGTGCAAGGGATCATCACAGAGGGAAGACTGAAGTCGAAGGCCCATGGTTGCGAGGAAGTTCTCTGCACTGTCAAGGGCTCCATCCAAGCTCTTGAGAGCATCCTTCAGTCGACCCTTGGTAGTACCGCCGCCGTGAGCCGCGCCGAGAGACCGTCGGAGCCCCGTGCCGATGCTAGGGAGACGGGAGGACACTCTCACCCTCCAATCTTTGGCCTCCCTGGCTCTCCGATCCCTGACGTCCCTCTCCAGATCCAGGAACTCCAGCTCATCGAGCGCGTCCTCGGCCTCCTGCATGGCGTTCCGGAACTGCCACAGCCACGGGCTCAGGCCAGAGTCCTCCCGGACCTGCGGCTGGTCGGCCACGCAGAAGACCGCCTCGATGGCTGGCAGCTTCGCCGTGAGCCTCCCGCGCAGGTCTTCGTCCTCCGCCGTGAGGCGGCCCAGGGCTTTCTTCATGAGATAGCTGATCGCCGCGTTTGCCGCTGTCTTCCCCACGAACATGGCCGCACTCTTGGCGAAAGCGGCGGCGGCGGCTTCCGCCATGCCGGAGAGGTGGAGCAGGCGAGAGAGGACTGTGATATGAGGTCAATGCTCAAGCACAGATGAGACCGTGAAGCCAGTAGCGTACAGATTCAAGGGAACAAATTGCGCACGGCCCCTCGGCTTCGCAGAAAATAGGGAATCCCAGGACCAAGGCACAAATCCTGAAAATTACAGGGGCAAAGACGCCACCGAGGGTGAACCAAGCCGCGACCCGCCGCCGCCGTTGGCCACCTGACCTTCGAAAATATTTTATAAATATTATTTTTAAAATCAGAAATTTCAAATCTGGACGTCTAGAGTCAAAATTTACAAAACTATCACCCTGTCGGCCCACCGTTAGCTGACAACTCAGCTAACCGTCGACTCACAACGCCGTTGTCGGCCAACGGTCGACTAACAACACCGTTGTCGGCCGACGGTCGACCGACTTCGCGCCGAAAGCAGTGGACCCCGTCCCGTCGAGTCAGCACGCCCCACCCTGTCCCGCCCACGTCGAGTCAGCCGCGCTGTCGGCCGACCGTTGGACGACAATGCCCACTGGCTAACGCCAGCCACTCTGGCGTGTGACTGCGAGGGCCAACGTCACCGTCAATGGCGTTTGGGAACGCTCCACGCTGGCCCAGCGAAGGTCGATAAACGCCGCCTCTCCTGGCGTTTGCACGCATAGAACCTGGCGTTTGCTCTGTATATCAAACGCCAGAAACAGTGGCGTTTAGACTGCATAGCCAGACGCTAGCTATTTCGGCAAAACAGAGCGTCGCGGCAGCATTTTCCTTACCGCGGCAGCATTTTCCTTGCCGCGGCAAGCTGCCTTTGCCCCTTGTCCCCGCCACGGGAGCACGAAGTCACCGCTGTGGCAAGCCTCTCCTGCCGCGGCATGCCATCGCCCCTGCCACCTCGTCCGCCGTGGCAGCGGTTTTCCGACCGCGGCAGTGCCGCGGCAACTCCGCCCCGATGTCGCCGCCGGCTCGCTACGCCGTGGCAACCCGTGGTAACTCACTTCCCCGCCGCGTCAGGTTTTTGCATTCGTCTTGCATACATGTCATCATCCCCGCACCGATACTTGTTTAAACTTAAGTTTGATGAAGTTATATTTTACAGAATACGTACATATCTCATCCTCGGTGGTAATTTGTAGCAAACACCAATGTACTTATTTGAGAATAGCCATCACCAACGTCGATAGTAAGAGGTGAAGAGGGTCGAGGATATCTTGGATGTCCCTCTCTCACATTTCATCTAAAGCCGCTTTGATTCGCTAGCTTAAACGGTGCATCGAGGGGTAATTCGTCAAAAAGGACTGAATTGAAAAAGAGAGCTAGGGCAACATTCTAGGGCTTCAAACACGAATAATGTCATGGGACCCGTACTTCAAACACAATTCAGTACGACTACAGATAGACATAATGCAAAAGGAAGTGCTGCGGACGTACGGCTAAAAAAAACTACTCCTGCTCGTATCCCTGGTCAGGTCCTCCTGGGGCTCCCTGTGGTGCGGCGGGTGCGGCGGCTCGACGAATACGACGACGTGGTCTCTTGCGAGGACCTGACAGTGTCAAGGGCTACGGCTGCTGTGGCTGACGGTGACCCTTGCCGTAAATCAGCTCCTCCGGCTGACGAGGAGGCGACTGTGTGGCCTGAGTGGGTGGTGGTGGTGGAGTCTGAAACGCCGGGAAGTGAGGAACAACCCCTGAACCGTCCGCGCCGTGCCACATGTCACTGTACGCAGAAGTATCCGACAAACTCGGGAGCGCCAAAACGGGAACCGTTTCACCTACAGTTAACAATCATTTTCACTAATATAATCCAGGAACATACTAAGAGCATATTACCAATATGGCTTTACCTGTAGTGTGGACCATCACAGACTGGGGATTGTACCGGTACGAGCCACCCAGCTGCGTCGGGACAGGCGGTGCTAGCTGCGGTGTCCACTGTGGCTGCTGCAGCCACGACGAGCCATCCGGATGCGCCCGGACAGGCGGTGCTGTCTGCGGTGTCCACTGTGGATGCTGCAGCCACGCCGAGCCACCCGCCTGCACCGGGGCAGGCGGTGCTATCTGCGGTGTCCACTGTGGCTGCTGCTGCCACGACGAGCCATCTGCCTGCCTCGGCAGAGGTGGTGTAGGGGTTGGTGACGACTGTTGCTGCTGATGCCACGAGGAGCCTCCGGCCTGCGTCGGGAGAGGAGGACGAACCTGGACTTGTGGTTGCCACGACGAGGACGAGTGCCGCGGGGGACAGTGCACGTGACGACTATGCCGTGCAGGCGCGACATCTGACGCGCGCGCACAGGTCAAAGTCTCGAAGATCTTCCGAAGCTTGCCATTGAGCCGCTCCCAAGCCGATCGATGCTCGGATGGAGTGATCTGAATCCCCAGGTCAAGTCGGTTAATAAGCGCGGCAACCTCCTCCTGAGCCTCAAGCGTCATCTGCGCCTGCAAATGCGAAAATAGCTATTAGTTGGTACGTACTAGTGTTCTCGATATTTCGTACGAAATTTAGACAACAGTGGCACTTACCGCGTGGTGCCTGACGCCAACAACAGAAGCAGCCGGGTAGTGATCCGACGTGCTGCCCTGTTGCATCTCATCTGGGTCGGCACGCGGTACGTATAACAACCTCGTCCCGGAGCGGTACCACTGGAGGTACGCATCGTACTCCGCTGGATCGAAGGCCGCGTCCTCGTGCTAGAGATCTGCGCTTGCCGTCGACCACCGTTGGACAAACGACGCAAGGTTTCGTGCCCACGTTGTAGCCGTCTTGCTTCCACCCTTGTGGGTGTACCTACATTTCATGGTTATTCGTGCAAACTGATGAAACGATATACCAGTACTATTATTTGATAGTGCAACCTTCTGTGCTCTTACCTGTGGATGTGAGGCTGAAGCACGGGCGGTGCTGGGGGAGGACACAACTGTCGTTTGCCGAACTGACGCATCACTCGGTGCACCGCTGTTATCTCCACAGTGACGTCGAACACTATGGTTGCCTTCGTCAACCAGTACTCCTGGTCCCTGGTACACAAAGCTGAGATCCCGCTAGGCGCTCGTCACGCCAACGCGTCCGGACTGTACGGCTCCCAGATCACCTTAGGATGCAACGTATCGAACTGAGAGGTGAAAGCTGGGTAGCAGTTCCTGACCTGTTCGCTAGCATATCGTACCTGTCGAGAATGAAAATAATTAGTACGAAGGCAAATAAATGAAGTAATTTTTAAACCATATTAGCTATAAAACTAACCCGTCTCCGTGTCCAGAGTGTCCCAAAAGTAGGCATGTCGATTAGGCCCCCATGGTACTCCAAAGCATCGTACGGTGCGTCGAATTGTAGGGTTGGCCGTCCGATCGGGAATCGCTCGTACGACCAAAGCTGCAACAGAAGTGGGCACCCCAGCACCGCCGACTTCTCGGCGCGCCTGGTGCAAGCATTGCACATGCCTCTCAAAGTGGCGGCCAGGACGGCTGAACCCCAACTCCTCTGAACTATGTCCTCGCGGCAACGTGCATCCGCGATCTCCCGTGCTACTCCAATGTAGCGAGCGTCCACAGTGTTCACGTGGTTAGATGTGAACATCACCTTGTCGAAGAGCCACAAGATGTACGCCTCCAAACAACGATCAACCTGCAGCTCTGTAAGCGCGATAGCAGGGTAACCTAGCGCACCGATCTACACGGAAAAATGACAAAAGAAAGGTAATACACTTTTAAAGTAAGTTTGCAATGAATAAGAAAGGCGGTCAGAGTTACCTGAAAGTTACGCAACCACACTACTGCAGAATGACCCTTTGCTGAACCCCCTCCACTGACGGGCGCACTCTTGCCCGTCGTTGGAGGGTCTCACCACTGACGGGCACCTAGAGGCCCGTCAGCAGAGGATTCTGACTGGCCGCAGCGGAAGACCTCCACTGACGGGCCCTTAAGTCACCCGTCAGTGGAGACGCAAACCCGGTGCCATAAATGACGCATCATCTCCACTGACGGGCGGTACTTAGGTGCCCGTCAGCGGAGAGGAAGTCTCCACTGACGGGCAGCTACGCGGACCGTCAGTGGAGATGAACAAAAAGGTGCCAAGATGACGTTAGTTTTGAAGCGATCTCCACTGACGGGCTCTATTTAAGTGCCCGTTAGTGGAGAAGCGATCTCCACTGACGGGCGTATCTAAGGGCCCGTCACTAGTATTTTCAGCCCAAAAGCACTGCATCACCAAACGTCAATAACTTTTGATCTATAAGTCCAAATAAAGTGATTCTTTTTGCAAAATTTGTAAAATAAATAGATCTAGACAGCAGATCAAGTTTCATAATTTTTTGAGTTTTCTGGAATTTCTAGTATTTATTTTATTTTTATTTCTTTTCTTGGGAGATGCTTGAGTTATAAAGCAATGTATAGTCTAACTTTTGTGAAACTATCTAATATTTTAAACACAGCCTCATGAGGTCATCTCATAACCCCATGCCAATTTTCATATTTTTTAGACCATATTTAGAGTTTATATAAAATGAAAAATCATTAAGATGCAAGTAAAGGTTTGAATTTTCCCAAGAAAATATTTGTATTTTTTATATATATTGTGGATAGGAGCTAAAAAGATACATAGGTACTTATATATGAATTTTTCTTCCATTTAGAGGCCTTCTTTAAGATACTTGTAGTTCAAATTTGAAATATATCCAGTAAATAGCTACATATTCATTTAATGCCTAAAAAATAGCAAATAATTTCAGAAAAATGCCTAATTTTGACATTACCAATATAATGTAGTATGTTCCATGTATAAAATTTTTGGACCATTTTAGATAAATATTTCGGGAAGGTACTACACATAGTACCTCAAATTGGTATTTCAAAAAATAGAAAATATAAATTATTACATAACAAGATGAAACATGAACAAATATTAGCTTATAATAGTGTAATATCAAGTTGTAGTCCAAATCTCAAGTTCAAATGATGAAGAATTTACGATGTGTACTTCAATCTTCATATTTCCCCTTTAAATGCTATGAAGCTTTCTCAGAGATGGTTAAGTTACAAAGCAATGTATAGTCCAACTTTTGTGAATTTGTCTGAAATTTTAAACACAGCCTCATGAGGTCATATAATGACCCCATGTTAATTTTCATATTTTTAGACCATATTTAGATTTTATAAAAAATGAAAAACCAATATGATGCAACTAGTGACGGGCCCTTAGAAAATGCCCGTCAGTGGTGAGGGGTAACTAGTGACGGGCACTCACCAGGGGCCCGTCAGTGGTGAGGGGTAACCAGTGATGGGCGCTCACCACGGGCCCATCAGTGAAAACACCCCTTCACTGACGGGCGGAAACTAGACGCCCGTCAGTGGTAACCCACAGCACATATAAAGCACGCGCGGGACTTGGTGAAAAATTCACCAAGTCCCGCGCGTTCATTCGAAAACAACTCCTCCCCGAGCGCCGTCCTCCCCGACCGCCGCCCTCCCTCGAGCGGCCGAGTGGCTCCTCCCCGACCGCCGCCCTCCCTGAGCAGCTCCTCCCGAGCGGCTCCTCCCCGAGCGCAGACAGCGCCTCCTCCCCAAGCGGCAGCATCTCCTCCTCACCGACCACCGGCCCCACCTCATCCCCGACCACCACCACCCCCGCGGCCGCCGTCTCACCGGTAACACACTTCTCCCCTTCCTTCTTCCCCCTTGTGCTCTGCGTGCTGGCCATAGCGTCGGTGGTCGTTGCCGTCTCCACCACACCGCGCGACGCCGCCTCCTCCACCACCACGCGCGGCGCCGCCTCCTCCACCCAGCGCCGTGTCAGTGGTCGCCGCCGTCTCCACCACCCCGCGCCGCGCCGCCTCCTCCACCACCCTGTCCACGCGGCGACTCATCCTCGGCGCCGCCTCGTCGACGACCCCAGCGCCGCCATCCGCCGGCGCTCCCTCCTGTCCTATGTGCCGGCGCGGGCTCCCCGACCCGAGCAGGCGAGCGAGCGGGGCGGCGACCTCCCGGGTAGGCGAGCGAGCGGGGGAGGCGGCCTGTCGAGTAGGTGGGCTAGCGGCGCGGCGCGGCGGTCTCCGGAGCAGGCAGGCGAGCGGTGCGGGGTGGTGGAGGCTGCATGGATGAAATGTTATTTTCTGAATTTTATTTTGTTTATCCCTGAAAATATACTACCGACGGGCTCCTAAAGAAAGCCCGTCAGTGGTGAGGGGGAACCAGTGACGGGCGCTCACCAGGAGCCCGTCAGTGGTGATACATTTCCTCTGACGGGCAAATTGAGCCCGTCACTAGTCACAGCCACTACTGACGGGCGGCCCGCCCGTCAGTGGAGGTCACCCCTCCACTGACATTTCCAGGCTGACGGGCCCCCAGCCCGTCAGTAGAGGGGGTTTTTTGCCCGTCAGTAGAAGGGGTTTCTGCAGTAGTGCCACCGCCAAATAGGCCCGTTTCCATCTCGGACCAACTCACCGACCCCTGAGCAACACCTGCGAAACGAAACACTATGTCCTCGTGCCAACCTACTGGAGGCTCCAACGGTCCAACTGCGGCTCCAGCCAGCGGTAGCCCCAGCAAGAACGAGACGTCCTGGAGAGTAGGCGCCATCTCTCCCCAAGGAAAGTGTAGGGTGTGGGTCTCAGGCCTCTAACGGTCCACTAAACAGGTGATCAGCGAACGGTCGTAACAAAAACGACGAGACTGCTCATTGTACTGCTCTCGTGGCTCCTCATTGTCGTCACCTTGCGGCATGAGCCTCCACTCAGCCACGGTTGCCTCAACCATCCGCGCCAGCAGTAGGAGACCCGCCCAAGCCAACCTGTGAAACAAATGCAGAACAATAAATCATGGGTGAAGTTATACAATGAAGAATAGCTCGAACAATGTACGTAACTAACATACGCACCTGTCAACCCACTGTGGGTGTATCATCCAATCCTACTGAGGCGTGCGAG
The DNA here is from genome assembly GCA_019208055.1 of Stipa capillata. Classification (NCBI taxonomy): domain Eukaryota; kingdom Viridiplantae; phylum Streptophyta; class Magnoliopsida; order Poales; family Poaceae; genus Stipa; species Stipa capillata. Next base: position 203,975 of record JAGXJF010004866.1, read on the forward strand.
TGATGAGCACGGGAAGCTTTTCGCCCTCCTCCAGTAGCCTCCCCCGGTGTCGTCCGTCAACCGTAGGGTCCAGATGACGATACGGGGCCATACCTGCGATAATAATGGATTCATTCAAATATAAACATGCATGAATTAGGAACTTAAAAACTTAAGGATTCTTAGAAGAATTACGAACTTACAAATTTAAGGATTCTTAGAAGAATTACGAACTTACAAATTTAAGGATTCTTAGAAGAATTACGGGAATTAGAAATGTACGAAGTTAATAACTGTTACAAGAGTTATGAACTTACAAACTTAAGGATTCTCACAACAATTATGAACTTACACACTTAAGCATTCTTACAACAATTACGAACTGACAAACTTAAGGATTCTCACAACAATTACGAACTTACACACTTAAGCATTCTTACAACAATTACGAACTTACACACTTAACGATTCTTACACGAATTACGAACGTACGGACTTAAGGATACGAAACTAAGTCGAATGCAGAATTTCGTATGTATCGTTTCACCGCTCCGCTGCTGCGTCGGCAGCTGCCGATGTGGTAGCGCCACTTGCAGAAGCCCCCTGCCCTTGTTTCTGTAACTCAGGACAGTACTTCTTTCTGTGCCCATACCTTGAGCAGTGCATGCACTGTCTAGTTGGACCACCAACCTCCGATTGGTCCATGTCGTTACGAATATGATGAACATGCCGTCGACCTCGTCGTACCCGGAGTAGTCTTAAATCTGGGATGTATTCCCTTTGAGCCTCGTCTACCGTGTTGAAGTTCCCAACTGCATGGAAGCCACTTATCTCCCCGCTCTAAGTACGTAGCACAGCTTGCTTCAGATAGTACGGTGACACGAATGAGATTGAATCCATCCCTATTTGGCCACATGCAGCAAGCACATGAGAGCAAGGCAGGTGCAGCAACTTCGGTTTGTTGCATGTGCACCGGCAAGTGGGCGTGGCTTTCATTCCAATTGTAACCTCATGCGTCTTCGTCTCGTTCGCAGCCCCGAAACCTGATTTATCTCTCAGTCGTATCTCGTACCTCCTTTCTAGGTTGCCAATGCTGTAGACTGTGTGCCCTAATCCCTTTTTAATCTTATCGTCCATGTAGTTCATGATCTTCGCGCAGTACGGGGTCGCTGGAAAATTGTTCATATGCGGTGCAGCATTTCTGTACCCCTCTTGAAAGTACCTCACGGTGCCATGCAGCGCACCCTCCACGATAGCAGTTAGAGGTAAACTTCGCTGCCCTCTAAGCACGAAGTTGTACACCTCCGCAAGGTTGGTCGTCATGATGCCGTACCTAGCGCCATGAGTGTCATGAAGCAAAGACCACTTCTCGGACGGCTCTTTCTCTATCCACTGAGAGAAACTCTTTATTTGTTTCACCGTCCTCCTCCTCATACCAGGAGGGTCAATTCTTGGAATCGTGGAAAGCTCACGTGGCTCTTCTTCCGGGCTAAGTACCTCACTTTTTTCTTGCGATCAGAGATCTCACGTTTAGTGAAGTCATCGAGCTTCTTCCATAAAGTTTTATACTTCTTCTCCTGGTTCTGCTTGCATAGCCTCTTGAACAGATTCATGAGGCGCTTATTCCTGAACTGGCTGAAGAAATTAGCCCCTAGATGGCGCATGCACCATCGGCTTTGCAGGTCTGCCCAAGGTTGAGGTTCATCCGCCGTTGGTTCCTGAAGTGTCTTCACTGCTTTCAGTATGCCAGAATGCCTATCATGAATAACACATACGTTGTCCCAATTCTTCACTACTCCGTGCTTAAGCTGCCTGAAGAACCATAACCAGCTAGAGAAGTTCTCACCCTCGACGAACGCCATCGCCAACGGCAGGATCTGATTGTTGCCATCCACACCAATAGCCGTGAGGATCTGCCCCTTGTACTTGCCTGTTAGAAATGTCCCATCTACGCACATCACCGGACGACAATGCCTGAAAGCTTCAATACATGCACCGAAGAAGAAGAAAGCTCGGTTAAGCACTTTGTAGCTTGGAAAATGCGGGTTCACCGAGTGTTGTATGTCCACATGTGTCCCCGGGTTCTGGAGGAGGAGTGTATAAAGCAGACGGGGCAGGTTGTCGTACGAGTCATAGAAAGTGTCGAAGCGCATCTCCATGGCCTTCTGCTTAGCCCTCCAAGCCTGCTCGTACGGGATTTCGTACTTGTACCTGCTCTTTACTGCAACTTGTATGTGCTTTGCTTCCATGTCTTTCTTCTCCACTATCTCGCTGTACATCAGTTCTGCTATGAGAGTGGATGTCAGGTTGGGGTGCCGTGCTAGGACATTGGTTCGGAAGCAAGTGTGCGGCACGACGTTGGTCACGACCCAATTCACTTCATACTTCGGCACATGGGCGTGCACCTTGCTTTCACAGCCACTAGCCGTACATGTTAACGTTAGATTGTTTGGGGAGGATATGTCAGTCCTGAAAATCCTCTGCGTTGACATGGCCCATTGCGTGACGGCACGCTTCAATTCTTTCTTGGTAGCGTACATCGAACCAATCTGGATCTGGTTCTTGTTATATTCCCAAGCAGAATCATGGTCATCGTTCACAGTCATGGCACCAAGAATTTCCTGATTCCATGCACTCGGAATCGGGGGCGCTTGACTGTTATCTTCGTCATCGCTATCTTCATCAACATCCTCCGCCATTCCATCTTCATCTTCCTGTTCCATTACCTCCTGCATGGACTCGAAATCCTCTGCTTCATCCGCCTGCCCCGTCGGACCTAGTTCTGCCGGTTGACTGCATTGTGCAGCTTGCCCACCTTGCCAAGCAGATTGAACTACCTCATCCACCTGCGGTTCTAGATTGTTCTGCTCCGCTTCATGCCCATCACCGCCTTCTGACCTAGCACCCTTCAGGATGGTTTGCACTAGTGCGACCGGACGACTTTGCCTAGCTTTGCAAACCCGCATCCACGATCTCCAGTCTCTAGTACTCTCGATCGGCAATAAGTCCCATTTAATATCAGTGCAAGACTTGGTAAAAACTGCCTGAATGGTCGGAAAAAAGCCGTATTTGGCCCCCCCGCGAGTTCTAATGCCAAAAATGGCCCCCCCGTCGGAGACAAGAGCAAAAATGTCACCGCGACGCGTCGGGCAGCTAACGCGTGGCTAAATCGCGCCGGGGACCGCGAGCAGCGTCGATCGCGCGTCCGACCCGCGACGGAGTCCGCTCGCGGGCCCAGCCCCGAGGCCGCGCCCCTGGCCCGCGAAGGAGGCCGGGCCGCGCCTCCCCCCCGCGACGCAGGCCGCGTCGCACCCGCGGCCCGCGATCGCGCTCCAGGCCTGCGAGCTGAAGATCCCGCGGCCGCAGCCCACGACGGCCGGGCCGGCTCGCGCGGCACGCCCGCAACGAGCGCGATGCACGGCTTTTTTTTCTTTGGCTAACGCCATCAATGATGGCGTGTAAGTCCGCGCGCTAACGCCAATTTCAGTGGCGTTCGCCCCTGGTCCACGCTGGCGCAGCCCCGCTGACCTGGCTGACGTGGCAAAGCTCCGAACGCCGTCTCTACTGGCATTTTCACCCTCTACCCAAATGCCATGTGGTCTGGCGTTTGCCCCCCGGTTTCTGCTCGCTTTTCACCCCGCCTGATTTACTTTGTCGGTCACAGCGCCGGGCCCCGACCCCCTTTTTCCGGTCGCGCGCGGGGCGCGCAGTCAGCTCTTTTCTCCCGCATGGCCAAACAGTTGAATGCTTGGATGCTTTTTCCCTTTTCTTTGACGTGTTGTCCATTCGCTGTCCATTCGCTGTCCATCTTTGTTTTCTTTTTCCTGTTCTCATCCGAGCGATGGAGTTCTCTTCTCCCTTTATATTACACTCGTGCTCTGGTCCTCTTCATTTGCTGTCTGTTTAGTTTTGTTCTCACTGCGTACCTCTGCAACGCTCTGCCTTTCATTTTAGCATGAGAGTATGAAGCACTGATTTTGAAGCCAAAAATATCAAAATCAGCTATTCGAGTAGTACAAAAAACTGAAGTTCAAGTCAAGATCTAGCCACGAAGGTAAATTTCTTCTATATGCAAAATGTTATCATATGTTCTAGTTAGGTTAAAATTAGATAAATGATAATGTTAAGATTTTGGTTATAATTGAGTTGACTGTTATTTCATCCATGCATAAAATGCAATTCTCTCGACTATTTGTAAATTTTAATTTTGTATTTAATGTAGCACGAGATGGAGTTTTGCAACGGATTTTGAAGCTAAAAAGAGTAAAATTAGCCATCTTTGTAGTTGAAGAAATTGAAAATCAAGTCGAGACCTAGACTCAAAGATAAATTTTTTTTACATGCAAGATGTTGTTATATTTTTTAGTTAGGCCGCGATTAGATAAATGACAATGTTAAGAGTTTAGTTATTGTTAAGTTTACTATTATTTCCCACATGCAGACACGGCAGTTGTTTCGAGAAGTTCAACAACGTGTACATCTGGTGGTATTCTTCGAGAAAAGGTAAATCCACGTTGCATGAAATTTTGTGATTAGTTCATTGATTAGCTTAATGTTTGTTAAGTGACACCACGTTAAGCCATTTTAGTGCGACAAACGACATTGTTATTCTACGTTATAGTTTGGATACATATCTATGAAAGATGTTGAAGTTAAACTTATTTGACAGAAATTAGCATAATGTAAGATGTGAGAAACTAATATTAAATATACACTATTTTGGCTAGAGTTAAATTGAGAAATTAAATTTCTATATGTTATTAAAATTTTGGTTTCGTATATACGTAGGTACAATGAATGATAATGTTAAGTTAAGACTTTAGTTATAATTAAGCTGACTCTTATTTCATGCATGCATAAAATGCAATTGTCTCGAAAATTTATAAATTTATTTTCGTATTTAATGTATACCGAAACTCGTGTCCTTGCACTTAGACGTAGTACGAGATAGAGGTTTCCAATGGATTTTGAAGCTAAAATGAGAAGATGTGACAAACTAATATTACATATGCACTATTTTCCCCACAGTTGTATTGAGAAAAAATATTGTTTACATGTTATTCAAATATTCGTTTCGTATGTACGTAGGTACAATGAATGAACTGTTAGTGTTCTACAGGCCGAATATAACACGCGACGGGCCCTGTGGGATCGACTTGTCCCAATGCGAGTACAAGGTTGCACATATAGATGGTTTGGAGGAGATTAGTTTGTTGGACCTGAGGAGGTGCATACGCCGCGAGTTTGATCGGGACATAGCTCGCAACAAAATAGTCATTGAAGCAGTCACATGTAGCAGCCGGGAGGACGGGTCATCAGTCCCCTTATGGCAGCTACACAAGGTGGCTGGCAACACATCATGGGCTGGGTACATGCGCCTTGTGAGTACACCAGGGGTGTACATATATGGTCGCCCCATGGTGTACGTACAGTTTGTTGAGAGCAGTCGCCCGTTGACTGGCGACGAAGGTTCCTCCGGAGTTGGTGAGTTACAGGTTGTTGCAACAGAAGGAGGTGTAGGGCCAGCGGATGCAGCGTTAGAGGTCAATGTGACACATCCTGAAGACTAGTTCATCAGTAATGAAGATGCCGGTCCCTTCTGGTCTGCTCGTGTCGACTGCTTTGAGCTGTTAGCAAGCATGCCGAACGAGTTGGACTCTCCTGAAGACGGTAGCGACGAAGAGTCGGACGGTACCGACGAGGAGGGCGGTGATGCGGTCTTCCTTGGCCTATCCTCTTGATCGGTACTCTCCTAAAGGGCAATGCTTCGTCTTCCTTGGCCTATCCTCTTGATCGGCGCAAGGCGGCCTAGCAATGGGCTCGGAGGAAGCCATGTCTACAAGAAGAAAACAAATGTTAGCAAAAGTCATGTATAAGTAGAAAAAGTAGCAAATATTTACCATTCATATTGCATTATGACCACCACCACCGCTTAACCAATAAAACATCCCACCTCTAGATCCTAGTTCTAACATTCACAATTTCGTAAACATTACAAACATCATACTAGGGTTACTATACATCACAAACATAATAGCAACCCACATTTCCCATTTTCAACAATGGATTTAGGTAAAATCCCAAAAACTAGGGTTTCCCCTTAACCCTACAATGCCACCAAATTAGCCGATTTCAACCAATCAAAACGTGGGAGATGAGAGAGTTTACCTCAAGAGATGCAAAGGGGTCCAATTCTACGAAGAAATGGCTCCGATTTAGAAGGATTTCAGAAGAGAATGAGTAGGGGAGAGAGAGGGCAAGAGGGCACCAGCTCAGGTGAGGAGAGGTGGAAGAATGCTTGGGGGCTGAATGGGTGGTGGGGCCCACCCGTGGTGCCCTGGGCACTTAAGTCTCTGGGGGGGGCAAACGCCAGACCACATGGCGTTTGGGTAGAGGGTGAAAACGCCAGTGGAGACGGCGTTCGGAGCTTTGCCACGTCAGCCAGATCAGCGGGGCTGCGCCAGTGTGGACCAGGGGCGAACGCCACTGACATTGGCGTTAGCGCGCGGACTCACACGCCATCGTTGATGGCGTTAGCCAAAGAAAAAAAACCGTGCATCGCGCTCGTCGCGGGCGTGCCGCGCGAACCGGCCCGGCCGTCGCGGGCTGCGGCCGCGGGATCTTCAGCTCGCGGGCCTGGAGCGCGATCGCGGGGCCACGGGCGCGACGCGGCCTGCGTCGCGGGGGGGAGGCGCGGCCCGGCCTCCTTCGCGGGCCAGGGGCGCGGCCTCGGGGCTGGGCCCGCGAGCGGACTCCGTCGCGGGTCGGACGCGCGATCGACGCTGCTCGCGGTCCCCGGGCGCGATTTAGCCACGCGTCAACTGCCCGGCGCGTCGCGGTGACATTTTTGCTCTTGTCTCCGACGGGGGGCCATTTTTGGCATTAGAACTCGCGGGGGGGCCAAATACGGCTTTTTTACCTGAATGGTCACAGCATATAGTGCAGGATCCATCGAGAAGGTACATGTAAGCCAGTGATTGGCTTCCTTAAAGTTTAGCCTCTCCGGATCAGATATAGGCAAATCAACATGGCTGAATTTACTAAGATCAACCCCACTATGATTTGCTCGGACAACCCCGGCACCGTAGTACACCGTCATATTTACCACCTCCGACATACCTGTCGTAACATAAATTTATATCTTCGTCACATACTTAGTGAGACATGCAGTTTTATTTCGTCGCGCGACCGCTAAATTCTTTCGTGCTAAATGTAGGTCGAGTACACGTTCACGGCGTGTACAAGGGTGATCCGGAACACACCAGGGTTATCAACCGACAAATCGGGATAGAATTTTAGCACGATCGAATTGAACGGTCAACACAAACACGTAATAATTAACCAAACTAAACAACAACATTCTACATGTCTCATAATTATTAATTACTTCGACCTTACTTAACATCTTTTTTTCTGACGTCTACTCAGAAGTACATATTCTATTCCACGGGACGTAACTAAACTATTAATTTAAACTTCTTTAAAACATCCAAAATAAATATGTACGTAATCCTATTAATCTTACTAAATTTTTTATACGTATATATCCATACTAATCATATTAAACTAGTTTAGAGCATCCTAATTAAACTACGACAAGAAGTACAACTATACTAGTATATATTTACGTACGTAACATATAGTAACCATAATACTCATACTAATAATCATACTTAAGTTGTGAAATTTTTCTTACCGTCGATGTAGAGTTCTATCCCGCGGGTGAAACCTCCTCTTTTCTCTCCTTCCTCCTCTCCTCTCTTCTTCCTCTTCTCCTCTCCTCTTCTCTTTTCTCTCCTTCTCCCTCTCCTTCTTCTTCCTCTCCTTCTTCTTCCTCTCTTCTCTTCTTTCTTCCTCTCCTCTCCTCCCTTCTTCTCTCCCTCCTTCTTCCTCTCCTTCTTTCTTCCTTTCTTTCTTCTCCTCTTCTCTTTTCTCTCTGGAATGCGCGCAGTGGGGAGCAGACACGGTAGTGCGTTCACGGGGGCGGCCAGAGGCCAAAAGCGGCGCTGGACGCGAGCTAAAAGGGCTGTCGGCCGACCGTTGGACGACTGGGGCGTTGTCGTCCAACCGTCGGCCGACAGCGCGGTGACTCGACGCGGGTGGGGCGCGCTGACTCGACGGGATGCGACGGGACGGGGGCCCGCTGCTTTCGGCGCGAATCGGTCGACCGTCGGCCGACAACGGCGTTGTTAGTCGACGGTTAGCCGACAACTCGGTTGTTAGTCGACCGTTAGCTGACAAGCGCGTTGTCGGCTAACGGTTAGCCGACAGGGTGATAGTTTTGTAAATTTTGAGTCTAGACGTCCAGATTTGAAATTTCTGATTTTAAAAATAATATTTATAAAAACAATCCCTGACCTTCCACGGGGCTAGACCACGTCTTGAGTAGTTAAGCTCAAGGGCGTACCTGGGCTCGACATGGGCTTGAGAAACTCCTCGCCGGAGAACGCTGCCGGATTGGCGTCACGGTGCCTGTCGCCGGTCGCCTGCTCCGCGAGTTTTTTTCAAAATATTTTTTTTATCTAAAAATTTTAGAAATATTATCACAATCAAAAAAATTATAAAACTGACCTCAATCGCCACGACACATGGCGATTAGGGGGAAATCACCACCACCGATGGCAATAGGGCCCAATCGCCAGGAGCAAGGATAATTCATTATGAAATCGCCAGACGCCATGGCGATTTGTCAGTAATCGCCATGACCCGTGGCGATTGGTCATAATTGCCACGACCAATGGTGATTTCCCCCTCTGCACCCCCTTCTGCTATTTAAACGGGTGAACAGACGCTCCCACTAGGTAGCTAATCTTTCCTGAGTTCTTTCGAAAATTGTTGGTATCTCAGAGTAGATTGTTTTGATTTAGGAGGAGAAGAAGAAGTAGTTCGCGGATGGATAGCGACAATAGAGGTAATTCTTGTAATATTTTTCCTCCTCATATGCGTTGAAACATTGAGATCTATAATTTTTATTTTGTGGAATAATAATTTTTCGTGCAAATTACTAGGTGCCAGTGATGCTGTTTGGAACCCGATAATGGACTATGAACTTCTTACTGGTGCGGAAAGGAGGAGGTAGAGGTGTAAAATTATGCGTTCGCAGATCTTTGATGAGGTTCATACGCGTGCTCTTGTAGAGGTGTTAGCGAGAAGGGGGTTTCACTGGAATTACGTACAAGCAGGTGTGCAAGCGTTTGAGAGAGTTTCACAAGATGTGGGAGAGGATGAACGAACTTAGAAAACTACCTGGGGCGAAGTACACAAAAGGCGATTTCTGCGAAGGAACGATAAGTATCTCACAATCTCAATACATAAGCACATACATAAGGGTTAGTATAATTTCTTTATTCTTAGTTCGTAAGCATTTCATGTACCGTTTTCGTTTGATACATCACATTGTCGGTGTGTAGGTACATCCAGAGGATGTAGGGTTGCTGAACTGCAAGATCCGAAACTTCGGACATGTGGACCGATTCTGGAGAGACCCATTTGCTAATAGAAGACACTTAATGAAGACAACATTTGAAGAAGAGGAAAGCAAATTTGCTGGACTCTCCCTTTTGGCAAAACGTGGACGCATATCTAAAAAAGATGTTCGATCATCAAAGGATAAAGATGCATGCAGTTCATCGAAAAAGGCATACCGAGTGCTCGTCGAGTGATGAGGACTTCTCGAAGCTGTTTTGCTTCAAAGCCCCCGCTCCAGGGCTTTTCGCAAGTGATAGCAAAGATGATTTCATGTAGTCGTATTAGATGTGATAGCGAATAATTGCTTATTCTACCTACGATATATGTAGCCAACTATTAATGTGGCAGTGTAACGTGGCTCTATAATCTATGCTTAGGTAATCAGATTTAGATGTTAATTTGTTAGTCTAATATGGTCCATCAATCACTATGTAGTAATATGTAGCAGTGAATATAAGTGTACTAATTCATACAGTACGAAATGCTGGTACAATATAATGTAGTGAAAGAAAGGATAAAATGAAAGTCATCGACGCCTAGCCTCGTCGTCCCCTCTTCCTGATCAACGACGGTGAGTACCTCGGCCTAGACTGTCCCGCTCCCGCTCTACGAGCCCTGCCCACCCGTAGTGTCGGGTCTTCCTCCTTGTAGTCCTGTGCATCCTACGTGAGTAACGGTGGCTGAGTCTGCTGCGTCATGCTGGACTGCCCAGGTGGAATCAACTCGTCCGCCTTGTCGTGAAAGCTGAAGCCATGAGTGTCGGGGTGTCGAGGAGGTAGTCAAGTGGACTAGCTGGTACTTGAGGTGTCATATGATCTGTATATAACCGGAATTAGTCAGCACAACAATATAAGGAAAAATGACTTGTATGAGATGAGAATTGTTTTACCTTGTCGACTCATAAAGAGTGGGGATGCACCCAGTGGCTGAAAGGTACGAGGCTGACGGTGCCTCATCTGTGAAGGACGCGGTGGTCTCGCTCCTTGGCTTGCGCTAGCCCCAGCAACGATGTCATCCTTGCACGTGCACCTGAATATGTCCATGATCCTCCTAGTGTACTCCGCGATCCTGGACAAGCCTGAGTGGTGCTCGGTGCTGGCTAGGAGACGCTGAGGAATAGCGGTGACCTCCGTGTTCGCCGTTGTCGCCCACTGTCCCTGAAGAGTGAAAATCATAGGTGCGCACATAAGTAATAAACAAATAAACACGGAGAAGCGAAGCATGGATTTCACTAACCGCCAAATCCAGAGTTTCAGCTGTGAGGATCGGGTATATGTCTGTCATCTGTGCCGCCGCATCATCGTGAGTCTCGCTTCCACGAATAAGGTGGATGCGCGTACGTGGCAAATACCACTACAAGTAGGCGTCGAACTCCGCATATCGAAACAGCCGCTCCTCACGCTGGACGTTGTTCAGAGCAGTGTCCCACTAGGCAACGAAAGGGGCCATCCGTGATGCCCACTGTGTCTCCCTAGTACCCCTCCCTAGCGACTCCACCTGTTTATGTAATGAATTTGTATCTCGTAAAAGCAATAGACATTCTAAGTCTATAGGAGTTTCTAAAACTTGACTTACGTGTGCACGTTTGGCTCGACCAGTGGTACATGTGGAGGCAGGTACTCCTGGTATAAGCCAAACTGCCTCATCACACGGTGTGGTGAGTGGTCCTCCACGAAGATGTCGAGACAATTAAGACGGCTCCCATATGACACTCTGCGCAGGGAGGTGCTGGAACTGCTCCGTGAAAGATAGGTAACAACCTCGTACCTGAGCCTTCGTCCACTGACGCTACAAAAAGTACGTAAGAAAGTGTTATAGTCAATAAACTTACGAACTGAGGTACAAATATTTTAGGCAAATACAAGCTGAGGAAGAGATAAGTAACTCACTGTTCTTCTAGTCCACATGGACCCAAAAGTTGGTCCGTTCTGTGGCAACTGCGGCCTTGTTCCACGGTAGAACTCTCGGGCGTAAGTTGAATCGTCGACCCATGGTCATCCGACCGGGAAGCGCTCGAACGACCACAACTAAAGAAGAAGCAGACACCCTGTGAGATTGGCATTGGTGCCCTTCCTCTTGCATGCGGAGAAGAGCACTCGGAATGTGTACGCAAACACTGCAGACCCCCAGCTCGTCGGAGGTAGCTGATCCTCTGACTCAGCATCTGTGATCTGCCGTGCGAGCTCGATGTAGCAAGCGTCCACGCTGTCTCCGTACGCACTCGTGAACATCACGTACCCAAGCAGCCAAAACACGTACGCCTCAAGTCCCCGGTTCAGCTGGTACACGTCGAGATCTCCCTGAAATCTCTGCTCCATGCTGTCCAGCTGAACGAATATGTCAGACAACAGAAATAGTTTGACTCTACAACAAATATGTCGAACATCATTAAATGACATAGGTACCTCAAACTGACGAAGCCACATCAACCTGGGATCGTGCTCCTGGGCCGCCCTTGCCACCTCAACCTAAGGTGGACCCGGCGGTAGAGCTGGGCAAACCTCTCCGCAAGTGACTCACGCCAACCGGCAGGAGCCTGGAGCGGACCTACCGTGGCTCCCGCCACAAGTAGTCCAAGTAAGTAGGCCGTGTCCTGGAACGTGACCGTCATCTCCCCCAAGCAAAGTGGAAGGTGTGGGTCTCCGGCCTCCACCTGTCTGCAAGTGCGGTGAGCAACGAGGAATCGAAAGGAAACCTGCTGGAACGACCCACTCCAGTAGCCGGGTCTCCGATGTCCTCGTCGCCCACCGCCTCGACCATCCGTGCGAGTGGTAGTAAACCGGACCAAGCCAGCCTGTCAGGACAGAAAAGAAGTCTAATTAGTACTGAAACACGATAATATAGATGCAATCAACTAATGTACCTCTCGATCCATGACTCGTGAATCCTCCACGCGTGCTCAGGAGTACGAGTACGAAACACTCTGAAATCACGGTCTCCTATAGCCAGCTGCCTAGACTGGTGCTCTCGGTCCTCTCGATCATCTATAAGCTCGAAGCCAGCCATACCTATTCATGTGATACAAAAAACATGGAGGTATATGAAGTGCATGAGGTAAAGATAACACGAATACATGAAATACATGAAATCAAGAGTCCACGAAGTAAACGAAGTACATATAACATGGATAGATGAAATACATAAGTACGTGAAATAAATACGACACGACGTACAGAGGCACTAACAAATTATATAATACAAAGAGTGCGACATAGACTACTGATGGTCTGACCGAGAGGCAGCACTAGACGCCTCCTCCCTTCTTTTTTGGTCTTCTTTCATCTTCGGACATGTCTTCACCCGGTGGCCAAATTTCTTACAGTAGCTACATTGTTTGGTTGGCCCACCAGCCTCCCCTCGTCCATCGGGTTAGCATACGGTGAGTCCGGTGTCGTCCCACGGAAGCTCGGAGGAGGCTGAAATCGGTACCCAAAACCATTCGTCTAAAGGTACCTGCGTGAAATTATCCAACACACGGAAACCATACAGCTCGCCTGTCTAGGTATCACGGACAACCTCTTTTGTGAAGTAGTACGACACAAACGGCCTCGTGTCCATCTTTGTCTTAGCAGCCGCAACAAGAACGTGAGAGCAAGACTTGTGAAGAAGCATGGGCTTGTTGCACGTACACGTAACAGAGATATTCGATTCCATATGAAAAGTAACCTCCTGAGTAATCTCCTGTGTGCAAACCCCAAATCCACTTTTCTGTTTCAAACATACCTCGAACCTACGTTGCACATTACCTATGCGTCTGGCCTTGTGCATGTGCCCCTTCTTGGCCTTCTCCTCAATAAACAACATAGCCTTAGCATAGTAAGGTGTTTCCACCGAATTTTTCCATATGCAGTACAGCCTTTGCACGTCTCTCCTGAAAGTACCTCATCGTGCCATGCAGTGAACCCTCCACGATGGCCACCAGGGGTAAACCGCGCACCCCCCTAAGAACAAAATTGTAAATCTCAGCAAGATTGCTAGTCATGATTCCATATCTAGCACCGTCTGTGTCATGGAGGAGCGACCACTGCTCAAGTGTTCCTTACTTATCCAATCCGAGAAGCACTTCACTCTGTTTGAAGCCTTCCTCCTAATGTTTGGATCATCAACTCCCAGAAGGTCACAAAGCTTGTGTGTTACCTCCCCAAGGTTATGTTGTCTAACCTCCGTCGTCGTGAACTCGTCGAGTTTGCTCCAGTACGCGTCAACTTCCTACACTGGTTCTGTTTGCATAACGTTTTGAAGAGGTTTATCAACTGCTTGTTCTTGAATTGGCGATAGAAATTGGCGGCTAGGTGGCGCGTGCACCACCTACTTCATATGTCGTACCAACTAGAATCTTCTGACAAATCTTCCCCCTCCCTTGTCTTCGCTCTTCCTTACTGAAGATTGTGAATTGCTAGCAGCAGCCTGGCATGCCGGTCATGAATATCACACACATTTGGTCGATCCTTCACAACACCTTTCTTCAGACACACAAGGAACACAACCAGTTATCGTAGCTCTCGCAATCAGCGAAGGCCATTGCCAGTGGTACTAACTGATCATTTCTGTCTGCCCCAATTGCAATAAACAGTGTCCCCTTCATTTGGCCTGTCATGAAAGTCCCATCAATATAAATAACCGGTCAACAATGTCTGAAAGCTTCTGCGCATAGGCTAAAACACCAAAAGCACCATTCAACATCATTTTTTCAGGCATGTCCGTAGAGGGCAATTCGAGACGAATAACATATGTCCCATCATTCCTCTTGCCAAGTGTGTCTAGTAGGTATGGCAAATTATGATATGAATCGATAAATGTCCCAAACCGCCACTGCAGTGCGAGCTGCTTAGCCCTCCATGCCATGCTATACTGGTATTTGCTTTCTATAGATGTCTGTATGAACTGTGCTGAATGCAGACATTCTTCACTATCTCGTGATACATCAACCCAGCCACAAGTTCAGCACTGATATTCCAATGGGTGTCAGCAACACCGTTTATTACACATGTGTGCGGCACCACCCTTCATATGACCCACTGCACTTCATACTTCCTCAGGGACACATGCACGTAGCCCTCACACCCAGCAGACTTACACTTCACTGAGTACTGACCTCTGCAACTTTTCTGCACTCCAAATGTCCTCTGTGACGACATCGCCCAAAGCTTCACCGCCTCTTTCACCTCTTTCTTCGTGCCATAGAATGCGTCTTGGACAATCTCGTTCAGTTTGTACGGATACCTATCATCACTTATGCCCTCAACATTCATTATGGTGGACATGTCTGTGTTCCACATACTAGGAATCGGATTGTCCCCTCCTTCTTTATTCTCAGCTTCGTCCTCTTCGCTACTACCATCTTCGACATTCATCTGTTCCTCTCTAGCAACGGCATCATCATGCTCCATGATCTGCAGTAGTTCCTGACGTATCTCCCCCTTGTCCACCGAACCGCTGAGGTATTCATAGCTCTTGTCGCGGAAGGTCCAGTAGAAGGTCCATCGCCTTCTTCGCCAACAACTTCCTCTACCGCTAGGCTGTTCTGTCCAACTCCATTTTCTTTGTCTCCCGCCTTCTTCAGAAGACACATCCTGAGCTACTGCCTGGATCAACAGATAATGAGAACCCTTGCGTGCCTTAGTTGCTCTCAACCAAGCCCGCCAATCTTTTGTCAGATTTCGCGGGAATAAATCCCACTGGACATGCTTGTAAAACTTGCTAAAATATGCCTACAAGGTTACACTTGCGACCTCCGGATCAAGACCAAAGGCCCGTGTGAACCATTCTTTAATGTCATTGATAGGGTATTTGTCTGCATCTTGCATACTTAATGTCGTTTGTTGGAAGCTACTAAGATCGGCAGAACCAGATTCATCTGTACGAATGGTACCAATACCATAGTAAACTACAAATTCGACTAGTTCTGACATTCCTGTCATCCAAAACACCATCTTTTAGACTATATAGTCTAACATCCTCTCATGCATAAACTAATATTGTGCTTCGTTTTTAAATATAGTGCATCTAAAATTCTATGTATTGCTATAAAGTTCTATATATTGCTATCTGTATACAAATATGATAAAAAATTATTGAAAAAAATAAAATATTAAATATTCTAACTCTAAATCTATATCAATTTGCACAAAATGACATTTTAATCTCATCTATCTAATGTATCATTTGTTCAGAAATGGTTATATAGCTACTCTATTTGAACACCTACGAGTTTTCCATATATAGCTACTCTATTTTAAATACTACTCTACTTTTACACATTATTAGATCTAAATATAACTACTAAATCTACCATAAATTTACAACTTATTCTATATCTACTACTAAACCTACCATTAGATCTATTTCTAAACTAAACTAGTTATAATAAACAGAGAAGATTTAAGAAAAATACCTGCAGGTCACCACAGAAACACCTCTCTACCTCCTCTTTTCTCCCTCCTCCTCTCTCTTTCTCTTCCTCCCTACCTGAAACCCTCCTCACTTCCTCACTTCTCTCCCTTGAAACCCTCCTCACTTCTCCCCTCAACCCGCCTTGGCCGCGGCGCGCTTTATATAGCCAGGGCGCTATCGCCACCGCTCGTGGCGATTACGCCACGTGTCCTGACAGTTACCGAGTTGGCGGGAGATTCGGTCCGGATTAACTGCCTATCGCCACGGAGGTGGCGATTGCGCGTTATCACCACATGGCATGGCGATAGCCTTCAATACCGTCGGTTGGGATAGCGATTGAGCCCTATCGCCATGCTCGGTGGCGATTGCTCCCTAATCGCCACGAGTGGCGGCGGGTGAAGCCAGTTTTGCAACATTTTTAGGTGTGATAATATTTTTAAATTTCTGAGTAAAAAAATAATATTTAAGAAAAAAACTCCCTGCTCCGCACCCGTTGCTCGCCCTCGTCTTCCTCTGTGTGTTCTAAGCCGCGGGGTGCGGTTGTTGGTCTCCGTGTAAGTCCATCGCTCCCTGCACAGGGGACCCCCGGCGCCCGCTGCCTGCTAGACGAAATGCCACCATGGATGGGAAAAGAAGGCACTTAATTTGTGACGTGGCTGGCTCATTTGGATTTAGCAGCACCGCGTCCACTGTATGCGCTTTTACTGATCTCTTCAATTGTTTTTTTTTAGAGAGCGTTCCAGTTGTTTCTGTTGCCGTAATCTTCTTTTTTCTTAACATACGTACTACTCATAATCTATGAACAGAGGACAACGCTGTCAATACTAGAACGATCCAGAAATTAGAGGGTTCAAGTAAAATGATTTTAGAGATTAAGGTTGAAAATAAACTTCGATGATAGCTGAGGTTAAAGATAGACTTTTTCCAAATCATGGGTAAATGATTTAGGGGACAGTTTTTGACCGTAGGCACAGGGAGTAGGGAAAGCGCAGTGATCCGAAGCTCACCTTCTCCTCGAGCAGGCGGACTTTTAGGCACTGAAATTTCAAATAGCAAATAGCAAAACACATATATGCCTTTGTCTTTTAGCCCAAAATCAAACATACGTGACACAAATCAGCTAAACTTAATTTTTCTTATTTACTTGGACATGTATCACTCACCCTATCTGGACACAACTTGCTAATATACTGAACAACTTGTTTAATAATTTATAAGTAAACAACATGATATATATGTATATGGTATGGCACGATTATTTTTAACATGCCTTAATTAGAATATGTGCACGTACGCAATAGCACACACGAGCATCTATTCAGCTGCTCACGAAAATCATACACAGAAATCACAGTTCACAAACATTAACAAGAGACAAGAGTCGCAATGGGGATCAATACCAGAACACGTACGTGCTACCTTATCCTTAATTGTTATCCTTAGCAATAGATTTATTTGTTTGTTAAGATACCAAAAAAATTAGGATAAAATTTTTTTTAGTTTATTTGTTTATTTGAGGGGAGGGTGTGACCAAATAAAAAGAAGCTAGGTTACGTCGGCCCTCCACGTCTCTCATCACTACGACTACATCGGCTTCATCAGCCTCAACACCCGCCTCAAGAGAGTCGACGACCGCTGTCCATATGCACGCCCCACTCGTCAAGCTCAGGGACAACGTCATGGGTTTCGCACCCTACATACCTCTCATGACTGTGACTAGGCCGGATCGGCTTCATCGGCCTTAGAGCCTGTGACAAGGGCATCAAGGCAACTGCCGCCCGCATGCATGCCCCGCTTGCTGAGCTCAGGGACAAGGTCGCTAGGTTTCACGCCATTGCAGACGCTGCGCTAGCCGCACTGCTCACGGGGGTCGAGTGGCATCAGCCGCGACTGCCGTCCGTGAGCTCCTAGTGGCGCACTCCGAGCGGAGCTCGAGTAGCACGTAGTTGCCATTGCTGCCAGTGAGGTCTTGGAGCCACCAATGCAACCACCATTCCGCGCTTGGCTCGAGCAACAATCATTCGCAACTGTCACCTGTGAGTTCCTAGAGCTGCAGCTCGACACCGTCTCCAAGGTACGATCTAAGACTGCTCCTGGTTAAAGGTCACTGTAGCTTGTTATTGACACATATGTTAATAATTTTATCCTTCCATACAGATGATAATTGTCATTGCTAGCTAATTTTTTATCACTTCATATAAGTGATTCAAGTGTCATTGCTGTTTAAATTCATGTGTTATCTAACTAACTCCTAACTTCTCCCATTTTCTCAACTAACTCGCATAAATCTCTCTTCTCTAATCTCTTCTCTAACTAACTCCTAACGTCCCGTATTTTTCTCAACTAACTTGCACAAATATCTCTTCTCTAATTTCTTATCTAACTAACACCTAACGTCTCCCATTTTTCTCAATTACTCACAAATCTCTCTCCTTTATCTCTTCTCTAACTAACTCCTAACGTCCTAATTTTTGTTAACTAATTCACACAAATCTCTCTTCTCTAACTAATTCCTAATGTCCCACTTTTTCTCAACTAACTCACACAAATCTCTCTTCTCTAACTAACTCCTAATCTAACTCAATTTTTTTTAAAACCCACCCCAACCCGTGCTCTCTCTCCTTTCATCTCACCGCCTCCCCTCCTAGCCAGGCTACCCTAGCTGCCGGCCAAGGGGAGGAAGAGGAGCTCGGTTGTGGGAAAGGAGAAGAGAAGGAAAGACAAGGAAGAGAAGAAGGAGGAAGAAGAAGAGAGGAAGAAGAAGAGAGAAAGAAGCCACTGTCGTGAGCCGCCGTCGGTCGCTACCTCTCCTCCTAGCGGGGCTACCCTAGCTGCTAGCTAAGGAGAGGAAGGAGCTCGGTTGGGGAAGGAGAAGAGAGAGGCAAGAAAGGATGGAAGGAGGAGGAGGAGGAGAGAAAGGAAGGAATTAGGGCACGACAGTGGCGGCACCAAAAGGGTGGTTGCAACTTGGAGGGAGGATGAGATGACAGTAGAGATAGAGAAGGTTGGGGTTGGTTTTATTGTTTACTTTTTTCGAAATTGAGTTGTATTAGAAGATAAGTGAAATCCAATGGCCTATGTTGATCGGATTCTTCCAATTTGTTTACATTCAGATCTAAACAAACCTATAGTCTATCTTGATGGATTCGATGAGATGAACACAACACGATCATGAATCTTCCATTCAATACATGATTTAAAATGTCAAATTTATACCTTCATCTCAGGTTTTTGGTCACCTCGATTTTAATAATTCCATCATTTTTAATTAATTCTGAAGTGTTATAGTTGGAGGCGATGGAAATGTGGCGGAGATCCACCGAAGTTTGAGAAGGCACGCATATAACAGTAGAGCGATGGAGATTGAATCAGGATGATAGCAGAGCGAAGAGACGACAAAGTCAAAGGCAAGCTGAGAGGATCACAAAGAGAGAGGAAGGGAAAAACATAGGTGATCGCTAGAGAGAGAAGGAAGTTACAGAAAGACGTCGATGATTATTGTGAAAAACCACACGCGCATCACTTTTGACGCATATGTTCATAAAATAGAGCGACTATTTTATCAATATCTTTAGACATCTCTCCTTTTGTCCCGTTACACGCACGGGTACCTTACTAGTTTATTCTTGTGTTGCAGCTCCCTATTAACTAAATGGAGAATGTCATGCTATCCCATACACGAGGGTTCTCCCTTTTTAATCTCTTCTTCTTATCACAAATCACAAACAAATATGGGAAACAATGTCAAAAAGGTTACATATGTGGGACATAACAAATTAAAACGTGAGCAATCTTGTGACATCACGTATTGAATTTTTTATTATTTGACAGTACACATGAATAAACATGATCTTGTACACATGATGAAACAATACAGTAAATGAAAACCTGATGTATTTCAAGACGAACTCAAACTAAAAGTCGGTGAACGAAAAAAAAGAGAAGTGCTACAGTAATTCGGTGGTGTATAGTACTGCCATTTTTATTTGTTATCTTTCGAGATGCAAATTCGACTTGAACTACACAAGTTCTCCATGATAATAAATTTACTTAGAATTTAACTTCTCGCGTGTATACCCTTGGAAGAAAAACTAAGTTCAAATCTCCCCTGACCAGAGTTACGTGTCGAAGTCTGAAACAAAGGAAAGAACGCACTGACCGAAAGTGGAAACTCCAAATTTCTGACACGAGCCCCTCATTCCAAAAATAGGAAAATCGAAGGGTATAGTCGCGAAACTCCGTAAACAATGGGTATAGAGAAGACGAGAGAATCCCGTACTTCCACGGCAAGCACGGAAGCACCCCGGCCGCCCGCCTCCACCGCCGCCGTCCTCCCCACGGCACTCCTCCCAATTCCACGCTCACCCTGCATGGAGCCTCCTCTGAAACCCTAACCCTATCCCAGCCCTTCTTCGCCTCGCTAGCTTAGTGAGGTCTCGCTTGCCCTTACATACGTGGCGATGAGCTCCTCGCCGGCGATCACGGCCGCGTCGGCGGCCGTGGTGGCGCTGGCCGTCGCCAACCGCGTGCTATACAAGCTCGCGCTCGTGCCCCTCAAGGCCTACCCCTTCTTCCTCGCCCAGCTCACCACCTTCGGGTAAGCCTTTCGTACGAAATGCGCAGGAGTAGTTTTAGCGCGCTGAACATGCCGTTCTGGGCTCTGACTTCTTGGTTTGCTCGCAATTTGAGCATTGCAGGTATGTGGCCGTGTACTTCTCGATACTCTACGCGAGGTACCGCGCGGGGTGTGTGACGCGGGACATGCTGGCGCTGCCGAAGCGCCGGTTCGCCGCCATCGGCTTGCTGGAGGCTCTCGGTGTCGCCGCCGGCATGTCGGCCGGAGTTAAGTTCTGTTCCCTCTTTCTAGTAGCAGCTGCTCATGATGTATTGTGGATACAATTCGGACCACAGTGTTTGTAGATTACTAACTAAAGGATCGGCGCAGTTCTTGATTCTAATTTGTCTGTGCTAATTGATTGTTATTGGTGAAACTTGCAGCTATGTTGCCTGGCCCTGCTATTCCTATACTGTCTCAGGTATGACGTTTGGTTAAACTTTCAGCTGTCTCCTGTTCTCTGTTATTGCTTCATTACATTTACGTATCATGGGCTCGTTCTCCTGTCTCTGTTTTCACTAATCTTTGGTTAAAACTTACTTTTGTGCTGTGATTTTTGTTCTAATAACTAGTGTTACAATTTGTTGCATCTATTCAAGCATCTCAAAATCGTGATTCATGGTTACATGAGCTTGTGATGCCCTAAAAATGGCAATTCCATGATTATTAATGTTGGAACATGCTACCTGCTATGTTGTTGAATAATAGTCTCCTGAATGTGTTCTGCAGTCTTTCCTGGTGTGGCAGCTTATCTTCTCTGTCTTTCTTTTGGGAAGGACCTACTCATTGAGACAAATCATTGGTTGCTTCCTTGTAACTTCTGGTGTGATTATTGCTGTTGCAAGGTATGTCCTTTGAAATGTCTGGTACATTTGCTGGTACTTGTCACAACAAATTTGTTTGGAGAAAAAATCTGCTAGCTAGGCACTTGTCTCTTTTCATAAGGATTGGCTCTTGTTTGCCAAACCAGTGTTCTTGTGCTATGTTCGACGAAAGGTAGTTATTGCCAGGTTATGACTGAACATCTTGATCCTGTTATTTTAGTGGAGCGAATGAGGGTCACCTTCTATCTGGAGTCAAGTTAATTTGGCCAGTACTGATGGTTGCTTCATCAGCATTTCAAGCCGGTGCATCTATTTTGAAGGTTTAGCTACTTGCATTTTACATAATACTCCTTATAGTTGTCTGACACTTCAATCTAATGCATAAATTTTGTATTGCAGGAGTCTGTTTTCATTGATGGTGCAAAACACCTTAAGGTTCTACTCTGTACTTTCTTTTGTCTCTGTGTGTGTATCATATTTTGTCAAGAAACATATCCCCAGAACCACATATTTGTGCAGGGGAAGCGGCCAGACATCTTTGTGGTCAATTCATTTGGATCTGGATTTCAGGTGATCTTATAAATTCAACATAATTAGTTTGTTATGCTTAACTGCACTACCATATCCGTAAACCTTGAGTTATATCATGTATTGTGTTTACATTTTTTTATTTGCAGGCTCTTTTTGTCTTTCTTCTTCTCCCGTTACTTTCTAATTTAAGGGGACTTAAGCTTGCTGAGCTTTCAGCTTATCTAAATTGTGGTGCTGAGTGCTTCTTAAATGTCGGGGAAAGCCCAATTGGTAATGCTTCTGACCCGGAATTGAGTGTTTTGATATAATGTATAGATTTACACTTCATGATGTATCTCAAATGCATTAAAACACTTGTAGTACAATGCATGCACTTTATGATTGGGGGCCTCTCTGGCTCTCTTTTGGCTTGGTTTGCTAAACTCTTTGAATTGTTAACTAGTCAGTTAAAAACACTGATTATGTTCCAAATTTACATTGGACTTGTGATTTGTGATTGGTTATGTAGGGGTTTCATAGTGTTTATTTATACATCTTTATTTCTTTTACCTCATTTCCTGTATTACTAATTGTGCCACAATTTTTTATAGATTGCGGAGGAGCTCCTTTCCTACCGTTGATTTTTATATTGGTGAACATGGCTTTCAATATCTCGTTGCTTAATTTGGTCAAGATGTCATCTGCTCTGGTTGCTTCGCTTACATCAACATCAGCAGGTCTTTTCTCCCTCTTTTCTTCCCTTCCTGCATTTGCATCTTCATTTTTTGTTCATGCTGATGTTATTTGTTCTCAATTGCAGTGCCAATATCAATCTATATCCTTTCTCTTCCTTTGCCCTACATCCCTCAAGGCGCAAAGTTAAGCACCTTTTTTATCATAGGTGGGGTGGTATTGCTGATGGGCCTGATTCTATATAACCTTCCCCAATCATCCAAAGAGTCGAAGACTGATTGAAACCTGCATATGGCGATAAGAGTGTACATCACCACCGTTACAAAAACTTAGTTATTTGCTTAGTCCTGAAGCTAAAAAGTGGATTTCCAGGCTGCTGACACTCGGATTCGTGAAGTATTCTATTGGTTTGTTGCAGTGCATCAATACTTGGTACTTCTAACAATTCATCAAGCAGTAGTACATACATGTAACTAACCAGATTAACTGATCATACTCATTTATGTTTCCCAGTGTATGGTAAATTCGCCATCTAAAGGAGCAGTGCTGATGCTGCAAGTCATACTTTAAAACTTACCTGTCATATGTAATATGTTCAGAACACTGTCAATACAAATAATTGTGGAACTGTAGTTTACGTGGATTGTGGACTGTTTCTCTACGATGTCTGAGTTGTCCTGTTCTCACATGTGGTGACTGAGATTACGAAAACTGAGCGATTGGAACAAATGAAAATTGAATGGTTGATCTCCTCGAGATACGAAAGATTCTTTTACGCAGGCTAGAAGAGATGCCTTGGACTTGTACTCTCAGAGGGCTATGAAGTAAGTTGAAATGACTACGGCCCTTATCAACCCCAAGTTGGGGTGTTCCAGACTTACAATTACAGATTTGGCAGAAAAAAGGCACTGCAAGACAATATTTTGTAAGCCTACTTGTACGTAGAAGTAGTACTTCAATGGTGATCTTCAGAATGATCTAATGCAAGGCAGCATTTACTCTATTACATAAGTTTGTACTACTAAATGTTGATAGCATTTAAATGGACTCAAGAATTAACTCTCCATGGACCAGGGAAGCTCGATCGAGCTTGTCTTAATGGGCCATATATAGCCCCATAAGTTGTGTTCATATGCATTTATTTGTCATGTCGAACTTAGGCTTAGTATCAGCCATTTCACCCGAGGTTCATCTTCTTGCCTACCTATCCCTAGTCCTAGACGGATGAGTCAAGACAAGGCTTTCTCAATTTTCTGTCAACTTTATGGCCTGATGGACCGATTTGGTTCCACTGCTATTTTTTTTTCTGAACTTGCTCATGATCGTTTGCACTTTTGCACCATGTCTTTAAGGTGCAGCGGATACGTTCCTTGCAACATGCGAGTATATGCTACACACTTTGCCTCAACTATTGCAATTAGATGCCCCCAAACCGTCAATTAAATACTCGCTTTCGCCTCTCTGTCGACCGGGCGCCTTTATTCTCACCCTCGAAACCACTGAAATTCCTTCGATTCCTCTTGCATATGGAGGTTGTTTGGACCCAATTTGGTTTTTCCTATCACCAATTGTCACCCTCGCAGCCTCAGCACTTCAGGAATTTTGGGAATCATATCATCGCATTGGTTCTTATTCCTTTGTTGCTGGAATCTACATCCTCATATATTTTATGCCAAAACAAAATCTTCACTTGCCCCATATGCCATATTTAGATCCCACTACCCAGGATTGGAAAAGCTAGTAACAGAAACGGAAATAAACACGACTCTTGTACAGTTTATTCTTAGAAAAATTACGCTGGAGGTCCGTGAACTTGTGACTAACCACTTCCCTTTCTAGTGAAAAAGTGTTGATGTGGCAGTGGAGTGGATAGCCTGTGATACGCTGCATGAATCATCGTGTCCATGCGATTCCCATGTCATCACGTTGCTCAATCCAAAACGGTACTAGATAGCTCACTTGGCATGGCCGATTTTTGATAACAGGATGTCTACCGAACAATTTGCCAAACCTAGTTTTGGCCAGTTGTGTCAAATCAATCGATCATTTCGCCGCGACGAAATGGGTTAAACTACCAGGATCCGCTACTGTCCTGAGTGTCACAGTCACTCGGGAAACCCGAAAAAACACCCGGAAAACCCGAAAAAACACTTTCCCGAGTGTAACACTCGGTACAAAACACTCGGGGTATCTTCGGTCGGGTAAAAAAATTTCCCCGAGTGCCACGGACAAAAACCTTCGGGGTAATGTGTGTTTCCCGAGTGTTTGGTATGACACTCGGGAAATAGTAAACACACGTGATTTTCCAGTTAACGGACTGAAAGAAACGGAACAGGACGTTTACCGAGTGTCGATTAACACTCGGGAAAATGCTAACGCGTGTCTGCATTCAGTTCGTCCACAGTCATCTGCTGGTTAACTGCCACGGCATACAATTTTCCCGAGTGCTCTGGTGTGTAAACACTCGGGAAACCTGTAACACGTGTCTGCGTTACATGAGACCACGTTACTTGCTACTGCAATGCCACGTTCCATACTTTTTTCCCGAGTGCGCACTCGGGAAAAAGCGCAATCACGATTTTCTCAAAATGTTTATACCCCGAGTGTCTACTTAACACTCGGGAATCCTTAAAACCTGCCTACATATCTGGTATTTTATAATAGCCAAAACATTATTTTTTGCATATAAAACATCAGAATCTACAAGCAATATGTTCATAGGTTCAAAAGCAAATGCACACAAGTTCACAAGTAAATGCTCACAGGAACAATATCATACACAATAAACCTCCTACATCAAATTCACAATATCACACAGAATGAACCTCCTACATCAACTTCACAGCTTCAGAAGCAAATGCTCACAGGACATGTAGCAGGTAGGGAAAAACCCCCAAAGTCCACAAGTTCACACAAGTATGCACAACTCTCAAATGTCCAGCCACGCATGAACCTCCTACATCAAATATCTTTCAACATTATTTAGGAAGAGCTTTCCAACTTGGTAGAGACAGCTCTAACTTCCCCAACAGGCTCTCCAGTTACCTGAAAATTGAAACAGTAACTTGATCAGCATTAAGCATCTGATCGACACGCTTCAAAATCATTTAAGTACATTCTATAAAATCTTTTAGATCCTCTCAACTGAAACACTAGCAATCTTAAAAGTCATCGGAAAGATATGTCTGGCCATTCTGAAGAAATGCAAACTGCAACAACTATTGGGATCCAAGTTGGAGTCTGTATACAAGGAGTGCAGTAGTTCCAGTCTGTAGAGTATTAGTGTTCTAATCTAGTTCTATTACTTTAGACAATAGGAACAGCACTGCTCCCCTGGGTCCATAGTGCAATACCACCATAGAAGGCAGACGAAACCAAATTACCAACATAAGATTAGAATTTATCTTCATGCGAAACCACACAAATCTCAAGCTGGATTCAATGTTACTTTTCAAAGTAATAAAATGTACATAAAAGAAAGCCAGGAAAATACCAAGTACAACTTGAATAACGGGCCAAGCATGGATATGGCTCATAAGCATGTCAGATTTTCAATATATAAGCCTTTCAAGGACGAGCAATCAAATGAAACAATTACTATAATCCCCATAGCATGATCATCTATTTCATTTAACCACACAGAAGAGAAGTGTTGTAGCAAGTTGCAACAATCTATATGACAACAGTTGCTTACTTTTGGTAGGTGAGGATCTAAATAATCCTCGCGACATGATCTTCAACTGGGCTGCACCTAGCTTCTCCGCCATGGCCATCAGCAAAATCATGATTGGACTCCACCGCTGCACTTGATCCAGCCGTTCCCTACAATTCCAATATGCAATGAAGTTGGGATTAGATGAAACCTCATATTGGAAGGTAGTATTTGTCAAAACATTTGAAGAGAACTAACCGGAGTAGATAATGTAGAGATTGGTGGCCTTGGTGTAGTGCCATTAATCTGAGATTGCATTTGCTGCAAATTGGTTGGCAAATGACAATACTATATTAGCAAACCACCAATGTAACTAAATGACAAATAAGTTTCACTTAGAAAAAAGGCTAAGTGACTGAAATTTGAATTGGTTGTTATTGTCAGCGAAAATAGACTTACAAGTATTATATCCTTCATCTGTGCCACTTGCGCCTCGAGCTCGGAAATCTGGTCAGTTGATGGGCGTAGACGTCTTTGAGGCTGTACATCACCCGATGATCCACTAACGGATGCTTGGGCCTCGGAAAGACTTACCCGCGAGTCAATGAAGCCGTTAGCCATCATGTGGCGGCCATGTTTCTTGCCTGCTCTAGCCTTGTACACCGCAGCCACGTCAATCGGTGAATGCATCACATCAAAGTCCGGGCCATGCATCTCCTTAGCAGCGTCACTATATGCGTCCTGTTTGCAAAAAAAATTTAAACAATTAAACACTAAAGGTAGATCTGCTTGGAGATACTTTAAAAAAAATTCAGGTTTGATTTGTAACCTTACCAAGACCTCTGCTGCCCGCTGGTTGCACCATGTACCCTCCTGATTACCCCTTCTAGCTAACACATATGCCTCAACATCTGACACTGCCCTTTGCTCCTTCTTCTCCTGGAACAAAAAAGAAAGGTAAATAAATACGTATGAACAATGTATAATCGATATCGACTCTTTGACATACCACATGCTTCTTAAAACGAGCCATGGAGGAGCTGCCCTGACGATGTGATGGCCCCCCCCATCAAAAGTCTACGTTGCCTAGCACTCGTGGACTTACGTAACCATTCAGCGTTGCACCATCTGGTTTCCACAATCTGAAGCCATGCATCTGGGGAATTCACAGCCCACC
This sequence comes from Stipa capillata, assembly GCA_019208055.1. Taxonomy (NCBI): domain Eukaryota; kingdom Viridiplantae; phylum Streptophyta; class Magnoliopsida; order Poales; family Poaceae; genus Stipa; species Stipa capillata. The sequence goes on from JAGXJF010004866.1 coordinate 231,286, forward strand.
AAGGTATTGCCTAAAGTAACAAAGTGTTAAATCAGAAATTAAGATAACATGTCATAGGAAATAAATTATAGTCTAGTTTCAACATTACCTCGATGTACGCATCCCTAGTAAGATGTGTTCAGCAAGCCTCGGTCCTCCGTATGTCTCTTCGAAGGACTTGTGTGTAGTAAAAGGTCACAGCCTGTATACGTGCTTCATAGTACATTTGTGGGATGAGCTTTGTGACAACTTTACGCACCACTCTCCTAGCATGCTCCTCATACCCCTCTGCCATTCTAAACCACCACTACAGGCATGCATATATTGCAAAACGTAAGGCAATGAACAACAAAAAATAATGCAATAAGAAACATTCAATGTACATATGTTTTCATTTGTGCGAATAGAAACTTACCCAAAAACTTTCCTCCACACGCTCTAAACGATTAGAGAACTATGTTCCGTCATCATCGGGGGTATCATCCTTAGCCATGTAGTGTTCCCATGTCCATGGGGGCTCCTCCCTTCCTTTAAAAGTAACCAAGCCAGGAAAATGCATTTTAAGCAACACACCAAGGATGCCATTTGGAAGTCTGCAATTGTCACTTCCTCCTTCCTCTCGCCATTGCCTACATGTTAGCAAACAGATTTCAGGGATACACAAGCTGGGCTAAATTGGTAAAGAAGTTATAAAAATTACTTACGTATCTCCTACTGGAACGAGGATAGGCTTGTCCTCATCTCGTGCTGGTCGTGGTGGTAGGTTTGCAGGTCCCCGCATCCACAAAGGTTGGATTGCATCTTCCTCGACCTCCTCACCCTCCTCACCCTCCTCATCCTCCTCACCCTCCTCACCCTCCTCATCCACAGAGGGGCGTGGAACCATTCTTCCTCTTCCTCTTCCTCTTCCTTATCCTCGTCCTCCTCTTCCTCTCGGGACTGGTGCATTCCCTCTACCTCTTCTCAAGGCTGGTGCTGCCTCTCTTTGTTCTATGGAGGCTGGGGTTGTCCCTCTAACTCCTGTAGGAGCTGCTGTCCCTCCTCTGCCTACTAGAGGTCTGCCCCGGCTAGAGTATGCATTCCTGCCGACGCCCATCATTGTTCCTCTTCCTGAAATGAAATTAAATAAAGCAAGTAAGATCGCTGAAAGTAGCAGATTTCAATAAATTAATAAATTAATAAATATATGCAGCTACATGATGAACCACATACAAGAAACAAATCCTTAGAAGTATTCATCAAAAGTGGGATCCCCTTCAGATATGCCCTCCTCAATGTCATTCTCACTATCATATTTGTCAGAGTCAATTTGAATGTCATCATCACTATCAATTTGTAGCCGGTTAAGTAGTTCCAAATCCTTATCGCTTGCTACCTCCTCAGTGTCGATTTGGGTGTTTTCTATGTGCTCATACTCTTCCCCAATAACGATTTGGAAATTCCCAGGCAGCCCATCTTCTTGAAAGAATTCTTCTACATACGTGTTGTAATCCTGGTCGCTAGGTGTAGGTAATTTGCCATGTGGTTGTACCTTATATACTACCCACCAATCAGCTAGTCTACTCACAGTCTTGCATGGGTATGGGACATAGTATACTTGCATGGCTTGATGAGTGACAATAAATGGGTCGTTCCCTGGTAAGACAGTTGATTGTGCAACTTCAACTAGCCCAATAGAAGGGTCCCGTCTCACTCCACTGATTGGATGGAACCAATGACATTTGAACAGCATAAGTTTGAGAGGTTTGCTACCATGGAATGATAATTCAATTATTTCTTCAATTCTTCCATAGTACTCAACACCATCTTGCCCTACAGTCACCAATCCACTACTTATTGTTGTGGCATTAGGCCGTTCCATCTCATGTCTTGCTGTCCGGAAGCGGTACCCATTCACATCATATGTGTTATAGGACAGCACTCGGGTGTGGCATCCTTGAGCAACTTGCCTCAACTCACTGCTCATAGACTTGTCGCTTGTGCTCTACATGTTCAATAGAATAGGTTTGACGTATTAGTTGCCTATAATGGAGTACAATATAGAAGGATGAGAAGCCAATAGGGAATTTACTTTTTGACGGAACCAAGATATGAAATTTTGCTTGCCACGGCTAGCACCATTCCTAAGAAGGTTCTCAATTTGTTTGTTGGATGGATCTAGGTGACGCTTCCACTCCTGAGTAATGAATTCCCTAGAAGCAACCAAAGAAGTAGCTTGAAACACTTAACTCATAATTTCTTGCAAAATATATTCTATTGAACACTTACTGTATGTACTCTTCCACTTCATCAAGGTTGGTCAACACATACAACATTGCAGTTAACCACTCCTCATACAGTAAAACCCTAGGAACTCCCCGGCTTGAAGTATCACCTCTTCCATTGAAGAGGTTAAGTTGGCAATCATTTTCAGGGATGGCAATGTTGTATCGGGAGGTTGGATTGTGAACTGTGCGAACATTGTCGATGTGAAATTTGAAACTTCCTCAAGGATGTATGCCTCCGCTATGGATGCTTCAATACGGGATTTATTTTTACATTTTCCTCTAAGATTCTTTTGTTCCCTCTCAATTGGATACATCCAGCGGTTTTGCACTGGCCCCCCCATCCTAGCTTCATACGGGAGATGTAGAATCAAATGTTGCATCGGATTGAAGAAACTAGGTGGAAATATCTTCTCTAACTTGCAAAGCAAGATAGGTGCTTCACGCTCCATATCTGCCATCACCATGGGATCTATTTCTTTGGCACAAAGTTGCCGGTAGAAGAAGCTCAACTCTGCCATCACTCGCCAAATACTCTCAGGGATATAGCCTCGCACCATCACTGGCAGAAGGCGCTCCATGAGTATGTGGTAATCATGGCTCTTGAGGCCATTGATGCGCATAGTACCTAAATTCACTCCTCTCCTTAAATTTGCTGCATAACCATCAGGGAACTTCAAGGCCTAAAACCATTCCAATATTTCCTTCTTTTGAGCCCTAGTAAGGCAGTAACTAGCTCTTGGCTTTTCCCACTTATTAGTGCTTATCTTGTGGATCATGTTCAGAGATGGTCTGTTGCAGAGCTTCTCTTGATCAAGGCGAGACTTAACATTGTCCTTCGTCTTGTCAGGAATGTCAAAGAATGTTCCAAAAATGGCCTCCGCTACATTCTTCTCATTGTGCATTACATCTATGTTATGGGGAAGAAGGAGCTTATGGAAGTAAGGCAGCCTCCACAAGCATGGAATGTGAGTCCAGTTGTGCTCTTGGCCATAATGCTCGAACCCATCTCCACCAGGAAGAAGCTTGAGTGCATCTAACTGTGCACGGACCTCCTCACCTGTTAGACGACGTGGTGGCCCGTCGTTGACAGCAATATTAGCCCTAAACCCGTTTGTGTCACTTCTGAATTCATGGTCAACAGGAAGGAATTGCCGATGAAGGTCAAAGAAAGAGTACTTGCCACCATGCTTTAGCCAAACGCAACGAAGTGCCTCCCTATAGACTGGGCATGGCATCTTCCCATGTACACAATGGCCACAAAATATTCCATAAGCAGGCAGGTCATGCAGGGATGTGTGGTACGAGACCCGCATGGTAAATTTCTGCTTTAATGCCTGATCATATATTACTATGCCTTCCTCCCAAGCATCCATCAAATCATCCACTAGTGGCTCCATGAATACACTCATATTCTTCCCCGGATAGTCAGGACCAGGAACTATCAAGGATAGGAATATGTTCTGCCTCTGCATGCATACACCAGGTGGGAGGTTGAGGGAAATGACAAACACGGGCCAACAGCTGTACGTGGCAGCCCCCCATACCAAATGGATTGAACCCATCTGTTGCTATTGCAATTCGAACGTTTCGAGCCTCTGCAGCAAACTCTGGAAAGTCTCGATCGAACTGCTTCCATGCTTCACCATCTGATGAGTGAACCATCTTGTCAGCATGGTATCGACGACCATGCTTGTGCCATGTCATTTGTTTGGCAGAACCCTCAGACATGTACAGCCGTTGGATTCTTGGAATAAATGGTAGATACCTCAGTATTTTTCTAGCAACGCTAAGCTGCCTCTTCTGACCATCGCTGCTATGTACCTCAACATATCTAGACTCATCACACTTATCACAATGATTTTTGTCTGCATGCTCTTTCCTGAATAACATGCAATGATTTGGACAAACATGTATATGTTCGTATGGCATCTTAAGTGCGCCTAGCAATTTCTTGGCCTCATACATGTTTGGGGGGCAGCTTGTGGCCATCTGGGAGAAGGGAGCCAATCACTCTTAGGAACGCATCGAAGCAAGCAATGCTTAGGCTAAACTGGGATTTCACAGATAGTAGACGTGCAACGGCATCTAGCTGAGACACCTGTGATTGGCCATGAAGTGGTTGGTTTGCTGTAGACAACATATCAAAGAAATCTCTTGTGGTAGGCTCCGGCTCTTCCTCTAAAGTTGGCAAGTATGCATCATGCACATCATCTACCATTTCCCCCATCCTAGTCGCATTGTGGTCGCCATCATCGGTGCGTTGTCGTAGCACCTCTGATCTACTACGTTCGGACTCACCATGGTAGACCCACAGCGTATATCCTGGCCTAAATCCATGCTTGAACAAGTGCTCGATCATTTTTGGCCTTTTTTGTGGCCGTCTGTTTGCACAACGACTACAAGGACACAACACACCACGGGGTCCTGTATCCCTACAAAATGCTTGATCCAAAAATTCAGTGGTTTTATCTATCCATTCCTTGGTAATCTCATCTTTATTTCTACGCCCACCATACATCCATCCACGATCTTCAGCCATCCTAGTGTAAAAAAATGGTAATCAACCCAAATTGGTATTCTAGATGGCATCACATGAAGGAGTTCAAATTCTCATCAAACATGAGCTGTAATACAAAAGCTAATCTATTATGTGTCATAAAGAAACCGGAGCAAATGTACACTTGTTCCAACAATTTTGAGATACATGATACAATCAGATTGCACAGAGCATGCCTCCCAGGTTAAAAAAAAGTTAATTTATTATTGCACCAACTTCCAGTAAAAGAAAACTTCAGCCCCAGGCTTCCAGATCTACTTAAACAAATTATCTTCTATTTAAACAACATACTAATCAGCATTTACAACATCTTATGGAATTACCTACACTGAAAAATTATCATTCAGTCCCTAAGAAGATTTTCCAAGGATTCGAAAAGGCAAAAGAAGTACAAATCATCTCTGAAGAATTAAATATCAGCACCTAAGATGATTTTCCAAGGATCGGAAAGGCAAAAGAACTACATATCATCTCATGTGCATACTTGAACTACATATCATCTCAGGTCCACCGAGTTACCTTGCGTCGTCGGATGAGAGGAGAATGCCGGAGTGGAAGGAGGACAGCGGCCTTCGCTTTGCTTCAAGGGATGACGCCGAGGCAGCTTCCGGGCTCGAGGGCGATGCAGGGTCAGGGAAGAACGGCTTCAGGGGGAGGAGACGGAGCGGCTTCGGGAGAGGATGGCTAGGCGGCGTCTCGGGAGGACGGTGGCAGGGACTGGGGATGACGGTGAGGCGCCGACGTCGTTGCTGGAGGGTGACGGGGGAGGTGAGGAGATGCGCTACGGCGGGGGAGTGGATTTAGGTTTAGGATTTGGGGGAGGAGTGGAGACGCGCGCTCCTACGACTAGGCGGCGTCTCGGGAGGACAGTGGCGGGGACTGGGGACGACGGCGAAGCGCCGGCGTCATTGCAGGAGGGCGGCGGCAAGGGACGACGACGCAGGAGAGGGTGGCGTCGAGGGGAGGGATTGACGGAGAGGCAGCGTGGGGGCAAGGCGGCGCAGGAGGGATGGGTCGACGGCGAGGCAGCGTCGTGGAGGGCGGCGGCCGGGGAGGGGAGGAGATGCGCTGCGGTGGGGAGGGGATTAAGGTTTAGGGTTTGGGCGAGGCGGCCGCGGGGAGGTTCAGGGGATTTGGGGAAGAGGGGATTTGGGGGCGGCGGACTTAGGGGATTCTCGCGCGGCTTCCCGCTCGCGCCAGATTCCCTCGTGCGCGCCATTTTTGGCCCAAAGTCCCCGAGTGTATACCTTTTCCCGAGTGCCACAAGAAAAAACACTCGGTACACTATCGAACTCCATTTACCGCTCCGCTTAAATCGGCCCGCGGTCGTGATCTACCTAGTGTTCCAAAGTCTACCGAGTGTTTGAGTAAAACACTTGGGAAAGTATCAATATCTACCGAGTGCTTTTGTATTTTCCGAGGGCCACGCGCTAACACTCGGTAAGTATAAAAGTTTCCCGAGTGCTTCACCTAAAACACTCGGGAAATTATATGGCACTCGGTACAATTACAGATTCTGGTAGTGGTTGTCAGAACTTAAGCAAGAATATGCATATATGGGGTAAATAGCTCAAAGAGGTGAGCAGGGCCACATCTACATTCACCAGCCAAATTAAGGGACGCCGGCCTGACGAAGTTTAAAACATATATATGGCCCTAGTTTAAGTAGTGCAGCCAACGGAGACGACAAATAAACCGGTCACGCGCCGCAGACTTGTTCTGACATCTATACCACTAGTAGTAGGTTACTAGGTCCCCGGCCGGCGGCCGTACCATTATACGGTAAATACACCCATCTATCGATCTCGGAGTATATACTTGCTTGTCTGATCCTAGCTAGCTAGGTAGGTGACGTACTCACTCCATCACTCCAGCCCACACCTCTGCAGCTAGCTCTCGTGCAAGTGCACACTCTCTCTCACTCACAAAAATACCTCTTTACTACTAATTTCCTAGCCAAGCTATATATCCCCACAAAAAAGGGATCTTTGGTGGATGTGAATCCTATAGGGAATATTAATTCCTACAGGACCGTTTTGAACAAATGAATGGCCTCTAAAAGTTCCTTTAAAATTCTATAGAATGACATGTTCCCTAGAAATTTTGAAGGCAAAAGTAACATGAGGTCTTATCTCTTGTATTATTCTCCTATATATTTTTGTACCTTCTGTGTGTGACATCCAAACAACACTTTCGAAGTTTGATGTGTTCTGAAACCTACAAAGAATTCGGAGAACATGGCCGTAACTCCAGTGGTATTCTTATCCGTGATTTTTTTTTGAATTGATGTATTCCAAACGAGCAATGTTTCTAGGGACCCTCCTCCTTATCGCACGGGCGAGAGGGGCCACTGAATCGCTCAGGGTAACACGGCCCACCATCGCATAGTTCTTCGTCCTTCCTGCTCGACACCCTGGTACAGCCTGATGCCCCCTTCAGTACTCCGCCGAGAACCTCCCACTCGGCAAGCTCTAGTCGCCTCATCCCACGACCTACACTACACCACCTTTTAAGTCTATTTCATACTTTATAAGTGGACAATCTCTTCCCTAAATCCCTAATTCCCCAAAACATGCACAAATTTCATCTTTACGTCCGCATGTCTAGGGCTTGATTAAGCGCTTATCATGTATTTTAATTTTCATCGACGCAAATTGACTAAACAAAATGTAAATATGCTCCAAAATGTGTCGAGCTAAAAGCCACCGGGTGACTCCGTAAAAAGTATGTTTGGACCAAGTTTCATCGTGATGGTCACGATTTGTGTTTTGTTGCGTTGTATTACTGTAGGTTATTTTGCAATGTAGAAGAGTTTCTCTTAAGACTATTTATTTTTCGAAAAATCTATGTGGAACACGTCTGCCACGGCGTCCATTGGAGCGGTCGATCGTGTGATCAAAAACTGCGGTGTTTTCATTGCGTTGTTTGGTTACGATGGCGGTCGTCACACGCACGGCTCACGCGACAGCGGGTGAGTTCAAAGTTTTTGGGAACCGCGCTGTGTATCTCTCTCCCCGTCCATTCCGTCCTCTGGTTTCCACGCATCGTTTACTCCGGTGAAAAAGTTAGGGTTCATCGGCGGTAGGCGCGGGCGGTTCGAGGTTCGCGGTGGTCAGGGTGAGTCTTCGTCACTGGTTTGGTGTTCGGCGTTGGCGATCGGATCGCATGATCAGGTGTGTTGTTGTGGTTCAATTTTTCCTTTTTTTGGTTGTCCGTCAGAGTTTTTGCGACATTGCGAGTGTAGATTGAGGTGGGGTAAGTGGGGAGAGGGGAGGGGGGTTTTTAGTGTGTAAAGAGGTGATTCATGTTGGTGAGGGGGTTTTGTGAGTTTGATTGGTCAAGGTTTTTTGTGGTGTTCAGGTGAGTTTCTGTTACCGATTTTGGCGTTTGGTGATTGGAATTTTTGAGGTTTTCGTGGTCCTTTTTCCGGGGGCTTTTGGTTGATTGTTTGCATTAGTTAGGTTTCCTTAGATTTTTACAGAGGATGCTTTGTAACATTGCGAGTACAGTCCAAGGTAGGGCAGGGGGAGTTGAGGGGGGCTATAAGAAGAGGCGATGCATGTTGGTGAGGAAAATCGTCAGGTTTTGGTGCGTGTTGGAGTGATTTTTATACATTGGGCGTTGTCTGTATCACACAAGTGTTTTCGCAGGGATTTTTGATCACCCAAGTGTTTTGTGCACTGGACGTTATTGGGGTTGTGATTCATAGACGACAGAGTTTTTTTGTGGTATTTTGTGTGAAATTTTTGCGGTTCAGATTTTGCTGAGTTACGGCCTTGTTTTTTTGAAGCAGCTCGCAGAATGGTGAGGAAGAAGAAAGAGCAGAATGATGGTTGCAGGAAAGAAAAATAGAAGTATTGTGATTGCGAGTCTTCAAGCAAGTGAAAGGTTATAGTGTCATTATATGTTTCTGTGCATACATGTTATAGTGTTGTTCATGTTCATATGGATGTAGTTTTTGTTGTACTATTACCATCTGATCACTACGTAGTTATCATGCAAATTGACTATGGTGACCATATGACTATTTTTGCCTTAGATAAATTTGCCTGTTAATTACAATTAGCATATTGGTTTTTTTAGTTGTTGTAGTGATGATTATGGTCTTTTATTTTTATCTTATCATGTTATTATTAGTGTAGTTACAGGAGTAAGTTTTTTTTTGTTAATTGTTGCAACCGTACGAGTGGGGGTGGTGTTGGGGGGTGAAACATGTGATTTTTTCTCTTATTTTTAGATATCTGGTCAGTATGTAGTTTATCCTGTAAGTTGATTTTAGTGACTATATCACGATGCCGTAGTTAGTGTTGTTCATGTCCACATGGGTGCAGTCATGCTGTGTTGTTTTTTAGGATTGACTTTTTGTGTTTAAGTGCAGACACCATGTTTGTTAGTTCTTGTTACCATCTAATTATTTTTACAGTTATCATGCAATTTGATTGTAGTGACCATACCACAATTATATTAGTTACCTTGCCTGTTAATTACAGTTAGCATGTTACATTAGTTGTTGTACTGATCATTATGGTTTGTTAATTTGTCTTATCATGTTATTATTAGTGCAGCTATAGGACATTGTTTTTTCTGCTAACATGTGATGATTTTATTACTTTTTTGTCCCTCATTTTTAGGGATCTGTTATTAGAAGGAATAGGGCATCGCCTTCTGCCATCGTGAAAATCTATGGACATCTTACAGATGCACAGAAGGATATTGTGGATCAGATGGGGTACAAATCACTTTTGGACATCAAGTGTGAGACACTGCACAACCCTCTCATCTATTGGCTATCAAGGCAGTATGACCCAGACAGTCGTTCGCTAGTTGTGTATGCGTGTGGTAGGATTTCTTTGACCGAGGAATCTGTACATCACACACTTAGGATTCCTCTTGGCGGCGATGACGTGAAGTATGAGGATGATGAAGAGGCAGAGGATCGTATAGGTTCTGAGTTGTTTCCAGAAGATGGAAACAGACCTAAAATTACAAAAATTGGTGAAATGATAATGCAACATAAAGAAGCTGATGTTAGATTCAAGAGGTTATGACTGATATATATTGTATCCACCCTATTGGCGCCGACCACAAGCAACCAAGTGAGCAACAAGTGTTATTCCTTGCTGGTAAGTTTTTTGTATTAGATGCCATGCATTTACGTGTTTCTTCTCTTATCTATGTTGTACATGCAACACTGCAATATGTTTTGTTGATCATATCCATATGTTCTGTATGTAGGAGGATATAAATGGTGTTTGCCGTCTCAATTGGTGCAAATTTGTTATTAATGAGTTGCATGGGCAGTTAGCTAAGAAGAATTTCAATAGATCTTGCCTATTCTACCTAATGGTAAAAACATTGGCTCTTCTTTTTTGTTTTTCTGATTGTGTTTTTTGTGCTCCTTTTTAAAAGGATTTGTACATCTAATATATTCTATTCATTTTTTTGTCAGTTGTGTTATGTTGATTGTGTGGATCACAGTGGACATGACATTGGATTGTTTGATGCGCCCTTTTGTGTGAATGCTTGGACAAAAGAAGCTGTTGAAGCAATTGTTAATCTGGATGTGCAGAAAGATGGTAAAACTTTCGGGTTGATGGAGGTGAGGGATGGCTAGAACCTATAAGTTGTTAATCTGATCTTTTTTTTGTGGGAACTGTATGTGTGTAGGGTGGGGGATAGGGGGCTAACTGCCAGTGTTTTTTGTATTTTCAGTGCATAGTATAGTGGTCTAGGAGTGTAATTGTTTGTGGGGGGTAATGGATTTGCATGGTAACTGACTTATATAGCTGTTTTTAAGGAGTGATGGAATAAAGTTGCGTTTGTTGTTTGAGATCAAATTTTTTTTATATGATAGCTTCTAAGTATGTCGAAAGTCACATTTTTATACATTTTTTTTTGCCCAATTGAAACCTGAATTTTCTGTAAACTTGAGCTTGTTTGGCGGAGCAGCTGGGTTTGAAGAATGGATGAAGCTGAACACAGATGCTAATTGCTCGGAAGAGGTAATTTAATCTTTTTGTTTTTATGTTATTTTTATGGTTCAATAATGTGATATCTGTTTTTAGCGTAGTATCTTATTTTCAAATAATTTGCAGGAACGCAACAAGGTGTCAAATCTCATGCTGAACTTTGGAGTTGGTTTAGGTGGCTTGCTGTGTAATCTTGTTCAAGGATTGACAAAAGTATGCTTAAGTGGAAGTGTAATAGCGGAACATGGTCAATTCAGTGGGGCTTATGGAAGATCGCGAGGTCAGCAACACAGAAGTCGAGCAACTGAAATGGCAGGTGGTCCAATGGAGGACGGTTGTGATGATGAGTCAAGTTTTGATGATTTAGTATCTGATGAGGGTGGTAGTGACGATGCTGATGATTCATCTGGTACTGATGATGGCAGCAAGGATGCTGCTGCTGATGAGATGTCTGAATCAGATGATGTGTTGCTAGATGCTTACTCACCACTTGCTTCAATTGGAGTCTTGGATACTGCAGGCAGCAAGGCAGTGTGTGATAATTCAGCTTGTGTTTTTCCATCTCAAATACCTATAGGGGAATCAAGCCAGGTGCCTATGTCAGACCCTAGCTTGTTATTATCACCACAACTTTTAAAAAATGTTGAGTCAGATGATAACAGTCAACATGTACATGCTATGACCAAGGATTCTGCAGCTGATCTTGCAATGCATCTTATTGACATGAAAAGATATCAGGGAGCAGTAGGGATCAGCTGTGGGAAAATAATTGATGATGAGACAGTAGTATCAGTTCCTGAAGACTCAACGGTGTCAGTGAATAAAATCTTGGAGGAAAGCATGATTGTGGGAAAATCAGGAGAAAAGAGGAAAGAACCAAGTGGAGCAGTAGAAGATAGTATGATTAATTGTATTGTCGATGGTTCTGTATGCCCAAAAAGGGTTAAGGTTGATGAAGTGTTACCTACTACAATCTTCTATAATAGGAAATCCAAAAGGTAATAGATTCCATACATTGTTCTTTTTCATTTTTATTCTATTGTTTCATTTTTTAGTTGTAGAGTAACTTTTATAACAATGTTTTATTATTTAGTTGCAGTGTATCTAGGGCGCGGCAAGGTACATTTAAAAGACAAGCAACAAGGTTTTCTCCACGGCTTGTAGGTCTGTGATCAGAATGTGAACTAGGTAGCTCAGGGAAACCAATTGTTGTAAACTCACCAATTGTGGTTGAGGATATGATATCGAATGGTGGAAGCAAGAAGAAGCCCATCGTCATCAACTCTCCAAGTACCAGTATTGGTGCTTCTCACCATTGCAATGTACCAAGCAGTAGGTGCGGCGTTGATGTTCCTGTATCTATTCAGTGGCTAGCAGCAAATTTTGTGGAGAGGAGGAGCACTGCAGCAAGCAGCAGTATGCCCATTAGCGCTGGAGGTAACGAATACACATTGCAAGAAGAGATCCAGGGGATAGAGAGTGATGGTTTTAGTGTGAAGGAAGGGGTGGTGTCAGTTTCTGCAAAACAAGGCTATGTGACGACAACACCTATGGTGGATGCAATCAAACCAGGCGCACCCCGACACATGCATACAAGGAATGAAGTGGATAATCGACCTGGTATGTTCACACCACCAAGATTTGATTTGGGGATTGATTTCTCATCTCCAGCACATAGTACGACACCAGAACAAGCTGCCGTGTTTGAACCACCACTTGCATGGGCTCCTCCAGTAGGTAGGTTTTGAACGATTTTTTTTTGGTAGATAACATCTGATAATTGTGCTAACCATATTTCATTCTGCTTGTTTTGTTTTATGTCTTGTCATACAGGATACAACGTTGCTGGTGATGAAGTATTGCCAAGTACATCAACGGATGGGTACTATGAGGAGATGGATGATGCATTTGAAATGAATGAGGCTTTTGCAGTGATGCTTGATGAGATTGAAAGAGAACTTGAAGCTATAAGGGGCAGTCAATTGTTAGAAGCAAAGAAAAGTAGAAGTTCAGAGGCCAGCAGTTTGCAAGTTGTGGAGGAAACTCAAAGACTAACAGGTAAAGTAAGCATAAGAGAGTCAGTAGGGGAAAGAGAAGGGGGGAGAGATTCAAAGGCTGCAGTTGACGAGGTGGTTTTTGTACATGACACACAGGTGTATGGCAGGAGCAGCACACCTAAGGATCAACCTCGTAAGGAGAGAGTCAAGATGCCGTCAAAGTACAAGCTACCACCATATGACAAAGTTACTGTGAGCAGTGAGCAAGAAGATGTGTATAGAAAGATTTTGGGCAGTTGTAAGAATGCTAGAGAGTCAAAGATAAGGAAGTAAGTTGCATATATTTTTTGTTTTTCTTTGCTGTCTTTTCTGATTTTGTACCAATTTTGGATGTCATTTTCTTTTAATGAGTTAATTGTGTTTTTGTAGGGTAAAAATCATCCAGTATGAATCTATGTGGGTGTACACGGAAGAATTTGCAGAATCAGTAAAGCCGAGGGGTGAATTGTCTAATAATATGGGTGAAATTGGGATATCTTATGTAAGGCATCACCACAAGAAGGAAAAAAAGATTGTTTTTTCTTACTTGGTTGCAAGGTACCTATTGGAAGGGAATCTGGTTAAGAAATTTATTAAAGATCAATTTGCAAGAGAAAGGACGGGGGAGAAATTGAGTTGTCAGGAGCTAGTAAGTCCTAGTAACATTTATACTGTTTAGATTAGATTGGTTACTCAATTTTTTATATCATCCTGATAAGATTGGTTACTTAGTGTTTTTTTGTATCATCCTAATAACTGTGTGTTTTTTGGTGGTAACCCGTTTTATATCTTCCTAATAACTGCGTGTTTTTTTGGTGATAACCCGTTTTATATCTTCCAGATAGTGTGGTAACCTAATTTCCTTACTAATTTTTATGTCTTTTTTTCCCGATGAAAAACAGATTATGTTCCAAGTGTTGCAGAAGCTAGGGAGAGGAAAAGATGACCCATCACATTGGTATGTTCTGGTGTTGAATCTGGTAGCTCGGAGGTTTGAGATTCTTGATTCACTTCATGATGGAACTGATAAGGTTTTGATGGAGCATGCAAGCGAAATAATGGTGAAAATCAAGGAAGTGTGGCTAATTTATTATGGGCAATCTAAAGTGCAGATAGCTGGATACAAGTTGGTGTGTATTGAGACAACCAAGCAAGATAACCTGTGAGCATTTATTCACTTTTTTTTATTATGCGCTTTGCATTTTTTTATCTTTTTCATTTTTGTCTGTGTGTTTATTCGTGCAATACAGGCAGGACTGCAAATTCTTCATGGTCAAATTCTTTAAGCTCTGGGATGGCCAGAATGTGCCAGCAGTGTCGGCTGGGCAAATCCCTAACATGAAGAAGGTGCTGACACATAACTGGTTGTCATCGGAGCTCAATACCATAAAGAATTGGAAGCATCGCCTCGACAATAATGCATAATAAGGTACTAATTATCATTCATATATAGAAGAATTTTTTTGCATAGTTATGTTGTCTCAAAAAGTAGTATCATGATAAGCTAATAACGATGATATATGTGGAATGTTTGATACACATACTATGCCGTAAACATGCATAAATAGGCAGTGCCAAATGTAGTGTCAAGCAGAGTTGTCAAAGAAAACTTCATGTCTGATCCTATGTGAGCTTGTCTTTACAATTTCTGGCATCATGGCCTGTCGATTGGCAGATTTTACATTGTCTCTTTTTCTTGGGAGCGATGTCCATAGGATGCTTGTAGGCTTTTTCTCTAGCTCGACCTTTTGTGCTAGACCTTGGTGGGTCCCTCACAGCCATAGTATTAGATGATTCTGAGCATGCAACACTTGTAGCAATAGGGATTATAGGAACTTCAGTAGCAGCACTATTTGCAGCAAGAACGACAGGGGGAGCAGCACCATCAGTTGCATTAGCAGGAGCCGTTGGGTGACCAATAGGAGTAGTGGCAGGAGCTTTTGCTTTCCTCTGTTCTTTCCTCGAGTGACATTAGTTTAGCTTTCAGGGCTTTTATGTGATATGCTGCTATACATTGCGCGTCCTGAGATACAGATGCTTCTCTCGCAATCTTATTGAATGCACTGCTCATAGTTGCAAACCTCATCTGCCTCCGTGATTCCTCTAGCATTTGGTGTTCTCTAACGTGTGCTTCAACTGTCGGGTCACCAAGTGCAGTATCAGCATCCCATGTCCATCTCTTCAGTATGTAATTGTGTGGGATTGTTGTCATACCCATCTAGACCATGACCTGCATGGGGGGAGACACGGGCAATGATGGTAAGTTTTTGTTGGAAGGTAGATAACTGTATGTTAAGTAGGGTGTTAACTATGCATAATTGACACGATAAGTTTTTAGATGAATAAGTAATATAAAAGAAGCATACCCTTAGGATATGGCAACAAAGTATGCCATCTCTATCAAACTTACAGCACTCACAAGAATAAAGGCCAGATGATATGTCGGCAACCACCTTGTATGATCTAGGTCCATATCCATGAACATAACCTACAAGGGATGTCAACAAGTATGCACTATTTTTTAAGGATTGGCAACTATAGGACATGTTCAACTTCATCTCTCCTTCGAATCGAAAGTAAATCTGTCTGGTGTAAACTTTTAGCATCTGCAGCTCTATAGGATGGCCGCTCCATGTGTCAGTTGTAGTAATAGCTGATTCAGCCCCCTGTTTGTTTTCTGCATTCATGATTTTGTCCTGTATCATTGTGTACTGTTTGGCAAAGTCCAATATTGAGTTCTGTGGGTGGATATATCACTTAAGTACTGCGTTTGAAGCCCTCACTACGTTGGGTGGATTGGAGGAAGGGGTAGAAGCAGCGCATGAAGTATGCGGGCACCCAGTACTTCCTGTTGTCATACAAGTGTGAAATATCTGTGTTTTCTGCAAGGTCATGTTGTTGTATCATCGCACTCCAGTTCCTGTTCAAACTCTTGTGGACTCAAGCTATTGTTGAGGCAATCGTCAAATGCTTTGTGCATCTGCGGGTTCCGTGCCATGAGAGACCCCAACTTTTCTTGAGCCTTTTTCATGATATGCCACCTACAATTCCTGTGTGTTGTTTCTGGGAACACCTTGTCTATGCCATTTCTCATGGCAAAATCTTGGTCAGTGATTATGTGTGGTGGTGGTACCCCTCCCATAGGTTCCAGAAATGTTTCAAACAACCAAACAAAACTGTCTGTCAGTTCATTCCTCAGAAATCCACATCCAAATTGTATGGACTGACCATGGCTATTTATCCCAATAAAAGGTGTGCATGGCATCTTATAGATGTTAGTGAGATAGGTTGTGTCAAAGGAGATACAATCATTGTAGTACTTGTAGGCTCGCCTAGATGTGCCATCTACCCAGTATATATTTTGCACTCTGTCATCCTCATCAAGCTTGATTTTGTAAAAGAAGTCGACATCCTCTGACTAGAGCTTCTGAAAATATGTGATTGTGTCCTGCATGTCTGTGAGACGGTGCTGAAGACGTAGTGATGCTCGGTAGTTTGCCACATCTTTCACAGTATAGGGGACATTATGAAGGGAACCACGTAGATCAGCAAGGATCTGCATCTGGTTGCTTGTTTGAAGGTTGCTTTTGTGAAGAAGCTCTATAAACTCCTCCTCATCTGGTATGTGGCGGTGAGAACGCATGAACGCTGTGAGAGACCATTTTTTTACGAGTGGATGATTATGTGTATCATTGAAGTCAGTCACCACCCATCTTGCGTCTCTACGCTTCACAAACAAGCGTGCAGGACATTGTGTTCTTATGGTTTTGCTCCGTTTTCATTTCTTTACAACCGGCTGCAGATTTTGTGTGTTTTCTTTCATTTCACGTTTCTTACCAGCCCTGTGGCAAACAATTGATACCCTAGATATCTTTCCATCAACTGCAGATATTCTTCGGTATTCATACCTTATCCCAAACTCATGCCTCCTTGCATAGACCCTATAGTGCTTTCAGCTGCCTCTAGACTGTCAAAATTCATGGTGAGAAAAATTTATTGTGGGACAGAAATGATCTCAACACCATTTTCCTCATCATTGTCTGTATCAGTTGTATGCCCACTGGACCCATCAATGGTGGGCTCGGTCATGGTGTGTAGGCTAGATTGTGTGTTCTGAACATTCCCAATGGTCTCATGGTTGGACATAGCATTGCTTACTATATTTATTTAAAGAATTTGTTAGTATGAATATTTTTAATCTGGTAATCATGGTAAGTACATAAATGCTAAAATGGTAACTGGTGGTCAAGAACGAGATAACCGTTTCATGATTCACACTATCGCTTACCTGTGATATCAAGTTGGTGTTTATCTTGTGCTACTTGGTCTGAACCATTTTGTGCTAAACTTGTTGTTTTTACACCTGGCCATGTTGCCATTGTTGATTTTTCGAATTCGTCACACATAGGCTGAATATTGGATGGCATAGGATCCATGGCAATCTGCAATAAGTTTTTTGTTTGTTTGTGTTAATCGAGGATATACAAAGTTGGTGTAATTGCATTTTTTCAGGTAACTTTTCATACTAATTATGTGGATATAACAGGACAGGCACAGATGCGTTTGTGATTGAATGCTCCTGGATGCTGCGATGTGATGCATATCGTTAGTTTTGACTACTACAAGAAGGCAAGTGATAGAGTAGATCAATATATAGTCATGTAAACAGTCATATGCTTTGGTGGTAACTTGACATGTTAGGCAGCACGAAGTAGATCTGGGGATTTTGTTGAGATGATTGTGTTCTCAGATGATTGATGATCAAGGATGCAAGAGATAATCAAGTAGGATACATGTTGTCACCTGCTATGTGATCCGATGTTTTTTCTTCTTTTCTATTGGGTAATGCTGTTGGTTACCTTGAAAAATTTTGTATCCTTTTGATTGGTTTCTCCATGGATCTATTGCTTGCTTTGGTCGGTAGAGGTAGAATTGATATGTTGGTTGCTTTGGTCGGCACAGGTAGAAGAAAAAGGAGGAATAGGACAAAATAGCTGAGCTGGTATTTGATTCCCAGGAGAAATGCGCGGCAACTTGTGCGCGCGCACTTCCCGCACTCGCGCGTTCAACCACGCTCGTGTTCGGTGATGGGCCCATCTTGGGCTGAGGTGGGGTGGGCCGCCGCACGATAAACATACAGGGCGCACGGTCATTAAGTAGTCGCGTCCTTTATTTTTTATCGGTAGCTTAAAGCATAGGGAGTATATTTTAGATATTATACTAAGATTGAATTGAACTAGCAAAGTGGTGTCTTCCGGGCCCTCCGCGTCATAAAATCCTGGCGCGCGCGGGGAATACCCATCAAAACGATCAGTTTCTACTTCCTACTGCTTACACTTGACACGTACCTCTCACTCATTAACTCGTATAGCTAGCAGCCACGCTTTGCCATCTACACGTACGTCACTCCGTATCGTATCTCTTCGTTTCATACGCTGCGCCCATGCCCTTCATATACGTACTTCCATGCGGATCCATACTCCCATCTAATTAATTCCTACTCCATCGCAGTTGCACCGTATCCATACTACGAGCTCCATCGATCGATCACACTCAGCTCAAGATCTCTCTCCTCTCTCCGTAGTTACACTGCCATGCCGATCTCGCGAGGAGACCTGCGGCTGGACGACCAGCCCTCCGCCCTACACATCGACGGCGCCGGCGAGGCCGGGAGCGGGGTCGACGCGGTGCCGCCGAGGCGGGTGGTGTGGGTCCCTGGGCCGGTGATCGTCGGCGCGGGGCCGTCGGGGCTGGCGGCGGCGGCGTGCCTCAAGGCGCGCGGTGTGCCGTCGCTGGTGCTGGAGCGGGACGCGTGCGTGGCGGCGTCGTGGCGGCACCGCACGTACGAGCGGCTCCGGCTGCACCTGCCCCGGTGCTTCTGCGAGCTCCCCCACGCGCCGTCGTTCCCGCCCGGCACGCCGCCGTACCCGACCAGGGACCAATTCGTCGCCTACCTCGACGCCTACGCGCGCGCCTTCGCCATCGAGCCACTCCTCGGAGCGCGCGTCCAGGCCGCCGCCTACGACGCCGCCATCGGATTCTGGAGGGTCACCGTAGAATCGGAAGGCGCCGGAGGAGGCACGACGACGACGGAGTTCGTGTCGCGGTGGCTCGTGGTGGCCACCGGCGAGAATGCGGAGCCGGCGTGGCCGGAGGGCGTGGAGGGGCTGGAAGTCTACCGCGGCGCGGTGATGCACACGAGCAGCTACAAGAGAGGGGACGAGTTCGCGGGGAAGAAGGTGCTCGTCGTCGGCTGCGGCAACTCCGGCATGGAGGTCAGCCTCGACCTCTGCAACAATGGTGCGAAGGCCTCCATGGTCGTCAGGAACAAGGTATATACGTACCTATATTTACTCAGTCATACACTACAGATTATTACACTCGATCACAGACTTATTGTTTGTTAATTTCATTCTGGTCTTCATCACAAACTTACTTGTTTGGTAATTACATTCTCCAAAACTTGTTTATCCTAGAGGGAAAAACCTTACCGACATGCCACTTGTCCATTAGCTAGCTAGCATTTGTACGCTACTAGGCTAGCTAGCTATTAGTTGGGCTCAGCGGTGGCTTTTTAACCTCAAAGTTGAATTTACCATTTTTATACATCGAAAATTAGTTCAGTAAAAGCATTTTTTTTCTATTACTATAACATCGCAACTTGCAACTCTATAGGGTTATCTCAAAAATGCATTGCAACATTTAAGCAAAAACCTAAATTATTACCAAATAACAACCAAGATGCACTTTTGGTATATCTCCCCAATTTTAGTGTGCCGCAGCAAATCAGCATTACAGGGTCCATTCTGTGTGCGAGTTCTCTTGAACGATCAATTCCATAGAGCCACGTGTCCTTTTTGCCCCCCTTGGATAGATTCTTGTCACTTTCACAAGGAATTAACCCAAATGATATACAAATATTTCTAGAATTCACCAGAATAAAAACGTTGTTGCATGCAGCTGGAGTATAGTTAAACATTCAGATTCTTTCCCCTCAACAATTTCTTATCCCCAGTTCGATCGACCATGCATGCAGTAACCCATAGGTTGATCCCTTTAGCATATGTTGTGCTACTTGTAACTCGTTGTAACCCGTAGATTTCCCTTTCCTTATCTAGCATACCTTACCGAGAGGGAGAAACAACAAAGGAAAATAACAACGAAAGTGAAAGGGCCAAAAAAATCAGAATTTCAGAGCACCCGAGACTATGTACTTCTTTTGTCTTCATATATGTAGGAAATGTTTGGAATATAGGAATCTCATATGACTGTCAATGGAAAGAATTTAATTCCTGCATGCCATTGAGCAAAATTCCCGTGTTCTATACACGGACATATAGCATGTTTGTCTTTTCTACGGGCGGTGATAATTTATAGTTAACACGCGCTACGCGAGGCCAGATCAATTTCGACAACATGCTATTTCTGGTTTTGGCAGTGGTTCCTCTATTTTTTCGTGCCTCAGCCTCCCAACCTTCACAACCGTAAATTAACATTTTCTCTTTTCTACATAGGAGAGGAAAAACCTTCTAAATAAAGCTTGGCTGAAGAATCGTTAATTTGAAAGAAAATATGTTAGTACTACGTATTTTTAAGTGTAATATTCTATGTCACAAAATACATTCTAAAATTTAGTTAGCCATGCATAAATTGTGCCCAACCTGAACATTATATGAGAAAAAAAACGAAGCAAGTAAAAAGACCAATTATTAGTTAGTTTTACATTTTGAAAAAGTATGACATACATTAATTCTAATTGATGTACTTATATTTCTACGTTTTGCTGAAACATTTTATATTAAAAGTTAAGGAAAGACCTAAATAGTATGATCTATGCATACTTAGAAGAGTTGAGCAATGTATTGTCTTATATCATGCGTATCATGCATATTAACTACTTACTTAATTAACATATCTCTCATGCTATTTTGTTGTTGTTGTTTTGGTAGCTTCATGTGTTGCCCAGGGATATACTAGGTATCTCAACATTTCGCCTCTCAGTATTCCTTCTCAAGTGGTTGCCCATGAGATGGGTTGATGCCTTGTTCCTCTTCCTCTCAAGGTTGATACTCGGAGACACCGAAAAATACGGTCTCCAGCGGCCAAAGATCGGTCCACTCCAAATCAAGAGCTCAACCGGGAGAACTCCCGTGCTCGACATTGGAGCTCTCAGAAAGATCAGGGATGGCAAAATAAAGGTACAATAACTCACATCACTCTTGTCAAACATGCTAAATACTTTGCTACAATTTTGCTACTACAATGAAAGAGCATTGCATCGATCCAAAGAAAAAGAAAAACTTAATCGAATAGTTCTTAAAATAACGACAGTTCTTGTTCTCTTAGCACTTTAGTATCCAACCATTAGGTACATAGGATCTAGCTAGCTAGTTGTTTGTAGTGGTCAGTGTACCATGATGTCCTAGTGAATCTTAGAGAGATTATGTGCAGGTGGTCCCAGCGATAAACCGGTTCACTGAGGGCGGGGTCGAATTCGCCGACGGCCTTAACGAGGACTTCGATGCGGTCATCCTTGCCACCGGATACAAAAGCAACGTGCCATCATGGCTCAAGGTACACACTCATGCAAATGTGTATTTATTATATATCATCATGCAAGATAATTAAATGATTGATACTAGGGATCCCTTAATATTACATGCATGCAATGATACAACACACAGAAGATGCATAAAGCCATAAACAACACTGGAGATTTCTGTTGATCATGTCGCAGTATATCATGCATGTGGTATAGCTATAGGTTGGTGTGTTGTTGATTCACAAAGCGTCACACACTTTGGCATCGAGCTAGTTCAATATACCATCCTTGTCATTTTGATGGAGGTATTAGATTTAGATAGGAAGGCATGGGCAATGACAATGATACTAACAAGAGAGCGATATCCCTCCGATGGGGACACATAAATTCATCCAAAAATTGACAATGTTGATTGATAGGCATGCATGAATTGTGCTGTATCTTCTTTAAATTTGGGAAGAAAAACAAATTTAGATACAGAAAGGAGAGTAGTGTATAGATATAAGCCTTTTTTTATTGTGTGTGATCGATGTGCATGATAGCTACAAGTCTTGTACTTGATTTCCTTGTATCTTTCTTGCGTACTTGCATCATTGCGTGTGTCTAGACACATGGACATTGGCTAGCTATTATGTAGATGTCATGTCAACTACTCGTCAAAGTTTGATCTTGCAAACTAGCTAGCTAGGGGGGCCAATTAAGGATCGAGAATGCATAGGCGGCTCCTAGCTTGTACCTTTCTTTGTAGTTGTATTGTTGTTGTTGTGTGAGCTGGTCCAGCAGTGGATCGAGTCCATGCTTGGGCTCTTGGACATGAAACAATTACCACATGAGCCGATTTTTTTAGAAAAACAAATTCATAAAGAAACGTGACTACCTTTTTTCCAAGAGAGAACTAAACTATAAACAGATAGTATTTTTGTATTATGTTCCACTGATAACAAAAACGTACACCACAGTTTTGAAAAGTAGATTGAACTACATGACTGGGCATTGTGACATCACATGTTTTCTTTTTGTAAATTTACACATGCTAACAAAAAAAGAACAAGTTTAACATCATAGATAAACCATTCCAAAAAGGAAATTGATCACATGCATGGCTGCTCAGCAATTAGCTTACCAACTATTGAGTTGGTCTCCATGCGCGTGCTGGGAAAGTGAGGATAAATTCTTGCCAAGATGCATGGAGATCTTAGCAAGTTTTTTCTCCCTTTTGAGTTAGGTGATGTGCACATGCTGGCCCATAATGATATGATGAGGGCCATCTCTGGGATCACCATGTGCATGGCAAGTGCCTGCTACCACACCCATTGCCCACTCTACCTTTTGTAGGGTGGCCCATCTGGATGACTTGCTTGATGCCTCCCATCTGCCTCACCAGATTTGATGCATGGTCTCTCAAGTGTGTTTGGCATGCATTTTATTAGTGCGTATGTGCGCGCGCTCATATGCATTGTTGAGTTTGTCAATTGGACAATGTGAGTAAAATTAAGGAAAGCTTTTAACATTAGCTATGCAGGACTTTCCGTTGGCCCACCAGATTTTGATGATTAATAATTGAGGAACCCATCAATGTATGCAAAAGGAGTTAACCAGTTTGTTTTGTTCTCTTTTGCACCTAGCAAAAGAAATTGGTCCTGAAATAATGGTTCTGAGCTGACGTGCCTTTGGCATGATATGAGCTCACCAGAAACTAAGCACACAATTTCAACTTAATGATCAACTAATGGTATCTCCAATATGTGACATCAGCTTCTCTTAGTCGTACCACATAAAATTTCTAGTGACGTGAAGGAAAGAGAGTGAAGATAGAAAAACTTATTTTTTCTTAGCTAAGGAAAGATTAAGAACACCTATATATATACCCTAAAATTAAGGATGTTAGAAACACAAATATTAAACATAGGATGAGGCAACCTTGTTTATCATTATACTATGTGTTTCATTATCATTCATAGATGATAAAAATGGACACAAGAGAAGTTATCTTCTCTACTATTGGAGATGGTTTAACATGCATGCACGTGGTATATGTGTCATATGCTAGAGCCCATCCAATCTTCAAGTACATTCATTCATTCCAATGAGTTAAGATATGTTTGGTTCAAGGTTAAGATAATTAGGTTAGCTAATCATAACCGAGATAGGTTAGATTAGTCCCGATTTTGTATTTTGTAAAGTCCCGATTTTGTATTTTGTAACTAATCCGATTAACCTAAATTACGTTTAGCTAGATTAGATGTGTTTAGTTGGGTTAGCAGTAAAAATAAATAAATTTAAGAGAGATAATTATGTTGGGTTAAGTGATTCTACTTTTTTGATGAATTAATTTAATCATTTATTAGAAGAGTTAAATGACTCTGATTTGTTAACTTAATCCATGTAACCCAAAATATTTAACAGGTTAAATCCCTAGCCATGTATTAATGCCAAACCAAACTGGTCCTGATTTCTTCTTGTGAACCGAAAAATAATTATGGCTTGTGTGTATGGATGTTAGGAGGATGAGTTCTTCAGCCAGAGTGATGGGTTCCCCAGAAAGGCATTCCCACACAGCTGGAGGGGCAAGAACGGCCTCTACGCCACCGGCTTCACCAGGAGGGGCCTCATGGGGACCTCCTACGACGCCTCGAGAATCGCGACTGACATCGCCAACCAGTGGACTGAGGCCCTTGCTACACACATTGCTGCTCACAATAATGCTTGAAACTAGCTAGCCAAGGCAAACACGATTATATACGCTCTAATTTCACCTGTTTGAAATGTTGTGTGCTGGAGTAATGTGTTAGTTGGAATGTGTAGATATACATGTCGAACGGTTTAATGCGTCTATTTAGATATATATACTTGTTGTTGTCTAGAGTATTAGGGCACTCCCAATGCATTGTATCTTAGGTTGTATCTTATTGCATTAAATAACTGTTTAGATACAACCTGCTCAATGGGTTGTATCTTAGTGTTGTATCTCAAAGAACTCTTATTTAATGTGTTTTATGAGAGAAAAATCATGAGATGTCTTGGATTTAGTGCTAAGAGCCATATCTAGATTAAGATATTGTTACTCTCTCTTTCCTCATTAAAAAGGGTGCCACATCAGATTTTTGCTTAGGTGGCATAATTTAGATATAGTACATGCATGGTGTAGTATTGGGACTGCCCTTACTAGTCTAGTATTGCATATGGATGCAATAGTTAATGAGATGCAAGGTGCAGTATGGCGCCATGTTCTTTGTGCTCTATCCTCTATGTATTTTGTTATCTTTTCTTTAAGCGTGTAAAATTTTATATGTTGTGCTGTAAAATAGAGTAGCACTATGCTCACGAAGAGAGGCTAGGAAATAGTGGTACTAGACTACTAATATCCAAAAAGAGGCATTTAAAGATGTCTCAAGATCTTGGTGAACTTGATGCTACTTTCACAAGGGTAAGATTGAAATATAAGCCTCTACCTTTGCTATTCTTTTTGGAGAAATACCTCTACAATAGGTGAAATTGGTGTTGTGGTGAGGTCTGAAGAACTCTTGGGCCGCTACCTGTTCCAATGTTAGTTGTAAGAAAAAGCAGCAGTGTTCAGCACTCGACTTGACCGGGCTGTGTGTAAGCAGAATTGGCCAATACTGAGCCTGCTTGGTCCAATAGATTTGTTTCCGGAGGCAACGTTCAGTTGGTTTGTATTTGCTCCAAACTCTCTCTCTCTCTCTCTCTCTCTCTCTCTCTCTCTCTCTCTCTCTGTGGATGTAATTCTCGGTTTTGGATAGGTATTTTGTTCCAATTCATTTGTACTTGTAATAAAAGAATCTCCGAAAGTAATTCCCTCGCCCAAAGTGTTCTGTTAAACGCTCCAACCACCTTAACCTCCATCTGGATATCGATTTCAATTGGAAGTCTTTTGACCCTGTATTTTTCATCTCACTTGATGAAGTTGAAGGACACTCCTGATCCCTCGTACGTATAATACACGTCTTTCATAATATATATCACGTGAAATATATAATCACATTAAGATTTAATCCAATGCAAAGTTATAAACACACCTAAGATACCGAGGCTATAAAAAGGAAACGACATCATAAATCACACATGCATTGCTATGAAGAGAAATCTTATCTCTTCAAGTGCTCTTGATAACAAAGGGTACAAGTATTCAGGTGTAGTATAGTCCTGAAGGTCACTAGTGGTTCTCTCATTGTGATGAAAGGTGATCTAAGGAAGGCCAATAGCCTTTATTATTTTTGAGATACTATAATTTCAGGTAATGTTGCTCTGTTATTTCAAATAATAATTTTGGTTGTGATGTTGCTAATTTTTGGCTTATGCGCCTTGGGCATATAAGTGAACTTGGTTTGGTAGAGTTGAACAAGAGAAGACTTCTTGATGAGTACGACACCGGCAAGTTGAAGTTCTGTGAGCATTGCATATTTAGCAAACACAAGGGGGTGAAGTTCAACATTTCGGTTCATACAACAGAAAGTATTTTAAATTATGTGCATTTTGATTTGTGGGGCCGAGCTAGGAAGACATGCATTGTTGGTGCTTGTTACATAATGACAATTATTGATGATTACTCGATAAGAGTCTGGCATTATTTCTTGAAGCATAAATTAGAAGTATTTTTTGCTTTCAAAGATTGGAAGACTATGGTTGAAAAACAAACTAAAAGGAAAGTAAAGAAGCTTGACACTGATAATGGTACAAATTCTTCTTTATGAGTTCCATGTACGACACGAGTCACTCTTACGCCACATGTTATAAATACCTCTTGTATAGCACACAAATGAGATATCGATCACATTATTAGTTCCCGCGTTTTGTAAACTCTTCCGATGTAGTAAAGATTGTCGTTTTGCCCTCGTGTTTTTTCCTGCAAGGGTTTTTCACATAAAAATCGGTGTCTTCATTCTTGATCTTTCTTTGTTTTTGCTTGTTGGTTTTTTTTTAGATAGAATCACTAAAAGTACTAAAATCACATGGTTCTACGATAAAAGGGAAATGACTGCAAGGGCTCAAAAATACAATTAAATTATGAATATCTAGTGCATTACCTAAATACCTAACTCTATAGAACTCGAGTGAATTTACAAAACTACAACTTCAGCTACCATGTAACACTTAACCACAACTTTTGGAAAAAAACAATCAGAGAACCACAACTTTTGAGCTAATCTGTAATGCTGCACCCAAGCCAGTCACTTTGCGGCTCTTAATAGAAAAACTGACCTCTTTGACCACTTGTAAGCGCTTACGTGGACACTAACTTGGAATTCCATACACCTGATGCTTAGGTAGAGATGGCCACACATGTCGGAGTCTTCTCTTTTTCTCCTTCCTCTCTCCTTCTTCCTCCTCACATCCCCTCGACTTTCTCTCCCTCGGCCATTCCTCTTCCTATTCCTTGCCCATTCCCCGTGTCGCGCGTCGCCGCTGTTGCTCTCTCCCTCCAATGACCCCCGTGCCCATACTTCACCTCGCAATGCTCCTCTCGCTGTTGCTCGCAGCCATATCCATGCTCACTATCTCGAAGGGCTCAACCATCTATGGCATCGTGGTCGAGAATGACACAATACTGTGTCTTTGTTCTCTTGACGGTGGCAGGGAACTCGTCATCGTCGTCCTCAATGCTCGTCGCACCATTCTTTGCTTTCTCGTGGGTCTCTAGTGGCACGGGGTTCCTCTACATGCTCAGCGTGGGTGAAGGAGTCACGCTCTTCTGTTGGCCGCTAGACGCGCAAGAGTAGCTTAAGCAGGTGTACAAGGGCCCAACCCCGCCTCCAGGCCACTCGACCCCTCGCACCTGACTTCTGCACCAGATTTGGAGCCAGCCCAGTCGGCGTCTCCTCCGGAGCGCTGAAGTAAGAGAAGTCAGAGAAAGTAGGGCGTGGTCTCCATGAGGGGAAGACACCAATGTCCGGTGCTGCACTAGTAGGTAGCTCGGTCTAGTTATGTGTGGCAACTCATCGGCGGGATCCTCCTTGGACAACACACATGATTCGAGCGTCGTGGTTGCTGACTCGGACGGCAAGCGCTACCAACGCCTGCTGTGGCAGAGGTGGTGCAGTGGTGGAAGAGAAGAAGAGATCGTAGAACGGATGTGAGGAAGAGAAGAGGAGAGGAAGGAGAAGAAGAAGAGATATAGGATGACGTGTGGGTCCCATTGTCACACCTAAGTGTGAAGAAATCCAAGTCAACGTCCACATAAGCGCGATAAGTGGGCCTAGAGGTATTTTTTCCTATTAAGAGTTTCAAGGGACCGATTTAGGTGCAGCGTAACAGATTAGCTCAGGAGTTGTGGTTTTCTAAAAAAATTCAAAAGTTGTGGTTATGGGTTTACATGATACATAGATGTTTTGGTTTTGTAAAATTCACTCACGGGACCCCTAACTATCGTTTCCTTTATTTTAACTGCTCCACAATTTTATCACAATAGTTTGGGAATTTCCCCAACCAAGTTAGCACTGATGCACATTCAAAGCAATCGAAGTTCTCAGGAAAACAATTTTTTTTCAAGGATCTGATGATGAAATATAGCAGAAAAATTCAAAGAGTGATCACCACATACCAACCAAATCCCCCATGAATTGGATAGGATATGAGGCAGCACAGCTCGGTGGTGTCTCAAGGAGGGGAAGGGGTTGCAGTAGCATGGTGTGATTCGTTACAAAAGTAAATGATCGCTCCGTCTAAATCATGTTCCATAAGTAAGGCAATATCATCCACATATTGGAAAATCAAAAACCCATCATCCACTAAATGAGGAACCACCTCGTAGATTTGTCCATCTATCTTAGCATGCTCAATGAAAACAATGAGCATGCGAACAACAATGTTTAAGAGGATGGGGGATAACGGATTGCCCTGTCTGAACCCTTTCCTATTTTGGAAATAAGGTCTAATGTTGTCATTGATTTTGATGATGCCATTGCCACCGGTGACAAAGATTTTGACCCATTTACAGCACAATTCGGAGAACCCCTTCATCCTTAAAGTTTGTTGGAGAAAGGGCCCCTTGGCCTTAGTATAGGCTTTCTCGAAGTCTATTTTAAAGGGGACTATGTCTAACTTCTTCTTATGCATCTCATCAATTGTTTCATGGAGAATAACTACCCCATCCATAATATAGTGACCTGGCATGAAAACTGTTTGAGTCGGGCGTATTTTATTTTCAGCCACCATGGTGATACTATTTGTCACCACCTTGGTAAAAAATTTAAAGCTCACATTAAGGAGGAAAATAGGCCTGTACTGTTCAATTCTGTTGGCATCTTTGATTTTTCGTAGGAGAGTGATAACCCCAAAGTAGAAGCTGTATAAGGGGAGGTGGCCAACATGGAGTTCATGAAATATAGCCAACAGTCATCTTTGATCACATCCCAGAAAGCCTGATAAAATTCCACAGGAAAATCATTCGGTCCAGGGGTTTATCATGTTCCATTTGGAATATCGCATCCCGAATTTCCTACTTCGTGAAAGGAGCCATGAGGATTGTGTTTTCCTCTGGAGATATCTATGTAATATCATCTTGCCAAGTCTCTAACAGAGAGAAAGTATTGTCTTCAGGAGCGCCAAAGAGGCCTTTATAATAATTTTTTATGTATGATATTAAATTGGCGTCCCCAGTTCTCTCGCTCTTATCCTGGTTAAGAGGAAAATCCTCTATTTATGATGTTTCCCATTAGCTACGAGGTGGAAATACCTAGTATTATTGTGCTCCTATAGCAAATATTTTACCTTAGCTCGTTGATACCATTTAATTTCTTCTTTCGAAGTAACTAGGTTAGCCTATCATTGGCCAAATGCTTTGATGAATGTCATCAGCAGATAGCCCAATCGTTTCGGCCTGTTTATCCAGTTAATTGTAATGACCCTTTTGTAAACAAGCATGCAAATGAAACATCAACTGGTTCATATGAAATAGAGTTATTTTCCATCATATCATTTCATCACATAGAGGCATTAGTATGGTTTAACTCAAAAACCCTAAAAATTTGACCTAGAAGCAACTTGAATGAAACCTTAAGATAAGAGTCATCCAAATACCGTCCCAGTAATTTCTTAAACCTCAACCCACCTAAGTTAACTATCTCGAAAGTTTCAACTCTTTTGGAGCGATTTTGATATTTTAAAAAGAGATGGATATTTGATAAAAGTCAATTATGAACAGAACAGAGATCTATTCATTTGGGGGACTTTCATCCATCTACATTTCACCAAAATTTATATTTGTGAATTAAATATATTCCTGAACTCCTACAAAAATTCCTAGAAAATCTAGAGCTATATTTCTTATACTTGTAGTTAAACCTACTTTGAGGCCTATTCATCTTTGCCTACAAAGGACCTCTCAAACTATTTTTGTTAGAGCTAATAAAATTATCACAGGTAGCTCACATCCTATAGATGTCTTGTGATTTTTCTAAATTTTTGAATCTAATGTTTGCATTCCCTAAATATTCAAATTCTAACAATAGTACCAAAAATCAAACAAAATGAAGGAAACCCTAACCTAATCGGGCTGCCGAGCAGCCCCCTTCCCTCCTTTCCCCGCTGGGCCGAGCCCATCTCTCCCTCCCCGCCTGCGCCCCCAAAGGCGCATTTTCCACTCCCTGTTTTCTTCTTGGTTTGGCATATCCTTCCTTCCTCTCGCTGACGCCCCGGGCCCACGCGCAGGCCTTCCCTCCACGCGTCATCGTCTCCCTGACGAGCGCACTACCGGAGCACCTCACTCACACACCGGCGGTGCCCCGTCCTCGGCCTCTCCCCCATTTCTTCCAATGCCATTCTACTCACGTTGTCCGTCTTGCCAACTCCGTCGTTCTTCCCTAAGCCTTTCGACGCACCCACGAGCTAGCACTGCAACCGAGCGCGTCAGATCTCTCGGTCCGACAAGGTGCCGCCGGTGACGTCCCGCCCATTCCGGCGTTCGAGGCCCTCCTTTTCTTTTTCCTTGGTGCGCACGAGCTTCACCTCCTCTTGGTGAACTCATTTCGTGCGCTTGAATTGCGCAGGGTCACCACGGGAACCATCGAACTGATGGTTTCTTCCTCGGGTCCGGCGAGTACCCATAAACCGCGTTCCCGTTCTTCGTGTCAGGTGACACCCTTTACCCCTACCCTTGCCGATTAGTTTCCTTGAACCCCCGTGTACTCAGCGCCGTCGTTAATTGAATTTCCGTGCAGCTGAATTCCCGAATTGCCTATCTCCCTCGCCGCCGTTCACCCCACCGCCGGCGAGGAATCCGTCACCTACGGTGAGTATCAATCCCCTTTCCCTACCCTAGTCATTTCTCGAGCCTTCACTCTCTTCCCTGCTACTTTAGCTCTGCTCGATTTCTGCACTGGAGCCCTCACCGACGAAAGACCTCTCCGTCGCCCGCTATTAACCGCGTCGCTCCCTGCTCCGCCCCCCTTCCGACTCCATCGAGTACAAAAATGGAACCTTGGTGAGCTCCTCTACCTCTTGGTGCTTTTATTTCCCGCTCGCCCCCTCTACAATGCCAACTAGGGTGCTCACCGCCACGCGCCGCCACACTTCCTCACCAGAGCCGAGCTGCGCTGAGTCCAACGGTTGGGGGAGAAGGGAATGACCTGACAGGAGGGGCCCAATTGTAGTAGACTAGAGAGAATAAGGGAAAAATAAAAAAGAGAATAGAAAAGTGGGAGAAAGGGGGCCCCCCTTGTCATTGGCTGGGGCTTAATTCGAAATCCAAAAAAAATGACAGATTGGGTTAAAAGTGAATAAAATCTTCAAAAATCCATATCTTTTACATATGAACTCCAAATTGAGTGATTCTTTTTTTGTTGTTCTTCTTTTAATCTGTAGAACATCATGGTTTAACTAATGTTCATGTTACATTGCTTCAAAAACATGAAATTCCCATAATGGCCTTTTCCCTAGGGTTTGCAAAATGATTTGTATACGATTTCTAATAACTCGAATTGACATATATGCGATACTAACAGTTGACTTAGTTCATCTTCTAAACCTCAGCATATTCCCCATCTTCATGACATCTTCATATACTGAATATATATGCGTGAATTAATGCAAACCCTAAACCCAGAATATATGCATCCTCGGAAAAATCGTAACTCAAACCCTGAAACTCCGAATTCAACGAAACCAATTGCGTTACTTGCATATAGGAATTCTCTACACATTAGCCTGCATGTCATGCATATTTGAATTTCTATACTTGCTGGTTTTAATTGAAGTTCTTTCTATTGCTTTATTTCGGTATTCCGGGTTTCAAATTGGTTAGAATCGAGCACCGAGGAGTATTTGGAGGGTGAATATTATTGTGATCCAGATCAATCCCAGCAAGGCAAGTTCACAAAAATACTCGCGAGATTCCCTAAGTTTATTTCATGCTTTGCTATGGGTTATGGTTAATTGCTAGCTTGTATTGGAAATGATTGCAATGTGATAGTGATGGCGAATCACTAGTATTGCTAGGTTTGAATGTGTTGCAAGATCAGCGAGGATCTTTTAATCGGACTAACGAAATATGAAACCCCTAATGGTGAGTTGTGAGGGCCGGAGTATCGACACCTACAGATGGATCGACAGGTGGTTAACCTGATCGATACCAGTATCGTAGGGCTTTACCCGTCACCCACGGCGGGGTTTGAATTAAGATTGGTGGGAAGTCATGGTCGGCCAACCCTGAACTTACGCATTCTCAATTCATCCCTCGCGTCGGGCAAGTTCTGATTCCCTTGCCTGACCACACTTTCGGTTGAGCCTCGGTTGGAGCAACCGCGAATAAATGGTCTTGATTGACTTGATGTGATTATTGAATATGAGATTCTTGGTTGAATTAATTCATATTCAGATCTGAAGATAAACTTGTTCATGTGATATTTGTTGATATCGTTTTATCAATATTGTCCATGTTGTTGTTTATCTTGTTATGGTAATGTACCTGTTAGTAATTGATTCCTGATTAATAGCTTTGCTGAAATTTACATGGGATGAGTATATGAATGTGGCTTGCAAGTACGAAAGTACTTACGGAATTCAATTCCGAACTTGTTGCAGGAGATCCTAGTATTGGTGAGTACTACGACGTGGAAAATGTCGATGCCGATGTTTAGCTCTAGTGGGTTTCCTTTACGGTCGATATGTGGTGGGTTGTATCATCCGATGGAGGTGGCATAGGCTGCCATCTTAGGTTTTATATTTTGTTTGTTTGCTGTTTTTGAAGTTGAAAGCTTGTAATCGACCTTCGAGTCGACCCTTGTGTGTGGTATGACCTTCCTCGGGTAAGAGGTAAACTACGTATGTTGATAACTCCTTCTTTTAGAGTTTGAACTGTGATATTCAAGTTGTTTCCGTGGCTGCCCATATGCAATGCATGTATGAAATGATGTATATGGGTATGTCGTGAAGAATTAAAGTGGTTCCTCCTATCACTAAGTCAAGCAGGTATCGGTTGAGTGACCCACTGGCTGAGATGCCGTGCCGGCCAGGCAGGGCGTGGGTGTTTCTACCGGGCTTTCGAGCGACCCACTAGCTTCCGAGCTAGGTTAGGGTGTGGGTAGAAACGCCGGGCTCCTCCGAGCTTGCTTTGCGTAGTGGAAGTGGGAACGACTCTAGGTCTTCACAGGATCAGGGAATTGTATGTGGTTCTGGGAAGTTTAATCGCTTCCGGTCGGCTTGACCAACGGTGAAGTATCCACTAGTTTAGTCAGGAATGTCTCCTTGAACTGTGGTTGCGTCACCCCATAAATGGCTGCCAAAACCCATTGGAAGCCATCTTCCTTATTTCGAATGGTGACCTTACAAAAGTAACGGCCCTCCATGATGGTTGTCGAATACGGCTAGGTTCTCTCCAAGGAGGGTCCCGCCCGACTAACCTGTTGGAGGAAGACAATGCCACAAGAAATCATATCCACCGCCCAAATGATCAAGAGTGGATTGCGGAAGAGAGCTCTTTCCGGTTTCAAGTAGAGCAAAGAAATCACGCTTATACTTAGTAATCAACTCTGTGATATGTCGATATTTAGCCAAGTCATGAAGACATCTGCTATTCCAGAAAATGCCCTTCATCATGAACATGTGCTTGATTTATTTGACCTAGACTTTGTCTTTTTTGAAAAAAATTCACTTAGGCGAGGTGGACTGAGATTTGCGGGGAATAGCTTGGTAGACACAACAAAGGTGGTCTTGCCCCTCATCCATTACCTCATCAACTATGGTGCCACAAACCTTATTGAGGAGATCTGGGTCCGAACACTTTTGATAATCCTCAGCCTCTTCGTCGAAATCATCCTTGGGTGGGAGTTGTACATTTGGCGTAGACACCCTAAGTTGGTCGAGCTCAACATTTTTAGCTTCATAACTGATAAAGTCACCTCCTCACTATTCCACCCTATCAAGATGCCTACCTAATGGCATGGTGCGAAGACCTCCCAGGGAGTTAGAAAAGCATGGGGAGGGGACAACGACCTAATGGCGGCGACATCTAGGTGTGAATCTGGGGAGTAGAGAGCGGCGGGACCGAGAGAGTGAAAGATGAGAGGATGGCGGTGGAGAAGTAAGACGAGGGCGGTGAAATGTCTAGAGCTGCGCTGCGACCCACTACATGACACCACCCTCAATACGCAAGCGGTGATTGGCCAAGGTCACGAGGTATGGAAGAGCAAGGCGTGGTGAGGTGTGGACGAGGAGGCAGCGCTGCAAGGTAAGGTGAGGGTAGAGGGGTAGGCTGCGTCGGAAGGCAGGGGTTTTGGGTGAGTGGAGGGGGAGGACGGCGACGGTATGGCTCGGTGCATGGTGGTGAATTAGGGAACAACGCTTTAGGGAGAAATCTAAGTAGGGATAAGGCAACAAGCACGCTGATCTCTTTGGACCAAACTTTTTTTCTTTCGGGAGCTGAAATTTTCACTGAACTCCCGCGCGCGTGTCTGATTTTTCGTCGTTGTGCACTCTGGAATCCCCGACAGACAATGTGACATGTAACATAACGTAGGACAGATGTTTTGACCCAAATAGTTGATACTATTGCCGGCAGATGCGCCACCCTTCATCTATTGTTTTTCCCGGCAGATGCATTGCTCTACACATCTTTTGCCAAGAACATTATTCCTTGCAAATGTTTTGCCCTTTTTAAACTATTTTTCCCGGTAGATCATTGCCCATAAAATCATGTCATTGTGTAGTGTTTTTTGTCGTCGTCGTTGTTTGCATGCGGTTTACGAGCTGTTCGAGAAGATTATTTATAGGATTGAACTTCCTCCGTCCCATAATGTAAGGCCTATTGACAAGACTTTGACTGTCAATTACTCTATTAATATGTGATTTATGTGATATAAAGTTATAATCATAAGTAAGTACTTTTGAATAAGAATCTAATGATATCAAGTTTATGTCATATAAACCATATATTAATGAAGTAACTATTTGTCAAAACTCTGTCTTAACCAATCAAAATACGCCTTAAATTATGGGATGATGGAATATCTTATAAGATTTTGTCCTGTAAATTTCATTGTATCACAATTTTATAGAATTTTTTTTATTGACTTAACCTCTTGAAAAGAATCTTTTGTTTTCTCTATTATGTAATTAAGCAACATTTGATATAAATCTAATCATGTATAATTTAAGAGGACGTGACATTATAATTCTACGATTAAGCCCTCGTTCAGCCACGAGTGATGCGACTGTAATCCGTGGAATTGTTTGAAACGCAGTGGTTTGACAGGATTTTTGCAAGATTTTCGTAGCACCGCTTTAATAGTCCATTTGCCCATACGAGTAGGAAAAAACTTGGTACGTTCCAAACACGGCCTAAAAGTTTCGTACGATAGATGTACAGCAGTCAGCAGTTCCTTTTGAGAAATGTACAGGTTAGACGAAGATCCGAATCAACACAAAGCATATACATCCAGCCAATGAGTAATCCTTACAACCAAAATTAAATTAAAATAACAAATCGTAACAATTACTACTCCTTAGGGCCTAGCATTTGACCAGTATTATTTCCCCTCACATCTTCCTGCGCGCGCGCGCGCAAACGCACGTTCTCGATCACGACGGCGGCGCCGATGGCGACTCGGCGGCCGCGTCGAAGAGCGCCTCCATCTCCTCGAGGCTCCTGCCCTTGGTCTCCGGCAGGCAGGCGTAGACGAACACCCACGCCGCCGCCGCGCACGCCGCGAAGAGGTAGAAGCTCCCGGCCATGCCCACCGCCTCGTACAGCGAGATGAACGTCATCCCCACCACCGCGCTCATCACCCGGTTCACGGCCGTCCCGATGCCGGTGCCCTGCGCGCGTAGCCTGAGCGGCAGGATCTCGGACCCGTATGTCCAGATCACCGGCCCGAACCCCAGCGAGAACGTCGCCATGAACGCCGCCGCCGCCGCCACGCTCGTCGCCGCAGCCCACCACGCGGCGGCGGGCCCCCCCCGCGTCCTCCCGCGCCGCCGCCGGCGACGCGCGGAGGGAGAATCCGAGCACAAGCAGCGACACGGCCATGCCGCCCGCGCTGGTGAGCAGCATGGGGCGCCGACCGAGCCGGTCGGCAAGGAAGAGCGGGATCACGATGGTCACAGTCTTGACGACGCCGAGGAGGATGGTGGCGCCGAGCACCGCGCGCTGGGAGGTCACGCCGACGTGGTTGAACACCCGCGGCGCGTATAGCAAGAGCGCCGAAACGCCGGACGCCTGCTGGAAGAACTGCAGGCCGAGGATGGCGACCAGCACGCGGCGGACAGCCGGCGTCGGCCTGACAATGATGTCGCGCCACACGCTCGTCGACCGCGCCTTCGTGTCGCCGCCGACATCGGAGCCGGCCTGCTTCGAGCTCTCGTGGACAGAGGACACGATCTCCTGGAGGCGGCGGTCGGCGAGGGCGGCGTCGCCGGTGGTGCGGCCGAGGACCCGTCGGGCCTCGTCGTGGTGGCCGTGGAGGACGAGCCAGCGCGGGGTCTCCGGCATGGCGAGCAGCGCGACGACGGCGAGGAAGAGCGGCGGGACGGCGCCGATGCCGATCATGAGACGCCAGTTGAGGGACTCGGGGAGGCCGGCGAGGGCGAAGTCCGCGATGTAGCTGAGCAGGATGCCCGTGTTGCCGGTGATCTGACAAAGCAGGAGGGTAAAAAAGGAGAGTAAAGAACAGTAATCAATGCCAAAGAGTTTGTACTGACAAATTTGTGACTGACACCACAAGAGTTTGGATGATACTCTCACGTATCTAGAACCATTGACCAATTGTATACATGAAAGTATTTGGCTACGTACGTACTAAAACTGTGGCATTTATCTTGGATACTTTTCCATGATATATAAGAACTTCTAATTATTCTTGGTAGCATACTGCGTTTCAAGATTATTATCAAAATCTTATAATGAAGATTGCAAAAAGAAAAAAGAATGGTCTACATAACTACATTCGTGAATAGAGTAGCATATCTAGTGAGCAACATGCGTTCTATTCAATAAGTTGCTCAAATTAACATTATACGACGTATTCGTCATTTTTTTGACACCATGCTACCTCTTATTTGAAAATCGGTATATTTTTGTTTACGAAGGCTATATGTTGGTCTATATAGGTATGTCGCAATGACGTGATTTTTAATAAAAAAATATTTTTTATCATCCGAATCAGATAATCTTAAGTGTGGTAATTTTCTGCAATCTTGGACGTCTTAGCAAAAGTTGGACTTTAGGAAAGCTTTGTGGAGGGAAGTAGACAGTTGGAGGCTGTGGTATTGAAACTATTCTCCTCTAATAGATGGTGCACCCTAATAGATGGTGCACCTGCAGATGATTGGGCGATGGCTCAACGGTCGGAAGTGTTTTTTTATACATTTCAACTCATTCCATGGATTTCGGGTGTAACCCTACGGGCTGTTTGCTTTCATGTTTTAAAAGTCGCACTACGTAAACTGATTGAGCTATGTGCATCGTCTGATTTAGAGACCGGAAAAAGAAATTCCTTTTCAAATTTTTTTAGCAAACGAGGACAAAAGAGAAGGTCATCCTCCATTAACAAATATGATGACTATTCATGTCCTCTCCCCTATCTCGTCTCCAATAAACCAGCGGTCACCACTTCTCTTTCTAATTTCTCTCGGCAGGGCCACTTTCGCACCCTTTGCTTTTCAGCGCCACCTTCTTTGGCAATCGGAGGAAGCGCCTTTGGGGCATCTCCTCAATATACGAAAATGAAGGAGTGTGATATAAAGCGGAGCGCCGGTTCGTTGGATTGGGTATAAGATAGCGACCCAAGCATCACCTAGCGGTGCTCACATGCTGTGCTTCGCAGAAACCTCTAGCAGAGAAAGTAAAACTTAGAAAGGTAAACCTTCCTTCGAAAGTAAGGTGAGGATGCCCTCATGAATCCTGATAGCAAATACTCTCGTTAACTGCTGAATGTAACAGTTCATATTTTTTCTGCCTCGGTAGGCAACATTGTCCGGCAACATTATTGTCCACCACAATAATTTTGCCTGTCCAGGGACCAGGTGCCAATGAACCATGTACTAGGATAATAACTCTGTGCTGCATCAGAGAAGTTCGATTCGATTTCGCTTAATAATTTTAGATGCTCCAGTCTGACGTGACCCAACTAATCTCTATCTCAACAATCAATAGTTACTGTTGTCTCTTTTCTTCTGATAGAACTATTTATTTAATTATTTTTTTATCTTTTCACACGTAAACCTACGATCTACGATCTGTCGCAAACATTCCATTTTATTAACTAAAGCTTATACTCCTTAATTAGAAATTAACCCACCATAATAAGAAGTAATTAACACATGAGATGCATATACATGAACATATATGCATGATCGAGCTGACCTCGGGGATGGAGGAGAGGAAGCCGCGGGACGCCGCCGGCGCCATCTCGGCGATGTAGACGGGCGCAACTACGAGGCCGAACCCGCAGGCGACGCCGGCGACGAGCTGTCCGGCCATGAGCGCGGCGTACCCTCCGGCGGCGCTTGTGACCGCGGAGCCGGCGAAGAACATGGCCGCGGAGAGCGCCATGGTGCGACGGCGCCCGACGCGGTCGCACGCCCAGCCCGCCGCCAGCGAACCGACGAGGGAATAGATGCTGGTGGCGCCGATGAGCACCTCGATCTGCACGTCGCTGATCCCCAGGTCATCCTGCACGAACTTCTGCGCCCCGCTCATCACCCCTCGATCTGCAACGCAACAAATACATGCACAAATCACACCATGAAATCGAGAGATTAATTTACACACCAAATTAACATCTGCTAACCCGATCAATTGCCGCACATCTGGCAGCTAGAGCGGACCAAAATTCAAAATTTGTGCATGCGAAACGAGCGAACATGCATCATACATGCATGGGAGCATGAATTTACATCTACAGTGCACATGTGACATCCTGATCATTATCTGAGTAGGTTGCAGAGCTTACTGTAGCCGTAGATGATGGAGATGACGGAGGCGACGAGGCTGCAGGCAAGCGCGTAGGCGCTTCCAGCGGCGGCGGCGGCCTTGCCGTCGTCGCCGGGCAGCAGCGGCGCCTCGAGCTCGTCCTCATGCTGCTGCTTCTTCTCCATTATTAATTATTACTGTTGCAAACTAGCTGAGCTCTCGTTGAGAATTACTAGACTAGCTATATAAAGAGACGGGAGTTGAGATCTATATATACAACGTGGGACTCTCTTACGGCCGGATTTGATCGATCGCGCGTTCGCGCGCGGGGATCCAAATCCGACGAAGTGCGCACCGGTTCACACGTATACCGTTTGTGTGTCGGCTTGGCTGTATGCCAAGTGGGGCCTACGAGCCAGGATGGTGCTAGCGCATGATGGTTATTAGGCAGTAAGCTGGCACTTAACCTCTGGCTAAGATGCAGCTAAGCTCGCTCTTCTTTCTTGGGAACTTTTACCTCATGCAGTCTGATCCTAGCAAACCATCACTAAACCTAAAACCTCCTCAACACGATAGCCGAAACAGGAGCACGAGGCGATGGTGGCCGGAACAGGGGCATTCGGCGATAGTGGTGCGTGGACACACGGCGGCAATTGACAAGAGAGCACACGACGGCTGGCGGCAACTCCTGCCGTGTAGATGCCATCTTCTTCATCCATATGCATCTGCCCTCACTATGGCAGGCCGTTAGCTCCATAACCTGTGGCAACCAGGTATTTCCAACACCCGTCGGCTGCCTGTGGCCGCCGTAGAGGACGATGGAGATGATGGACGCCATTGATTACGAGGCCACCACGGCCCGATGCATCATCACCTGAGCCCACCACAGCTAGATCTGGTGGTGGTGGCAGCTGTGGAGGCCGGATCTTGGTAGAGGATCTTCGCTCGGTGGGAGTCCGCGCCGGATCAAGACCTATCGTTTATAACAACATCATCAAAACATCAGCCGCCGTGGGGACATAAGCATTTTTATGTAGCCATCATTTTTTTGGTGGTGGACATTGGTGATGATGTTGTTTCCTAAGATCTCATTGCAATAGTGTTCCATTCCTGTTGCGATTCGAGTTGTATAATATTGTAATCGTGTAAAATATTTATTTCCATAATCGTTAGAAATATTAGTTGCAGAAGTGCACCTATAATGTTGTAATGACGATAAAAATATGTCTCAATAGTATAATGTTTTTTTTGTAACACCTTTCGGATCTTGTTGCGTGCCTTGATCTAATTTGTATCCACGAAATCATCTTGAGCAAATTTTGTTTGCAACAACTTATCGATCTAACAACAAAATCATGAGTTTTTTCCCCGAAAATTCAGAATTTATTTTCTTAAAATTTAGATTTGAATGCATGCTGGTGTTGCATCTATTCGACAAATTTGTCTCGCATGTTTTAGAAAAATGTTACAGTCTCACTATACAAATTAAATGCTTCAACAAACGTTTAATCTCTAATTGTCACTTTTTTCTTTCTAGCAAATAATGAGGAGAGGAACTCGCCGGGACCAATTACCCGTTAATAAGTAAGTATAAGTACTCAATGAAAAAAGGTACACTGCTTGAAAACCGATCAGAATGAATAATGGTCGAATTAGTAAAAAGTATGAACTCGTTACAAAAGTAAATGATCGCTCCGTCTAAATCATGTTCCATAAGTAAGGCAATATCATCCACATATTGGAAAATCAAAAACCCATCATCCACTAAATGAGGAACCACCTCGTAGATTTGTCCATCTATCTTAGCATGCTCAATGAAAACAATGAGCATGCGAACAACAATGTTTAAGAGGATGGGGGATAACGGATTGCCCTGTCTGAACCCTTTCCTATTTTGGAAATAAGGTCTAATGTTGTCATTGATTTTGATGATGCCATTGCCACCGGTGACAAAGATTTTGACCCATTTACAGCACAATTCGGAGAACCCCTTCATCCTTAAAGTTTGTTGGAGAAAGGGCCCCTTGGCCTTAGTATAGGCTTTCTCGAAGTCTATTTTAAAGGGGACTATGTCTAACTTCTTCTTATGCATCTCATCAATTGTTTCATGGAGAATAACTACCCCATCCATAATATAGTGACCTGGCATGAAAACTGTTTGAGTCGGGCGTATTTTATTTTCAGCCACCATGGTGATACTATTTGTCACCACCTTGGTAAAAAATTTAAAGCTCACATTAAGGAGGAAAATAGGCCTGTACTGTTCAATTCTGTTGGCATCTTTGATTTTTCGTAGGAGAGTGATAACCCCAAAGTAGAAGCTGTATAAGGGGAGGTGGCCAACATGGAGTTCATGAAATATAGCCAACAGTCATCTTTGATCACATCCCAGAAAGCCTGATAAAATTCCACAGGAAAATCATTCGGTCCAGGGGTTTATCATGTTCCATTTGGAATATCGCATCCCGAATTTCCTACTTCGTGAAAGGAGCCATGAGGATTGTGTTTTCCTCTGGAGATATCTATGTAATATCATCTTGCCAAGTCTCTAACAGAGAGAAAGTATTGTCTTCAGGAGCGCCAAAGAGGCCTTTATAATAATTTTTTATGTATGATATTAAATTGGCGTCCCCAGTTCTCTCGCTCTTATCCTGGTTAAGAGGAAAATCCTCTATTTATGATGTTTCCCATTAGCTACGAGGTGGAAATACCTAGTATTATTGTGCTCCTATAGCAAATATTTTACCTTAGCTCGTTGATACCATTTAATTTCTTCTTTCGAAGTAACTAGGTTAGCCTATCATTGGCCAAATGCTTTGATGAATGTCATCAGCAGATAGCCCAATCGTTTCGGCCTGTTTATCCAGTTAATTGTAATGACCCTTTTGTAAACAAGCATGCAAATGAAACATCAACTGGTTCATATGAAATAGAGTTATTTTCCATCATATCATTTCATCACATAGAGGCATTAGTATGGTTTAACTCAAAAACCCTAAAAATTTGACCTAGAAGCAACTTGAATGAAACCTTAAGATAAGAGTCATCCAAATACCGTCCCAGTAATTTCTTAAACCTCAACCCACCTAAGTTAACTATCTCGAAAGTTTCAACTCTTTTGGAGCGATTTTGATATTTTAAAAAGAGATGGATATTTGATAAAAGTCAATTATGAACAGAACAGAGATCTATTCATTTGGGGGACTTTCATCCATCTACATTTCACCAAAATTTATATTTGTGAATTAAATATATTCCTGAACTCCTACAAAAATTCCTAGAAAATCTAGAGCTATATTTCTTATACTTGTAGTTAAACCTACTTTGAGGCCTATTCATCTTTGCCTACAAAGGACCTCTCAAACTATTTTTGTTAGAGCTAATAAAATTATCACAGGTAGCTCACATCCTATAGATGTCTTGTGATTTTTCTAAATTTTTGAATCTAATGTTTGCATTCCCTAAATATTCAAATTCTAACAATAGTACCAAAAATCAAACAAAATGAAGGAAACCCTAACCTAATCGGGCTGCCGAGCAGCCCCCTTCCCTCCTTTCCCCGCTGGGCCGAGCCCATCTCTCCCTCCCCGCCTGCGCCCCCAAAGGCGCATTTTCCACTCCCTGTTTTCTTCTTGGTTTGGCATATCCTTCCTTCCTCTCGCTGACGCCCCGGGCCCACGCGCAGGCCTTCCCTCCACGCGTCATCGTCTCCCTGACGAGCGCACTACCGGAGCACCTCACTCACACACCGGCGGTGCCCCGTCCTCGGCCTCTCCCCCATTTCTTCCAATGCCATTCTACTCACGTTGTCCGTCTTGCCAACTCCGTCGTTCTTCCCTAAGCCTTTCGACGCACCCACGAGCTAGCACTGCAACCGAGCGCGTCAGATCTCTCGGTCCGACAAGGTGCCGCCGGTGACGTCCCGCCCATTCCGGCGTTCGAGGCCCTCCTTT
Organism: Stipa capillata; assembly: GCA_019208055.1. Taxonomy (NCBI): domain Eukaryota; kingdom Viridiplantae; phylum Streptophyta; class Magnoliopsida; order Poales; family Poaceae; genus Stipa; species Stipa capillata. The sequence continues at coordinate 273,951 of JAGXJF010004866.1, forward strand.
TCTTTTTCCTTGGTGCGCACGAGCTTCACCTCCTCTTGGTGAACTCATTTCGTGCGCTTGAATTGCGCAGGGTCACCACGGGAACCATCGAACTGATGGTTTCTTCCTCGGGTCCGGCGAGTACCCATAAACCGCGTTCCCGTTCTTCGTGTCAGGTGACACCCTTTACCCCTACCCTTGCCGATTAGTTTCCTTGAACCCCCGTGTACTCAGCGCCGTCGTTAATTGAATTTCCGTGCAGCTGAATTCCCGAATTGCCTATCTCCCTCGCCGCCGTTCACCCCACCGCCGGCGAGGAATCCGTCACCTACGGTGAGTATCAATCCCCTTTCCCTACCCTAGTCATTTCTCGAGCCTTCACTCTCTTCCCTGCTACTTTAGCTCTGCTCGATTTCTGCACTGGAGCCCTCACCGACGAAAGACCTCTCCGTCGCCCGCTATTAACCGCGTCGCTCCCTGCTCCGCCCCCCTTCCGACTCCATCGAGTACAAAAATGGAACCTTGGTGAGCTCCTCTACCTCTTGGTGCTTTTATTTCCCGCTCGCCCCCTCTACAATGCCAACTAGGGTGCTCACCGCCACGCGCCGCCACACTTCCTCACCAGAGCCGAGCTGCGCTGAGTCCAACGGTTGGGGGAGAAGGGAATGACCTGACAGGAGGGGCCCAATTGTAGTAGACTAGAGAGAATAAGGGAAAAATAAAAAAGAGAATAGAAAAGTGGGAGAAAGGGGGCCCCCCTTGTCATTGGCTGGGGCTTAATTCGAAATCCAAAAAAAATGACAGATTGGGTTAAAAGTGAATAAAATCTTCAAAAATCCATATCTTTTACATATGAACTCCAAATTGAGTGATTCTTTTTTTGTTGTTCTTCTTTTAATCTGTAGAACATCATGGTTTAACTAATGTTCATGTTACATTGCTTCAAAAACATGAAATTCCCATAATGGCCTTTTCCCTAGGGTTTGCAAAATGATTTGTATACGATTTCTAATAACTCGAATTGACATATATGCGATACTAACAGTTGACTTAGTTCATCTTCTAAACCTCAGCATATTCCCCATCTTCATGACATCTTCATATACTGAATATATATGCGTGAATTAATGCAAACCCTAAACCCAGAATATATGCATCCTCGGAAAAATCGTAACTCAAACCCTGAAACTCCGAATTCAACGAAACCAATTGCGTTACTTGCATATAGGAATTCTCTACACATTAGCCTGCATGTCATGCATATTTGAATTTCTATACTTGCTGGTTTTAATTGAAGTTCTTTCTATTGCTTTATTTCGGTATTCCGGGTTTCAAATTGGTTAGAATCGAGCACCGAGGAGTATTTGGAGGGTGAATATTATTGTGATCCAGATCAATCCCAGCAAGGCAAGTTCACAAAAATACTCGCGAGATTCCCTAAGTTTATTTCATGCTTTGCTATGGGTTATGGTTAATTGCTAGCTTGTATTGGAAATGATTGCAATGTGATAGTGATGGCGAATCACTAGTATTGCTAGGTTTGAATGTGTTGCAAGATCAGCGAGGATCTTTTAATCGGACTAACGAAATATGAAACCCCTAATGGTGAGTTGTGAGGGCCGGAGTATCGACACCTACAGATGGATCGACAGGTGGTTAACCTGATCGATACCAGTATCGTAGGGCTTTACCCGTCACCCACGGCGGGGTTTGAATTAAGATTGGTGGGAAGTCATGGTCGGCCAACCCTGAACTTACGCATTCTCAATTCATCCCTCGCGTCGGGCAAGTTCTGATTCCCTTGCCTGACCACACTTTCGGTTGAGCCTCGGTTGGAGCAACCGCGAATAAATGGTCTTGATTGACTTGATGTGATTATTGAATATGAGATTCTTGGTTGAATTAATTCATATTCAGATCTGAAGATAAACTTGTTCATGTGATATTTGTTGATATCGTTTTATCAATATTGTCCATGTTGTTGTTTATCTTGTTATGGTAATGTACCTGTTAGTAATTGATTCCTGATTAATAGCTTTGCTGAAATTTACATGGGATGAGTATATGAATGTGGCTTGCAAGTACGAAAGTACTTACGGAATTCAATTCCGAACTTGTTGCAGGAGATCCTAGTATTGGTGAGTACTACGACGTGGAAAATGTCGATGCCGATGTTTAGCTCTAGTGGGTTTCCTTTACGGTCGATATGTGGTGGGTTGTATCATCCGATGGAGGTGGCATAGGCTGCCATCTTAGGTTTTATATTTTGTTTGTTTGCTGTTTTTGAAGTTGAAAGCTTGTAATCGACCTTCGAGTCGACCCTTGTGTGTGGTATGACCTTCCTCGGGTAAGAGGTAAACTACGTATGTTGATAACTCCTTCTTTTAGAGTTTGAACTGTGATATTCAAGTTGTTTCCGTGGCTGCCCATATGCAATGCATGTATGAAATGATGTATATGGGTATGTCGTGAAGAATTAAAGTGGTTCCTCCTATCACTAAGTCAAGCAGGTATCGGTTGAGTGACCCACTGGCTGAGATGCCGTGCCGGCCAGGCAGGGCGTGGGTGTTTCTACCGGGCTTTCGAGCGACCCACTAGCTTCCGAGCTAGGTTAGGGTGTGGGTAGAAACGCCGGGCTCCTCCGAGCTTGCTTTGCGTAGTGGAAGTGGGAACGACTCTAGGTCTTCACAGGATCAGGGAATTGTATGTGGTTCTGGGAAGTTTAATCGCTTCCGGTCGGCTTGACCAACGGTGAAGTATCCACTAGTTTAGTCAGGAATGTCTCCTTGAACTGTGGTTGCGTCACCCCATAAATGGCTGCCAAAACCCATTGGAAGCCATCTTCCTTATTTCGAATGGTGACCTTACAAAAGTAACGGCCCTCCATGATGGTTGTCGAATACGGCTAGGTTCTCTCCAAGGAGGGTCCCGCCCGACTAACCTGTTGGAGGAAGACAATGCCACAAGAAATCATATCCACCGCCCAAATGATCAAGAGTGGATTGCGGAAGAGAGCTCTTTCCGGTTTCAAGTAGAGCAAAGAAATCACGCTTATACTTAGTAATCAACTCTGTGATATGTCGATATTTAGCCAAGTCATGAAGACATCTGCTATTCCAGAAAATGCCCTTCATCATGAACATGTGCTTGATTTATTTGACCTAGACTTTGTCTTTTTTGAAAAAAATTCACTTAGGCGAGGTGGACTGAGATTTGCGGGGAATAGCTTGGTAGACACAACAAAGGTGGTCTTGCCCCTCATCCATTACCTCATCAACTATGGTGCCACAAACCTTATTGAGGAGATCTGGGTCCGAACACTTTTGATAATCCTCAGCCTCTTCGTCGAAATCATCCTTGGGTGGGAGTTGTACATTTGGCGTAGACACCCTAAGTTGGTCGAGCTCAACATTTTTAGCTTCATAACTGATAAAGTCACCTCCTCACTATTCCACCCTATCAAGATGCCTACCTAATGGCATGGTGCGAAGACCTCCCAGGGAGTTAGAAAAGCATGGGGAGGGGACAACGACCTAATGGCGGCGACATCTAGGTGTGAATCTGGGGAGTAGAGAGCGGCGGGACCGAGAGAGTGAAAGATGAGAGGATGGCGGTGGAGAAGTAAGACGAGGGCGGTGAAATGTCTAGAGCTGCGCTGCGACCCACTACATGACACCACCCTCAATACGCAAGCGGTGATTGGCCAAGGTCACGAGGTATGGAAGAGCAAGGCGTGGTGAGGTGTGGACGAGGAGGCAGCGCTGCAAGGTAAGGTGAGGGTAGAGGGGTAGGCTGCGTCGGAAGGCAGGGGTTTTGGGTGAGTGGAGGGGGAGGACGGCGACGGTATGGCTCGGTGCATGGTGGTGAATTAGGGAACAACGCTTTAGGGAGAAATCTAAGTAGGGATAAGGCAACAAGCACGCTGATCTCTTTGGACCAAACTTTTTTTCTTTCGGGAGCTGAAATTTTCACTGAACTCCCGCGCGCGTGTCTGATTTTTCGTCGTTGTGCACTCTGGAATCCCCGACAGACAATGTGACATGTAACATAACGTAGGACAGATGTTTTGACCCAAATAGTTGATACTATTGCCGGCAGATGCGCCACCCTTCATCTATTGTTTTTCCCGGCAGATGCATTGCTCTACACATCTTTTGCCAAGAACATTATTCCTTGCAAATGTTTTGCCCTTTTTAAACTATTTTTCCCGGTAGATCATTGCCCATAAAATCATGTCATTGTGTAGTGTTTTTTGTCGTCGTCGTTGTTTGCATGCGGTTTACGAGTTGTTCGAGAAGATTATTTATAGGATTGAACTTCCTCCGTCCCATAATGTAAGGCCTATTGACAAGACTTTGACTGTCAATTACTCTATTAATATGTGATTTATGTGATATAAAGTTATAATCATAAGTAAGTACTTTTGAATAAGAATCTAATGATATCAAGTTTATGTCATATAAACCATATATTAATGAAGTAACTATTTGTCAAAACTCTGTCTTAACCAATCAAAATACGCCTTAAATTATGGGATGATGGAATATCTTATAAGATTTTGTCCTGTAAATTTCATTGTATCACAATTTTATAGAATTTTTTTTATTGACTTAACCTCTTGAAAAGAATCTTTTGTTTTCTCTATTATGTAATTAAGCAACATTTGATATAAATCTAATCATGTATAATTTAAGAGGACGTGACATTATAATTCTACGATTAAGCCCTCGTTCAGCCACGAGTGATGCGACTGTAATCCGTGGAATTGTTTGAAACGCAGTGGTTTGACAGGATTTTTGCAAGATTTTCGTAGCACCGCTTTAATAGTCCATTTGCCCATACGAGTAGGAAAAAACTTGGTACGTTCCAAACACGGCCTAAAAGTTTCGTACGATAGATGTACAGCAGTCAGCAGTTCCTTTTGAGAAATGTACAGGTTAGACGAAGATCCGAATCAACACAAAGCATATACATCCAGCCAATGAGTAATCCTTACAACCAAAATTAAATTAAAATAACAAATCGTAACAATTACTACTCCTTAGGGCCTAGCATTTGACCAGTATTATTTCCCCTCACATCTTCCTGCGCGCGCGCGCGCAAACGCACGTTCTCGATCACGACGGCGGCGCCGATGGCGACTCGGCGGCCGCGTCGAAGAGCGCCTCCATCTCCTCGAGGCTCCTGCCCTTGGTCTCCGGCAGGCAGGCGTAGACGAACACCCACGCCGCCGCCGCGCACGCCGCGAAGAGGTAGAAGCTCCCGGCCATGCCCACCGCCTCGTACAGCGAGATGAACGTCATCCCCACCACCGCGCTCATCACCCGGTTCACGGCCGTCCCGATGCCGGTGCCCTGCGCGCGTAGCCTGAGCGGCAGGATCTCGGACCCGTATGTCCAGATCACCGGCCCGAACCCCAGCGAGAACGTCGCCATGAACGCCGCCGCCGCCGCCACGCTCGTCGCCGCAGCCCACCACGCGGCGGCGGGCCCCCCCCGCGTCCTCCCGCGCCGCCGCCGGCGACGCGCGGAGGGAGAATCCGAGCACAAGCAGCGACACGGCCATGCCGCCCGCGCTGGTGAGCAGCATGGGGCGCCGACCGAGCCGGTCGGCAAGGAAGAGCGGGATCACGATGGTCACAGTCTTGACGACGCCGAGGAGGATGGTGGCGCCGAGCACCGCGCGCTGGGAGGTCACGCCGACGTGGTTGAACACCCGCGGCGCGTATAGCAAGAGCGCCGAAACGCCGGACGCCTGCTGGAAGAACTGCAGGCCGAGGATGGCGACCAGCACGCGGCGGACAGCCGGCGTCGGCCTGACAATGATGTCGCGCCACACGCTCGTCGACCGCGCCTTCGTGTCGCCGCCGACATCGGAGCCGGCCTGCTTCGAGCTCTCGTGGACAGAGGACACGATCTCCTGGAGGCGGCGGTCGGCGAGGGCGGCGTCGCCGGTGGTGCGGCCGAGGACCCGTCGGGCCTCGTCGTGGTGGCCGTGGAGGACGAGCCAGCGCGGGGTCTCCGGCATGGCGAGCAGCGCGACGACGGCGAGGAAGAGCGGCGGGACGGCGCCGATGCCGATCATGAGACGCCAGTTGAGGGACTCGGGGAGGCCGGCGAGGGCGAAGTCCGCGATGTAGCTGAGCAGGATGCCCGTGTTGCCGGTGATCTGACAAAGCAGGAGGGTAAAAAAGGAGAGTAAAGAACAGTAATCAATGCCAAAGAGTTTGTACTGACAAATTTGTGACTGACACCACAAGAGTTTGGATGATACTCTCACGTATCTAGAACCATTGACCAATTGTATACATGAAAGTATTTGGCTACGTACGTACTAAAACTGTGGCATTTATCTTGGATACTTTTCCATGATATATAAGAACTTCTAATTATTCTTGGTAGCATACTGCGTTTCAAGATTATTATCAAAATCTTATAATGAAGATTGCAAAAAGAAAAAAGAATGGTCTACATAACTACATTCGTGAATAGAGTAGCATATCTAGTGAGCAACATGCGTTCTATTCAATAAGTTGCTCAAATTAACATTATACGACGTATTCGTCATTTTTTTGACACCATGCTACCTCTTATTTGAAAATCGGTATATTTTTGTTTACGAAGGCTATATGTTGGTCTATATAGGTATGTCGCAATGACGTGATTTTTAATAAAAAAATATTTTTTATCATCCGAATCAGATAATCTTAAGTGTGGTAATTTTCTGCAATCTTGGACGTCTTAGCAAAAGTTGGACTTTAGGAAAGCTTTGTGGAGGGAAGTAGACAGTTGGAGGCTGTGGTATTGAAACTATTCTCCTCTAATAGATGGTGCACCCTAATAGATGGTGCACCTGCAGATGATTGGGCGATGGCTCAACGGTCGGAAGTGTTTTTTTATACATTTCAACTCATTCCATGGATTTCGGGTGTAACCCTACGGGCTGTTTGCTTTCATGTTTTAAAAGTCGCACTACGTAAACTGATTGAGCTATGTGCATCGTCTGATTTAGAGACCGGAAAAAGAAATTCCTTTTCAAATTTTTTTTAGCAAACGAGGACAAAAGAGAAGGTCATCCTCCATTAACAAATATGATGACTATTCATGTCCTCTCCCCTATCTCGTCTCCAATAAACCAGCGGTCACCACTTCTCTTTCTAATTTCTCTCGGCAGGGCCACTTTCGCACCCTTTGCTTTTCAGCGCCACCTTCTTTGGCAATCGGAGGAAGCGCCTTTGGGGCATCTCCTCAATATACGAAAATGAAGGAGTGTGATATAAAGCGGAGCGCCGGTTCGTTGGATTGGGTATAAGATAGCGACCCAAGCATCACCTAGCGGTGCTCACATGCTGTGCTTCGCAGAAACCTCTAGCAGAGAAAGTAAAACTTAGAAAGGTAAACCTTCCTTCGAAAGTAAGGTGAGGATGCCCTCATGAATCCTGATAGCAAATACTCTCGTTAACTGCTGAATGTAACAGTTCATATTTTTTCTGCCTCGGTAGGCAACATTGTCCGGCAACATTATTGTCCACCACAATAATTTTGCCTGTCCAGGGACCAGGTGCCAATGAACCATGTACTAGGATAATAACTCTGTGCTGCATCAGAGAAGTTCGATTCGATTTCGCTTAATAATTTTAGATGCTCCAGTCTGACGTGACCCAACTAATCTCTATCTCAACAATCAATAGTTACTGTTGTCTCTTTTCTTCTGATAGAACTATTTATTTAATTATTTTTTTATCTTTTCACACGTAAACCTACGATCTACGATCTGTCGCAAACATTCCATTTTATTAACTAAAGCTTATACTCCTTAATTAGAAATTAACCCACCATAATAAGAAGTAATTAACACATGAGATGCATATACATGAACATATATGCATGATCGAGCTGACCTCGGGGATGGAGGAGAGGAAGCCGCGGGACGCCGCCGGCGCCATCTCGGCGATGTAGACGGGCGCAACTACGAGGCCGAACCCGCAGGCGACGCCGGCGACGAGCTGTCCGGCCATGAGCGCGGCGTACCCTCCGGCGGCGCTTGTGACCGCGGAGCCGGCGAAGAACATGGCCGCGGAGAGCGCCATGGTGCGACGGCGCCCGACGCGGTCGCACGCCCAGCCCGCCGCCAGCGAACCGACGAGGGAATAGATGCTGGTGGCGCCGATGAGCACCTCGATCTGCACGTCGCTGATCCCCAGGTCATCCTGCACGAACTTCTGCGCCCCGCTCATCACCCCTCGATCTGCAACGCAACAAATACATGCACAAATCACACCATGAAATCGAGAGATTAATTTACACACCAAATTAACATCTGCTAACCCGATCAATTGCCGCACATCTGGCAGCTAGAGCGGACCAAAATTCAAAATTTGTGCATGCGAAACGAGCGAACATGCATCATACATGCATGGGAGCATGAATTTACATCTACAGTGCACATGTGACATCCTGATCATTATCTGAGTAGGTTGCAGAGCTTACTGTAGCCGTAGATGATGGAGATGACGGAGGCGACGAGGCTGCAGGCAAGCGCGTAGGCGCTTCCAGCGGCGGCGGCGGCCTTGCCGTCGTCGCCGGGCAGCAGCGGCGCCTCGAGCTCGTCCTCATGCTGCTGCTTCTTCTCCATTATTAATTATTACTGTTGCAAACTAGCTGAGCTCTCGTTGAGAATTACTAGACTAGCTATATAAAGAGACGGGAGTTGAGATCTATATATACAACGTGGGACTCTCTTACGGCCGGATTTGATCGATCGCGCGTTCGCGCGCGGGGATCCAAATCCGACGAAGTGCGCACCGGTTCACACGTATACCGTTTGTGTGTCGGCTTGGCTGTATGCCAAGTGGGGCCTACGAGCCAGGATGGTGCTAGCGCATGATGGTTATTAGGCAGTAAGCTGGCACTTAACCTCTGGCTAAGATGCAGCTAAGCTCGCTCTTCTTTCTTGGGAACTTTTACCTCATGCAGTCTGATCCTAGCAAACCATCACTAAACCTAAAACCTCCTCAACACGATAGCCGAAACAGGAGCACGAGGCGATGGTGGCCGGAACAGGGGCATTCGGCGATAGTGGTGCGTGGACACACGGCGGCAATTGACAAGAGAGCACACGACGGCTGGCGGCAACTCCTGCCGTGTAGATGCCATCTTCTTCATCCATATGCATCTGCCCTCACTATGGCAGGCCGTTAGCTCCATAACCTGTGGCAACCAGGTATCTCCAACACCCGTCGGCTGCCTGTGGCCGCCGTAGAGGACGATGGAGATGATGGACGCCATTGATTACGAGGCCACCACGGCCCGATGCATCATCACCTGAGCCCACCACAGCTAGATCTGGTGGTGGTGGCAGCTGTGGAGGCCGGATCTTGGTAGAGGATCTTCGCTCGGTGGGAGTCCGCGCCGGATCAAGACCTATCGTTTATAACAACATCATCAAAACATCAGCCGCCGTGGGGACATAAGCATTTTTATGTAGCCATCATTTTTTTGGTGGTGGACATTGGTGATGATGTTGTTTCCTAAGATCTCATTGCAATAGTGTTCCATTCCTGTTGCGATTCGAGTTGTATAATATTGTAATCGTGTAAAATATTTATTTCCATAATCGTTAGAAATATTAGTTGCAGAAGTGCACCTATAATGTTGTAATGACGATAAAAATATGTCTCAATAGTATAATGTTTTTTTTGTAACACCTTTCGGATCTTGTTGCGTGCCTTGATCTAATTTGTATCCACGAAATCATCTTGAGCAAATTTTGTTTGCAACAACTTATCGATCTAACAACAAAATCATGAGTTTTTTCCCCGAAAATTCAGAATTTATTTTCTTAAAATTTAGATTTGAATGCATGCTGGTGTTGCATCTATTCGACAAATTTGTCTCGCATGTTTTAGAAAAATGTTACAGTCTCACTATACAAATTAAATGCTTCCACAAACGTTTAATCTCTAATTGTCACTTTTTTCTTTCTAGCAAATAATGAGGAGAGGAACTCGCCGGGACCAATTACCCGTTAATAAGTAAGTATAAGTACACAACGAAAAAAAGGGACACTGCTTGAAAACCGATCAGGATGAATAATGGTCGAATTAGTAAAAAGTATGAACTTGTTACAAAAGTGAATGATACAACGGTAAATAAAAATATGATACCACCACGTACGTGAAAAGGGTTTGTGAAAAGGTACATGAGCTAACATGTTTTAGAAACTAACCTCTTATGGGCTCTACTGTTGGGAGGAAACAGAGCGCGTGGTTAATTTCGTCGATCCAACCGAAGGCATTTGGAGCTCGATAGTCCCTAGATTTAGAGCCGGATAATATACTTCTCGGAGCCGGATAATATACTTCTCGGATATGAGATTCGATTAAAAATAGTCTTTTTTACGCAATGAAAGAGTATTATTACTTTAAATCAGTATCAAGATAACGTACAAATAAAGTTTTGCCCAGCCTCTGCACAAAACGTGCATACAACCAAAAATGCAAAACAAAAGAAAAGGTAGGGCCTAATACAAGAGTAATAAACACAAGTCAAAACAGGTAAACAAAACATTGTTATAAACCTGCATTTCTTCGCAAGTAGCATGCCTTATGGCGCGTCCAACAGATGACTAAAACCCCACCCGTATGTAGCAAAGAGCTCCCTCACGATAGTATCAAGTGATCGGCAAGCCACAGCGGTGAGCTCCTGGTCCTCTGGACGCTGTAGAGCTGACTAAGAGAGTAGCCAATGTGTACACTTGTAAATAACCTACAGAGGATTATACAATTTATGTTTATCGAAAACAACATCATTTTTACATAGACAAATCAACCAACACAAAGCAGCTTCTCTCATGAGGTCCAAGGAGCGTATTTTTTATATGACCCCGGTAGCCAAGTCCAAGAAAATTTGGTGATGCTCGTTGGAAGAGTTAGCCATGCAAAACATATCACCAGGAAAAAGATGTTGGATTGTCTCATCTTGATTACATAAACAATGCTCCAGACTAGTTTCTTTTATGAAGGTTATCCTTTGTGAGAATTACTCCCCTCTGTAGATACCAAATAGTTCTTTTATTTTTAAAGAAACTTTCAGTTTCCAGAGTTGTCTATTCCTGACGAGGACATCTTGATGCATTAGTCGAGTATACAAAGAGTTAACTAAGAAGACACAATGCTGGTGAAGACTCCAGATGAACCCATCTCGTTCTTCATCGAGATGTAAAAGTTCTACTCTATTTGTAAGCTCAAGGAGTTCGATCAAGTTTTGTCCCACGATGCCCTACCTAAAGGAAAAGTGTGGGGGAGTCAACCTCAGGATTTGGGCTACCGTAGCATGTTTATGTCGGGTGATATTAAAGAGCCGAGGATATTGAGTGGATGGGGAGAAATTCCCTAACCAGGTGTTCAACCAAAACTGGATTTGAGATCCGTCTTGGAGCCTGTGCGTACCCAAACTCAAGAGAATATGTTTGACTTTCATTAGGCTAGCCCAAAAATGGTAATCCCCTGGTTTACCTTCTACTTGTGTTAGTGTTTTATCTCTAAGGTATTTTATTCGGAGCAAGGACTGCCAAGCCCCTCCTACGTTCATGGACTTGAAAGCCACTTGTAGAGGAAGCTAATGTTTTTAGTATCGAGGTTCTGAATGCTGAGGCTAGCTTGATCTCATTGCCTACACATAATGCTTCATTAAACAAGTCTATATTTTTTTCTTGTGCTCGTCACTTTGCTGGTAAAACCTGGACCTAAAGTAATCGAGCCACTTAAGGACACCCCAGGGAATCTCAGAGAAAGATAACATGAATATGGGTAGGCTGCTAATAACCAATTGATGAGAGTGAGATGCCCATTGGTGGAGAGATGTTTCCCCTTCCAGCTACTCAATCTCTTCTCAAAGCGATATTCCACCCCTTTCCAGTTCGCATTCTTAAACTTCTGAATCAGAATTCCTAAATTGTAGAAGGTAAAGCAACCCAACTCATAGCCAAAAAAATTGTGTGTACTATATTTCTTGTTCTTCTGCTGCTCCAAAACAAAATATTTCACTTTTATGAAAATTTATTTTGAGACCCAACAATTATTCAAAAGCACATAAGAGAAGCTTGAGATTGATCGCTCCGTCTAAATCATGTTCCATAAGTAAGGCAATATCATCCACATATTGGAAAATCAAAAACCCATCATCCACTAAATGAGGAACCACCTCGTGGATTTGTCCATCTATCTTAGCATGCTCAATGAAAACAATGAGCATGCGAACAACAATGTTTAAGAGGATGGGGGATAACGGGTTGCCTTGTCTCAACCCTTTCCTGTTTTGGAAATAAGGTCTAATGTTGTCATTGATTTTGATGATGCCATTGCCTTATTGTGCTCCTATAGCAAATATTTTACCTTAGCTCGTTGATACCGTTTAATTTCTTCTTTCGAAGTAATTAGGTTAGCCTATCATTGGCCAAATGCTTTGATGAATGTCATCAGCAGATAGCCCAATCGTTTCGGCCTGTTTATCCAGTTAATTGTAATGACCCTTTTGTAAACAAGCATGCAAATGAAACATCAACTGGTTCATATGAAATAGAGTTATTTTCCATCATATCATTTCATCACATAGAGGCATTAGTATGGTTTAACTCAAAAACCCTAAAATTTTGACCTAGAAGCAACTTGAATGAAACCTTAAGATAAGAGTCATCCAAATATCGTCCCAGTAATTTCTTAAACCTCAACCCACCTAAGTTAACTATCTGGAAAGTTTCAACTCTTTTGGAGCGATTTTGATATTTTAAAAAGAGATGGATATTTGATAAAAGTCAATTATGAACAGAACAGAGATCTATTCATTTGGGGGACTTTCATCCATCTACATTTCACCAAAATTTATATTTGTGAATTAAATATATTCCTGAACTCCTACAAAAATTCCTAGAAAATCTGGAGCTATATTTCTTATACTTGTAGTTCAAACCTACTTTGAGGCCTATTCATCTTTGCCTACAAAGGACCTCTCGAACTATTTTTGTTAGAGCTAATAAAATTATCACAGGTAGCTCACATCCTATAGAGTCCTGTGATTTTTCTAAATTTTTGAATCTAATGTTTGCATTCCCTAAATATTCAAATTCTAACAATAGTACCAAAAATCAAACAAAATGAAGGAAACCCTAACCTAATCGGGCTGCCGAGCAGCCCCCTTCCCTCCTTTCCCCGCTGGGCCGAGCCCATCTCTCCCTCCCCGCCTGCGCCCCCAAAGGCGCATTTTCCTCTCCCTATTTTCTTCTTGGTTTGGCATATCCTTCCTTCCTCTCGCTGACGCCCCGGGCCCACGCGCAGGCCTTCCCTCCACGCGTCATCGTCTCCCTGACGAGCGCACTACCGGAGCACCTCACTCACACACCGGTGGTGCCCCATCCTCGACCTCTCCCCCATTTCTTCCAATGTCATTCTACTCACGTCGCCCGTCTCGCCAACTCCGTCGTTCTTCCCTAAGCCTTCCGACACACCCACGAGCTAGCACCGCAACCGAGCGCGTCGGATCTCTCGGTCTGACAAGGTGCCGCCGGTGACGTCCCGCCCATTCCGGCGTCTGAGGCCCTCCTTTTCTTTTTCCTTGGTGCGCACGAGCTTCACCTCCTCTTGGCGAACTCATTTCGTGCGCTTGAATTGCGCAGGGTCACCACGGGAACCATCGAACTGACGGTTTCTTCCTCGGGTCCGGCGAGTACCCATAAACCGCATTCCCGTTCTTCGTGTCAGGTGACACCCTTTACCCCTACCCTTGCCGATTAGTTTCCTTGACCCCCCGTGTACTCAGCGCCGTCGTTAATTGAATTTCCGTGCAGCTGAATTCCCGAATTGCCTATCTCCCTCGCCGCCGTTCACCCCACCGCCGGCGAGGAATCCGTCACCTACGGTGAGTATCAATCCCCTTTCCCTAGTCATTTCTCGAGCCCTCACTCCCTTCCCCGCTGCTTTAGCTCCGCTCGACTTCTGCACTGGAGCCCTCACCGACGAAAGACCTCTCCGTAGCCCGCTATTAACCGCGTCGCTCCCTGCTCCGCCCCCCTTCCGACTCCATCGAGTACAAAAATGGAACCTTGGTGAGCTCCTCTACCTCTTGGTGCTTTTATTTCCCGCTCGCCCCCTCTACAATGCCAACTAGGGTGCTCACCGCCACGCGCCGCCACACTTCCTCACCAGAGCCGAGCTACGCTGAGTCCAACGGTTGGGGGAGAAGGGAATGACTTGACAGGAGGGGCCCAATTGTAGTAGACTAGAGAGAATAAGGGAAAAATAAAAAAGAGAATAGAAAAGTGGGAGAAAGGGGGCCCCCCTTGTCATTGGCTGGGGCTTAATTCAAAATCCAAAAAAAAATGACAGATTGGGTTAAAAGTGAATAAAATCTTCAAAAATCCATATCTTTTACATATGAACTCCAAATTGAGTGATTCTTTTTTTGTTGTTCTTCTTTTAATCTGTAGAACATCATGGTTTAACTAATGTTCATGTTACATTGCTTCAAAAACATGAAATTCCCATAATGGCCTTTTCCCTAGGGTTTGCAAAACGATTTGTATACGATTTCTAATAACTCGAATTGACATATATGCGATACTAACAGTTGACTTAGTTCATCTTCTAAACCTCAGCATATTCCCCATCTTCATGACCTCTTCATATACTGAATATATATGCGTGAATTAATGCAAACCCTAAACCCAGAATATATGCATCCTCGGAAAAATCGTAACTCAAACCCTGAAACTCCGAATTCAACGAAACCAATTGCGTTAGTTGCATATAGGGATTCTCTACACATTAGCCTGCATGTCATGCATATTTGAATTTCTATACTTGCTGGTTTTAATTGAAGTTCTTTCTATTGCTTTATTTCGATATTCCGGGTTTCAAATTGGTTAGAATCGAGCACCGAGGAGTATTTGGAGGGTGAATATTATTGTGATCCAGATCAATCCCAGCAAGGCAAGTTCACAAAAATACTCGCGAGATTCCCTAAGTTTATTTCATGCTTTGCTATGGGTTATGGTTAATTGCTAGCTTATATTGGAAATGATTGCAATGTGATAGTGATGGCGAATCACTAGTATTGCTAGGTTTGAATGTGTTGCAAGATCAGCGAGGATCTTTTAATCGGACTAACGAAATATGAAACCCCTAATGGTGAGTTGTGAGGGCCGGAGTATCGACACCTATATATGGATCGACAGGTGGTTAACCTGATCGATACCAGTATCGTAGGGCTTTACCCGTCACCCACGGCGGGGTTTGAATTAAGATTGGTGGGAAGTCATGGTCGGCCAACCCTGAACTTACGCATTCTCAATTCATCCCTCGCGTCGGGCAAGTTCTGGTTCCCTTGCCTGACCACACTTTCGGTTGAGCCTCGGTTGGAGCAACCGCGAATAAATGGTCTTGATTGACTTGATGTAATTATTGAATATGAGATTCTTGGTTGAATTAATTCATATTCAGATCTGAAGATAAACTTGTTCATGTGATATTTGTTGATATTGTTTTAGCAATATTGTCCATGTTGTTGTTTATCTTGTCATGGTAATGTACCGTTAGTAATTGATTCCTGATTAATAGCTTTGCTGAAATTTACATGGGATCAGTATATGAATGTGGCTTGCAAGTACGAAAGTACTTACGGAATTCAATTCCGAACTTGTTGCAGGAGATCCTAGTATTGGTGAGTACTACGACGTGGAAAATGTCGATGCCGATGTTTAGCTCTAGTGGGTTTCCTTTACGGTCGATATGTGGTGGGTTGTATCATCCGATGGAGGTGGCATAGGCTGCCATCTTAGGTTTTATATTTTGTTTGTTTGCTGTTTTTGAAGTTGAAAGCTTGTAATCGACCTTCGAGTCGACCCTTGTGTGTGGTATGACCTTCCTCGGGTAAGAGGTAAACTACGTATGTTGATAACTCCTTCTTTTAGAGTTTGAACTGTGATATTCAAGTTGTTTCCGTGGCTGCCCATATGCAATGCGTGTATGAAATGATGTATATGGGTATGTCGTGAAGAATTAAAGTGGTTCCTCCTATCACTAAGTCAAGCAGGTATCGGTTGAGTGACCCACTGGCTGAGATGCCGTGCCGGCCAGGCAGGGCGTGGGTGTTTCTACCGGGCTTTCGAGCGACCCACTAGCTTCCGAGCTAGGTTAGGGTGTGGGTAGAAACGCCGGGCTCCTCCGAGCTTGCTTTGCGTAGTGGAAGTGGGAACGACTCTAGGTCTTCACAGGATCAGGGAATTGTATGTGGTTCTGGGAAGTTTAGTCGCTTCCGGTCGGCTTGACCAACGGTGAAGTATCCACTAGTTTAGTCAGGAATGTCTCCTTGAACTGTGGTTGTGTCACCCCATAAATGGCCGCCAAAACCCATTGGAAGCCATCTTCCTTATTTCGAATGGTGACCTTACAAAAGTAACGGCCCTCCATGATGGTTGTCGAATACGGCTAGGTTCTCTCCAAGGAGGGTCCCACCCGACTAACCTGTTGGAGGAAGACAATGCCACAAGAAATCATATCCACCGCCCAAATGATCAAGAGTGGATTGCGGAAGGGAGCTCTTTCCGGTTTCAAGTAGAGCAAAGAAATCACGCTTATACTTAGTAATCAACTCTGTGATATGTCGATATTTAGCCAAGTCATGAAGACATCTGCTATTCCAGAAAATGCCCTTCATCATGAACATGTGCTTGATTTATTTGACCTAGACTTTGTCTTTTTTGAAAAAAATTCACTTAGGCGAGGTGGACTGAGATTTGTGGGGAATAGCTTGGTAGACACAACAAAGGTGGTCTTGCCCCTCATCCATTACCTCATCAACTATAGTGCCACACACCTTATTGAGGAGATCTGGGTCCAAACACTTTTGATCATCCTCAGCCTCTTCGTCGGAACCATCCATGGGTGGGAGTTGTACATTTGGCGTAGACACCCTAAGTTGGTCGAGCTCAACATTTTTAGCTTCATAACTGATAAAGTCACATCCTCACTATTCCACCCTAGCATGATGCCTACCTTTTCTATTGTGAGGGGTAGCAGGCGTACAATCCAAGTTGCGCTCTGTAGTATGGTGCATGGCCTGCGTAAGAATGTCCTCAGTAGTTGAGATGTTGTTGGTCCCAGTGTGCTAAGTCATCTACTACAGTAGCATCCATCAGAGGCAGCCACCTTTGTCCTTCAGGCTCCCACCACGGCAGCCTTGGTCGGAATGAAGTGTAGGGTGCCTCATGCATTCCCAACATGTTGGTACTCCTTTGTAGGCGGCCGGATCAGCCTCTCATTCTATTGGCTCGGCGGCATAGGAACAACAGTAGCGGCCAGGTTTGCCACAGCAACAAGCAACCTTGCTGTGGTGACAGTAATTCCTACCGTGGCAACAACCAGTCTTGACGTGACAGCGCAAAGCCTAGGCGCCCCCATAAGAGCAATGTGCGGTAGCATGTGTCACAGCCGTGTTTGCCACAGTTAGCGACTGCTCCAACGTAGCAAAGCAAGCACTTGCCACGGTAGTCTATTTATTCCCCATGGGCATGTCCTCCATAGAGTCTAGCCCCTCCTCTCCATGAAGTGCGTCAAAGATGTTAATGTGTGATGTCAATCGCCGTGGAGTAGACAACGTGTGTGGACGAAACAATTATTTTGGGAGTAACCCAATTGTCCTTGTTCCCTCCTGAGTAGGAACAGCCTCCGCAACAAGCGAATTATTCTCAGTGGTTTGGACTTTATCTGTCCCATTTTTTGCCCATTTATAATCCCTGTCATTGTTTTCAGGTTCATCATTGAGCATGTCGTTGTCTTCATCGTCGTACTCATCACCTAGAGTGGGCTCATTGGATGCACTGGGAGCAATAGGATTCTCTTTAGTGAAGAAAATTGTATACATTCTATCTCCTACCGCAATATCCACACTCTCTAGAATTAGAGTTTGTCCGATCACACCAATTTTCATTTGAACAATGCCTTGGTTCATCCTAGTCGGAAGTGTGCCCCATGGTCCTAGCTGGTGTCCCCATCTTGTTAGCACACGCGTGTTTGGCGACATGCCCTATGCCTCGCATCAAGCCCTCCAAAGTCGTCTTGGTCGCGCCTAGCTGAGAACGCAAGACCAGATGCAGCAGCAACCTACGCTCAACCCTGGACTTACGGCCCAGCAGTCCTGTTGAAGCCGCCACACATGCCACTGAAGGTAAAGGCCGTAGGGGCATGCAACACCACTAGAAACATCTTGGCATGCACCGGGAATGCCATTGGGATTGCCGCTTAGAGAGGGATCGTTGGTGCACCACCAGGTCCGACAACGCCTGACTCGCTACTGGGAAGCTGCTGCCCCCGCCGCCTGACTCCCACTCGCTGCTGCACCATGGCTTGCTGCATTTTCCTAGGTGCTGTGCAAGTGGTCAGCTCCGTCTGCCGCCAGAGCACCGCGGTGGTAACACCCATGACCAAAACCCTAATCCATTGTCATGTGCTTGGTGATGTTGACGAAGGAAGGCTATGTCCTGCTAGGTTTTGAGTGCATACAGAAGAAGAGGGCAGTGTAGCCCTTGTGCAGGCACATAGCCATGTTGCACAGGGGGCCAGCTGCCCACATTAGAGCCCCTCTTGGGCCTTGCGACTCGCATGGTGGCCGATCCTGAGTTGGTGCCCCACTTAGGCCTCGCCGATTGCACGGAGGCTGATCCCAAACCATTGCCTGCTTGGCCCGAATGGACTTGGCCCGTTGGTTTGAAAGCTCTATAGATCATGGCCCTCACCCGACGAAGCCGTTGTGCCAGATCAAAGTAGCTCGCCGAAGCACATCCCCGATAGTGAGAGGCTCGGACACGCGAGCCGGGGCAAGAGGCCCTTTCCAGGCCTTCACCCTCCGTCCCGACCGGCTCCCGGCCACCGCCGTGGTGAGCCTCATGTTTGCTGCCAATGAGGATTTGCATCCCGACACTAGCTTCTACAGATGTGCCAAATCATTCGCCCGAATTAGGTCGTCCATCATCGTAGCGAGTTCCTGAATGAAGTAGCCCATCTGTAAAAGCTCACGAATCATGTTTAATGTTGAACTTACGTTCTCATTCTCTCCCAGTGAACCACCATCATTTGCTGGACCGCCATGGACTGGATCGGGAGTAGGCAGGGAGGGTGAGACCATGACCATCGTTTGGAGCCTTCACACTTCGACGGAGGGAGGCTGCCCCTCCCCTCGCCGGCGCTAGCGTTAGCCTAAGTTGCCTCATCGCCTGTCTCTCACAGATTTGAATGACTAATTCATTCTTAGCTCATTTCAAAAAAAGAGTTATTAGCATGGTTCTGGTTACCAACCAGAATTTCTCGGTTACCGACTGGTAACTAGATTTACTGTTAACCTCGAGAAAACTTGTTACTGGCCAAAAAACCCCGTTTTGTTAAAGTTCATATTAGTTTGGACAATATTTGTTAATTTTAAATTTTGGTATTTGAAGTTTTAGCTTTTTCAGGATAGTAAAATTTTGCACTACTACAGATAGCATTTAACGGGACGCCACCTCTACAGACGGCAACAGGGAGCCGTCTGCACAATTCTTACTGCAGACGGTTCCCAACACGAACCGTCTCTACAAATCATGACCTAGGATGGCGAACAAGCGGGACGGCCCAGTGCAGACGGCTGCAGTTGGGAACCGTCTGTACAAATAATACAGACAGTTCCCAACTGCAGCCGTCTGCACTGGGCACAACAGTACAGACGGTCCCAAACGAGGACCGTCTACATTAATGATACAGACGGTCCCAGTTGGAAGCCGTCTGCACTAAGCCAAACAGTACAGACGGCTCCCAACTGGTACCGTCTGTACAAATAATACAGACGGTCCCAGTTGGGAGCCGTCTGCACTAGCCCATACAGTACAGACGGTCCCAGTTGGGAGCCGTCTGTATTATTTGTACAGACGGCAGCCTATCTGGAGCCGTCTGTACTAAAGCTCACTCCCTCACTCTCCCAGCCGAGCTAGCTTCTTGACCTCCGGCATCTCGCGACCTTCGAGCTAGCTTCTTGACCGCCGGCGACCTCCGAGCTAGCTTCTTGACCTCCGGCTTCCCCAAGCCGCCGCCGCCACCCGCCGCCGCCGCCGCCGCCACCCGCCGCCGCCGCCGCCGCCGCCAGGCCAGCCCCGGAAGCCGCCGGCCGTCGCCTCCACGTCGCACCTCGCCGCCGCCTGCCTCGCCCCGCCGCCTCCCGGTAAGCCGCCGCCCTCCCAGCTCTCTCCTCCGTCCGCCGCCGCCGCTTGCCGCCGCCGGTGCTCGGTCGAGCTCGGCCAGCGTCCCGGCCGACCGCCGGCGCCCCTCAGGCGACTTAAGCAAAATGAACAGTGGGACCCACTAATAAAAATAAAAAAATAAAAATAAAAATAAATTATTTTTAATTTATTAATTTATTATTTTTACTGAGGAAAGATCAAAAAGAGTATTTAAATATTTAAATCTTATAAAAATCATAGAAAAATCATTATTAGTCAGAAAAATGCAAATAATATATCAAAATGTTCAGAAAAATAAGATCTATGCAATTATGTCATTTTCGTTCGTGTTTGCATTGTAGAAAAAATAAAATTGACTAAAAACTCAAATGAGGGTTTCCGGAACCGCCGGAGAAATTAGGATCGCGATATTTTGAGCGTCCGGACTCTGATGAAATTGATTCTATTTGCATTAGTCGTTATTTTATGTCATCTATTCGATGACATGCATTTCATCTCATGCCGATGTTCCGTATTTTGATATTTATGTTTATGAATATTTGATGAAATGCCCCAAAGTTGGGGGGCGTTTGATCATTTGCCCCCCCCCCTGAGAATGACGGGTGGGGTCCGGGGCCACCCATCATTCTCACAATTGGGGCAAATGATCAAACGGCCCCCCAACTTTGGGGCAAATGATCAAATCTCCCGTCGCTTTCTTTTATTAGGTCAATTTAATACACTGAAACCCTTAAAGTGTAGTACGATTTCTAGATAAGCTCCTTTTTCCCGATGAGAAGCTAGGTTGCTTTCTTTTATTAGGTCAATCTAACACTAATTTCCTTGTTGTGCAGCGCGTGTAGCTTGATGGATCGGGTGTGGATGTACGGTTCTCGTACGAACCAAGCGTACCTTGACGGTGTGACGAATTTTCTGAGAGTTGCCGAGGAGGATAGGTTGAAGAAGGGTGTTGAATATATATATTGTCCTTGTTGCGATTGTAGAAATGAGAGATCATTTCTTGGACACAACTCAGCCCTACAGATCCAAGCGCACTTGATTATTAGGGGCTTCAAACCGGACTATGCGTGTTGGACCAAACATGGTGAAGAGCAGAACATGTTACACGAAGACGTTGGCATCGTCGAAGAACCCGAAGTCAACGAAAGGAGAGAACATGGCGACGAAGTAGGTGCAGACGATGATTGTGGCCGCCATGAGGAAGTAGGTGCAGACGATGACTGTGGTGGCGCAGAGGACGATGATAGGTTGGATCAAATGCTGCGCGATGCTGACGTGAACTTTAATACTGAGAGAGACTTACAGAAGTTCATGTACTTGATTGAGGACTCAGAAAAACCTTTGTTTCCGGGTTGCAAGCCGAAATACACAAAGCTGTCATCCGTGCTTGAGCTGCTTCAACTGAAAGCCAGCTATGGTTGGTCAGACAAGAGTTTCACGGCGCTCCTAGGTCTCCTCTCCGATATGCTTCCGGATGGTAACGAGCTGCCCAAAAACACGTACCGAGCAAAGCAGGTGGTTTGTCCACTGGGGATGGAGGTAGAAAGGATACATGCATGTCGGAACGACTGTATCTTGTACCGTAATGAATTATCGAACTTGCGTTCATGTCCAGTGTGCAAAGCATCTCGTTACAACCGTAAGAGTCAACCAGACGACGGCGAGTCTTTCATCGAGCCGAAGAAAGGAATTCCCGCTAAGGTGGTGTGGTACCTGCCCGTAATTTCGCGTCTGAAGCGTTTGTTTGCGAACCCAAAAGAGGCCAAATTGTTGTGCTGGCACTCAGAGGACCGTAAGAAAGATGGAAAGCTAAGACACCCTGCCGATTCCGCGCAGTGGAGAAACATCGACATGATCTTCGAAAACTTCGGTGCGGAGCCGAGGAATATAAGATTCGCGTTGAGCACGGACGGAATGAATCCTTTCGGCAACATGAGCAGCCGGCACAGCACTTGGCCAGTTGCTCTTAGTATGTACAACCTACCACCGTGGCTGTGTATGAAGCGGAAGTACATCATGATGTCACTGCTTATCCAAGGGCCGAAGCAACCTGGGAATGATATTGACGTCTACCTAAGTGTTGGGGAACGCGCTGCGAAAAACAAAATTTTTCCGCGCACGAACCAAACCAAGAAACACTATCGAGGTGTAGGTAACGATATCATACCTTCGACGATCACGTCAATGCAGCGGAGAAGTTGACCGATGTCGATGAAGTCCGCAGACTCCCGCAGCTAGGTTATACCTCCCAGCCGCGAGAGCGATCTCCTCGTGAATAGTTCGCCCGATCAAACGCCGAAGTATACGACGTCTCCGAGGTATCCACGCGTACCGGATCAGCGACACCACGGTAATGTGTGGACCAGCACACAAGAACAGCGGGGATCTACGAGAAGGAGAAGCAGCAGCGCGCCGGCAGCTGTACTAGATCCAATCTAGAAGAGAGAGAAAAAGAAGGCTATGGCCAATCTAGAGATGGCTGGCCTAGGGTTTAGTCCAAGGGACTAGGGCTGCCTCTGGGGCTGCTTGGGATACCCTTTGAGGTGCCCTGCCCCTCTATTTATAGGGGTTGGGGCAGCTCTCCCTAGGCAGGTGGAGTCCTACTCCAGCAGGGACACCCTGTTGGAGTTGGAGTCCAACTCCACTAGAACCTTCTAGAACCTTCTAGAATTTCTAGAACCTTCCAGAACCTTCTAGAATTTCTAGAACCTTCTAGAACCTTCCAGAACCTTCTAGAACCTTCCAGAACCTTCTAGAACCTTCCAATACTTTCCGGAACACTTCCGGACATCACCGGAACCATCCGGGACCTCCCGGAACACTTTCGAGATCATCCGAAACACTTTCGGAACCCTTCTCTCTCGTTCTCTATAAATCGTAGCATTCCTAAATGTCGCTAAAACGTTAAGCGTGTGACCCTATAGGTTCGAGTATATGTGGACATGTCCGGAATACCTTCCGGTCAATAATCGTCAGCGGGATCTGGACACCCATAACGACTCCCACATATCATCGAAGATCTTTATCGAGCAAACCTTGTATTGTCGCATACAATTCCTTTTGCCTCACGATACATTACACAACCCGAGGCGAGACTTTGACGGTATCCCTGTGATCAACTCCTTGATCACCATACCTAGTTATCCTCGTTACCGGTTTGTACTCTTTTCTCGTTTCCGTATTCCGGTATCCCCGTGACTAACCTTTTAGTCACAATACCTGGCCAGGCGATGCTGGACACCGTAATACCGAGTGGGCCCAGAGTGTATCTCTCCATCGCTGGATGGGCAAATCCCAGTCTTGACATATCTAGAACCACGATATACTTTCTGGTGTACCTGAAAGTCACCTTTATAATTACCCAGTTACGGCGTAACGTTTGATGACCCCAAAGCAACCATCCGGTATCCGGGTCTATGATATTCTCATGGTCTAAGGACGCAAGTAAACGTTAACACATCATGAGAAGATACTGACAACATATTGACGAAGTGATCTCGCAGTATCTCATAAGGGGTCTATCCAACACCATTGTTACCCTAACAATGTGTTCCCATTATTGCCGGCATCCTTGTTACATTAACAATGCCCATGATCAGGAAAACAAGATCATCAACAATACATGAGCTAGTCCAGAGGCCTGACTAGGGATCTGAATGGTGTTTATTATTCCACACATGCAATTAGGTTTTCCTCTGAATCTCATATTCAAGAACCAATGCAATTTTAGCATAGAACATAAACTTAATCATGAACATGAAAATAGAATAATAACAACTTTATTATTGCCTCTAGGGCATATTTCCAACAGTCTCCCACTTGTACTAGAGTCAATAATCTAGCCAATGCTTAAGCTCCTAACACCTATGGCATTCCGGTGTTGCTCATGCTTTGCTTGTGGTAGAGGCTTCGTCAGCGGATCTGACACATTCAGATCCGTGTGTATTTTGCATATCTTTACGTCTCCACGCTCCACCAATTCACGAATGATGTGGAATCGGCGTTGTATATGTTTGGACTTCTGGTGGGACCTTGGCTCCTTGGCCTGAGCTATGGCGCCACTATTGTCACAATAGAGCTCCATAGGATCCAGCGCGCTCGGAACCACACCAAGCTCGGTGACGAACTTCTTAATCCAAACGCCCTCCTTTGCCGCTTCTGAAGCGGCGATATACTCAGCCTCCGTTGTAGAATCCGCCACAGTGTCCTGCTTGGAACTCTTCCAGCTCACTGCACCACCGTTCAGTGTATACACTAAGCCTGATTGAGATCGAAAATCGTCCGGATCTGTGACAAAGCTGGCGTCGGTGTAACCCTTTACAATGAGCTCTTCGTCACCACCGTATACGAGAAACATATCCTTAGTCCTCTTCAGGTACTTTAGGATATTCTTCACTGCTGTCCAATGATCATGACCTGGATCACTCTGGTATCTGCTCGTAACACTTAGAGCATAGGACACATCTGTTCGTGTACATATCATGGCGTACATGATTGACCCAATCGCGGATGCGTATGGAATCTTACTCATGCGTTCTCGCTCATCAGTTGTCGAAGGACACTGATTCTTGCTCAAACTTTTCCCATGCGACATCGGCAAGAACCCCTTCTTGGCGTTTTCCATACTGAACCTCTTCAGTACTTTATCTATATATGTACTCTGGCTTAGCCCTATTAGGCGCTTTGATCTATCTCTATAGATCTTTATACCTAATATGTATGCTGCCTTGCCTAAATCTTTCATTGAAAAACTATTTTTCAACGAAGTCTTAATAGTGTCAAGAAAAGATACATCATTCCCAATCAACAATATGTCATCCACATAGAGTATTAGAAATGCTATTGCGCTCCCACTTACTTTCTTGTAAACACAAGCCTCTTCGCAGTTCCTGATGAAGCCAAACCCTTTGACCACTTCATCAAAGCGAAGATTCCAACTCCGTGATGCTTGCTTCAGTCCATAGATGGATTTCTGAAGTTTGCATACCTTTCCAGCATCCTTTGGATTGACAAAACCCTCGGGCTGTATCATATACACGTCCTCGGTTAGCTTCCCATTCAGGAACGCTGTTTTGACATCCATTTGCCATATCTCGTAATCGAAATATGCAGCAATCGCTAGAAGAATCCGAACAGACTTAAGCATCGCTACGGGAGAGAATGTCTCGTCGTAGTCAACTCCTTGAACTTGTCGGAAACCCTTTGCGACAAGTCGAGCTTTATAGATGTATACATTCCCATCCGCGTCTGTTTTCTTTTTATAGATCCATTTACATTCGATAGGCCTCACGCCTTCAGGAGGGTCCACCAAGCTCCAAACTTGGTTCTCGTACATGGATTCTATCTCGGATTTCATGGCGTCTAGCCATTTAACGGAGTCAGGGCCCATCATTGCTTTCGTATAGGTCGCAGGCTCATCGTTGTCTAACAACAATACCTCGTCCGAAAACCACTGTGGTTTCGTGCGAATCCTACCAGACCTTCGTGGTTCAGCTGCTGGCTCGACTGAAGTCTCTACATCACATGTAGGGGCTTCCGTATCAGTCATTGTGGGAAACTCCGGAACCACTTCCGGCGTTGCATCACTTTGACCTAATAACGAAGATTCACCAATCTCGTCGAGTTGCAGTATCCTCCCACTCACCCCTTTCGCAAGAAACTCTTTCTCGAGAAACACACCGTTCTTTGCGACAAACACTTTGCCTTCGGTGCGGTGATAGAAGGAATACCCAACAGTTCCTTTGGGATAACCAACAAAGAAGCATTTATCCGATTTGTGATCGAGCTTATTTGGTTGTAAACGCTTTACATATGCATCGCATCCCCAAATTTTAAGAAAAGACAAGTTGGGTTTCTTCCCATGCCATATCTCATATGGTGTCGTTTCAACGGATTTAGATGGTGCTCTATTTAGTGTAAAAGCGGCAGTCTCTAAAGCATAACCCCAAAAAGACAATGGCAGTTCAGTTAATGACATCATCGATCTTACCATGTCCAACAAGGTTCGATTACGTCTCTCGGACACTCCATTCCTCTGTGGCGTTCCGGGAGGCGTAAGCTGTGGAACAATTCCGCAGCTCTTCAGATGTTCGCTAAACTCGTAACTCAAATACTCCCCTCTGCGATCTGATCGCAGAAACTTGATTTTCTTGTTACGATGATTTTCTACTTCATGCTGAAATTCTTTGAACTTTTCAAAGGTTTCAGA
Organism: Stipa capillata; assembly: GCA_019208055.1. NCBI lineage: Eukaryota > Viridiplantae > Streptophyta > Magnoliopsida > Poales > Poaceae > Stipa > Stipa capillata. The sequence goes on from JAGXJF010004866.1 coordinate 300,397, forward strand.
CTTATGTCTCATCAAATAGATATACCCATATCTACTCAAATCATCCGTGAAGGTAATGAAGTAGAGGAATCCACCGCGTGCAGCTATACTCATTGGACCACATACATCCGTATGTATGATCTCCAATAAGTCAGTCGCCCGTTCTACGTGGCCTGTGAACGGCGTTTTAGTCATTTTACCCATTAGACAAGGCTCGCAAGTGTCAAATGATTCATAATCAAATGACTCCAAAAGTCCATCACAATGGAGTTTCTTCATGCGCTTCTTTCCAATATGACCCAAACGGCAGTGCCACAAATAAGTGGAATTCGAATCGATTATCTTGCGACGTTTAGCGTCAGTGTTATGGATGTGTGTATTACCATCAAGATTCATAATAAATAACCCATTCACAACGGAAGCATGGCCATAAAACATATTATCCATATAAATCGAACAACCATTGTTCTCAGACTTAAACGAATAACCGTCTTGCAACAAACATGATCCAGAAATAATGTTTTTGCTCAAGGCCGGAACATAGTAACAATTACTAAGCTCTAATATAAATCCTGAAGATAAATGTAGAGGTAGGACACCGACGGCGAGCACAGCAACTTTTACTCCGTTCCCGACGCGCATCGTCACCTCATCCTTTGCTAGTCGCTTAGGCCTCTGTAGTTCCTGCATCGAGTTGCAAATATGAGCAACCGATCCGGTATCCAATACCCAAGAATTACATTGCGGACCAGCAAGGAATACATCAATAACATGTATGACACTCATACCTGAGCTGGACTTTCCAGACTTCTTCTTTTCTGCCAGATATTTCTTGCAGTTCCTCTTCCAGTGTCCCTTCTCTTTACAGAAGAAGCACTCAACATCAGAAGTGACGCCAGTCTTGGACTTCTTAGGCGTGTCAGTCATACTAGCACCCTTGGATTTGCCCTTTTTCTTAGACTTGCCCTTCTTCTTGAAGTTGGTTGTTTTATTCACCATCATCACATGATTGGCGTCCTTCTGGATTCCACTCTCAGCAGTTTTAAGCATAGTGAATAATTCACCCATACTCTTTTCCATCCCATTCATGTTGTAGTTCATGATGAAGCTACTATAGCTCGGAGGGAGGGAAGCAAGAACAAGATCAGTGCCCAACTCTTGGGAGATTGGAAAACCTAGCGCATCCAACCTTTGCGCGTACCCAGACAATCTAAGTACATGCTGACTCACTGAGCTGCCCTCAGCCATCTTGCATTCAAACAAGGCTTTGGATATCTCATATCTTTCAGTCCTTGCTTGCTTCTGAAACAAAGCTTTCAGCTCCTGGATTAACTCATAAGCAGCCCAATTCTCAAAACGCTTTTGAAGATCAGGTTCCATGGAGGCAAGCATGATACACTGTACTGCAATGGAATCATCGCTCTTAGATTGATAGATACGAGTCTCATCATCCGTAGCGTTAGCGGGGAGTTCAAATTAACACTTAATTAGAGTAAGCTCCCACTAAAACCAATATCCCTCATAATTGATTATTAGTGATTCAAGATCCACGACTCACTTACTCCACCATTGATGTGACATCACTGATGATGGAATAACGAGACCGGTAGGTCAACATGCCAATCATATCCCATATGACTCTTGTTCATCTTTCGATGGGTGTGTTCCGAGCCCAAGACGATCTTGCAAAGCTCGTCAAGACAACCGAGTGCTCTGCTGCGCGAACGGTTCGCGCCCGCCTCATATATGTCAAACCTATCGTACCCATGTGACATGGCGCACCTCAGAATGGCAAATACTCCAGACGGTGCTACACTTGGAAGAACACTAACTACTTTGATATTTATGTGAGGGATCACCCTATTTAACAACGTCTACCACGCATCAAACAAGGTGCATAAAAGGGATTAACATCACATGCAATTAAATTATTGTGATATGGTATAGCCCCTTTTGTTGAAGAAGACTTCTTCAACATCTTTTGGCAGAGAACTCCTTCTTCGCGTACGACGTAGCGTCGAGGTCCATCGATGTAAGATTGTCACCACCATGTCCTTGCAATTACAACTATTTGCTATCACATAGCTAATAAAATAAATGCATTACATGGCTTTCTAGTTGACGCGTAGGTCAATATAATAAATAATGACAATCGTATTGGCTCCTGCCGATTGCCGTACTCATGACACGCAGGTCATGACAAAATTAAAATTACAAACACTTTGCATCTCATACAATCACATTGCATCACATAGGCTATACCACATCACATGCATACCCTGCAAAAACAAGTTAGACGCCTCTAACGTTTATGCTACAATACGTGGCTTTATGGTTACGTTGCAAACCGTTTGCTACCTACGTTACCATAAGCATGATTGCTCTTGCAGTTATTTAACTGTCGGGGTGTCTGGAATTGGAGACTCGGAAATCTCGAACCCCATACTAAACTTCGTCATACGCATGACCACCGTGTAGATCACATCTACAAGCCCGCTCATTGCAAATTTATCTTTCTCAACTAAAGTGAAACCAAAGTCATCCTTAGCATGTCTCGATCCGAAGATCGTAAGGTTCGCCGGACCTCTGAAAATTTCACGATGCCGCCGAGATCAAAATTTTACAATGAGAGGGAAACAACAAGAAAATTTGGTGGTAGATCTCATCTAACACCCCGCACATCATATGTGCAATGCCGCATATCACATATGCTCTAGTCGTACCTACAACTACGCATAGAACCGCTCTGATACCACTGTTGGGGAACGCGCTACGAAAAACAAAATTTTTCCGCGCACGAACCAAACCAAGAAACACTATCGAGGTGTAGGTAACGATATCATACCTTCGACGATCACGTCAATGCAGCGGAGAAGTTGACCGATGTCGATGAAGTCCGCAGACTCCCGCAGCTAGGTTATACCTCCCAGCCGCGAGAGCGATCTCCTCGTGAATAGTTCGCCCGATCAAACGCCGAAGTATACGACGTCTCCGAGGTATCCACGCGTACCGGATCAGCGACACCGCGGTAATGTGTGGACCAGCACACAAGAACAGCGGGGATCTACGAGAAGGAGAAGCAGCAGCGCGCCGGCAGCTGTACTAGATCCAATCTAGAAGAGAGAGAAAAAGAAGGCTATGGCCAATCTAGAGATGGCTGGCCTAGGGTTTAGTCCAAGGGACTAGGGCTGCCTCTGGGGCTGCTTGGGATACCCTTTGAGGTGCCCTGCCCCTCTATTTATAGGGGTTGGGGCAGCTCTCCCTAGGCAGGTGGAGTCCTACTCCAGCAGGGACACCCTGTTGGAGTTGGAGTCCAACTCCACTAGAACCTTCTAGAACCTTCTAGAATTTCTAGAACCTTCCAGAACCTTCTAGAATTTCTAGAACCTTCTAGAACCTTCCAGAACCTTCTAGAACCTTCCAATACTTTCCGGAACACTTCCGGACATCACCGGAACCATCCGGGACCTCCCGGAACACTTTCGAGATCATCCGAAACACTTTCGGAACCCTTCTCTCTCGTTCTCTATAAATCGTAGCATTCCTAAATGTCGCTAAAACGTTAAGCGTGTGACCCTATAGGTTCGAGTATATGTGGACATGTCCGGAATACCTTCCGGTCAATAATCGTCAGCGGGATCTGGACACCCATAACGACTCCCACATATCATCGAAGATCTTTATCGAGCAAACCTTGTATTGTCGCATACAATTCCTTTTGCCTCACGATACATTACACAACCCGAGGCGAGACTTTGACGGTATCCCTGTGATCAACTCCTTGATCACCATACCTAGTTATCCTCGTTACCGGTTTGTACTCTTTTCTCGTTTCCGTATTCCGGTATCCCCGTGACTAACCTTTTAGTCACAATACCTGGCCAGGCGATGCTGGACACCGTAATACCGAGTGGGCCCAGAGTGTATCTCTCCATCGCCGGATGGGCAAATCCCAGTCTTGACATATCTAGAACCACGATATACTTTCTGGTGTACCTGAAAGTCACCTTTATAATTACCCAGTTACGGCGTAACGTTTGATGACCCCAAAGCAACCATCCGGTATCCGGGTCTATGATATTCTCATGGTCTAAGGACGCAAGTAAACGTTAACACATCATGAGAAGATACTGACAACATATTGACGAAGTGATCTCGCAGTATCTCATAAGGGGTCTATCCAACACCATTGTTACCCTAACAATGTGTTCCCATTATTGCCGGCATCCTTGTTACATTAACAATGCCCATGATCAGGAAAACAAGATCATCAACAATACATGAGCTAGTCCAGAGGCCTGACTAGGGATCTGAATGGTGTTTATTATTCCACACATGCAATTAGGTTTTCCTCTGAATCTCATATTCAAGAACCAATGCAATTTTAGCATAGAACATAAACTTAATCATGAACATGAAAATAGAATAATAACAACTTTATTATTGCCTCTAGGGCATATTTCCAACACTAAGACCTTTGGTGGAAGATCTGAAAACTCTGTGGAATAAAGGGGTGCAGGTATGGGATGCGTACAAACAAGAGAACTTCACCCTACACGCCATGTTGTTCTGCACGGTCAATGATTTGCCTGCCCTACGCAACCTTTCGGGCCAGAGTAAAGAGCCAGACAAGGCTTGCCCTCAGTGCTTGGATGGTACCGCGAGTAGGTGGCTGGCCCACTCCCGTAAGACGGTGTTCATGCGCCACCGTAGGTTCCTTAAGAGGAATCACCCGTACCGCAATATGAATGAACAATTTGACGGGACGAGGGAGAGAGCTTTATGTCCAAGGCATTACAGCGGGCAAGAGGTGTACAATATGGTTAAGGATATCGATGTTGTCCTTGGAAAGAGTGGTAAAAAAGCGAAGGCCAGCGGCATGTGGAAGAAGAAATCAATATTTTGGGAGTTATCCTACTGGCAGCACCTTGAAGTTCGCCACTACATCGACGTTATGCACGTAGAGAAGAACGTGTGTGACAGCCTGATTGGTCTCTTACTTAATATTCCAGGGAAGACGAAGGACGGCCTCAACGCACGCCTCGACTTAGTAGACATGAAGATCAGGCCCGAGTTGGCACCTGAGCCCTCCCAACAAGGCATAACAAGGCTTCCTTCGGCCTGCTATAACCTGAAGAAGGCCGAGAGGACCGAACTATGCCGGTGCTTGCAAGGTGTGAAAGTTCCGTCTGGTTACTCCGCCAACATCTCGAAACTTGTTTCGATGGAAGATCTAAAATTAGTTGGCATGAAGTCCCATGATTGCCATGTGTTGATGACACAGATGCTTCCTGTTGCAATCCGAAATATCCAGCCGAGCTATCTCCGAGACACAATCATTAGGCTGTGTTACTTCTTCAACACAATCTGTCAGAAGGTCATCGATCCTGAAGCACTAGATGTGTTGCAGGCCGATCTGGTGAAGACATTATGTCATCTTGAGATGTACTTTCCTCCTTCGTTTTTTGATATCATGGTCCATGTTACCGTCCACCTCGTGAGAGAGATAAAGATCTGTGAACCGGTATTTCTACGCCAGATGTACCCGTTTGAGCGGTACATGGGAATTCTCAAGCAGTACGTACGAAATAGATCTCGTCCAGAGGGCAGCATCGTCGAAGGTTACACAACCGAAGAGGTGGTCGAGTTCTGTGTCGATTACATGGACCAGCTCAAACAGATAGGTGTGCCTATGTCTCGCCACGAGGGGAGACTGGACGGCAAAGGGACCATAGGAAGGAAAACACTCATCCCTGACTACGCGTCGTTATCTCAAGCCCATTTCGCAGTCTTGCAACACATGACTGAAGTAGCCCTGTATATGAACATGCATAAGGACGAGCTGCGCAGAGAGAATCCAGGCCGTACGGAGGCTTGGCTTACCAGACAGCACAACCGCAGCTTCAACAACTGGTTGCGGGTTCGAAGTGCTAATAGTACAACAGAGGAGAATATTGGCTGGTTGGCCAGATGGCCAAGTCACACAATCCTGAAATTTGAAGCCTACGACATAAATGGGTACACCTTTTATACCAGAGCACAGGATATGAAGAGCACGGTACAAAACAGCGGTGTCCGCATAGATGCCTTCCAGGACAAACGAGGGGTGTGTGCGTACTACGGGTACATTGAGGAGATCTGGGAACTCGACTATGTGCGTTTCAAGATCCCCCTCTTCCGGTGCCGTTGGGTCGCACTCTCAAGTGTTAAGGTCGACAAGTACGGCATGACTACAGTGGACCTCGAACGTGCCGCATACAAAGACGAACCATTCGTACTCGCTAAACAAGCTACTCAGGTCTTTTATGTCCAAGACCCGGTAAATCAGAAACTTCACGTAGTCCTTCAGGGGAAAAGAAGGATTGTCGGAGTTGAGAATGTCGTAGACGAAGAAGAGTACAATCAATTTGATGAGTACCCTCTTGGAGACGGCACCGCGCTCAACGAAGAACAACTACCGTTCGGGGCCACCTGCTATCTGCGCGTCGATCATCAAGAAGGGCTGGTTGTTAAAGGAGATTAGGTTGTTTTGTGTGATGTAACCCGCTTGTTACGTATTTACCTTCACGGTTCATAAATTGTAGTGTACAGTAACCCCAAAATAGTTGTAGCATAAAATTGTACATATGAAAATATGAATTTATAAAAAAAGTTCAACTCGTTTGGAGTTCATATGAAGTTTCTATGAATTTTACAAGTTTAAGGCATATAAGCCATGAATTTGGTCATTGCCTTGCTAGTTTGGCTTTTTACCATGTATTGCATGTTACGAAGTTGTAATACATTTTAGAAGAAATGTCTATTTTCATTAATTTACATAAAATATGGTTCACATTGTTTAAAAAATGCCATTAAATGCAACATGAAATAAAAAAAGGTAAAATTTAGAAGAAATGTCTATTTTCATTAATTTACATAAAATATGGTTCACATTGTTTAAAAAATGCCATTAAATGCAACATGAAATAAAAAAAGGTAAAATTTAGAAGAAATGTCTATTTTCATTAATTTACATAAAATATGGTTCACATTGTTTAAAAAATGTCATTAAATGCAACATGAAATAAAAAAAAGGTAAAAAAAGAAAAAAAATGCCCGCCTACCACTGGGGTTTTGGTTTCCAAAGCCTGCACCCAAATCAAGCCCATCACAGGCGACATGGGCACAAAGCCCGTACTGCCTAGCAGGCCCCAGTGGCCAGGCCCATAGGGCGGAAGATCTGCCGAATATGCTTGGGTAATAAAGGATCTTGCAACCTCTCTCACCGATCGGTATATAAACCGGTCGAACCCTTCGTCAACTAGCGAGGTGGGACTAAAAATCCCACCCCGCGTCGGCTGTAATGGCAGTACAGACGGCTCCAAATCTCGACCTGTCTGCACTAACGTTAGTGCGGACGGCTCCATATGGAGAACCGTCTATACTAATGGGGTCCCGCCTGCAACATTAGTACAGACGGCTCCATAGTGAGAACTGTCTGCACTAAGGTTAGTGCGGACGGCTCCATATTGAGCACCGTCTGCACTAATGTAGCAGGGTCCCGCCTGCAACATTAGTACAGACGGCTCCATAGTGAGAACTGTCTGCACTAAGGTTAGTGCGGACGGCTCCATATTGAGAACCGTCTGCACTAATAGTCCAGACAGTTCTGTATTGCGGACCGTCTGGACTACCTTCTCAAATAAATCCCCTCTTTCCAATCCCGCGCCACCAGTTCAATTTTCGCTAAGTCCCTAACCCTAGTCTTCCCCGAGCTCCCCGCCGCCCCCGAGCCTTCCCCGAGCTCCCTCTGCCACCGCCGCCCGAAGCCCTGTGGCCGACATCGCCGCCGTCGCCCCAGAGCTCCCCGACGAGCTCCGCCGCCCCCTAGCTCCCCGACGAGCTCCGCCGCCCCCGAGCTCCCCGACGAGCTCCGCCGCCCTCCATCACCGGTTTGTACTCCCGAGCTCCTCCATTCTCCTCTGCAATGAGCAAATGCTTCTTCCTTTCAGAGATTTTTTCCCGGGAAATCTAAGCATCCTCTCAAAGGGAAGGGGATGAAGGAAAAAAAAGCAGAAGTGTCAAGCATCTGAAATTAACAGGGAGGAATTAGAAGCTATGCAAGTCAAAAAATTTAAAGACGAGTTTTATCGTGAGGCGTACGAGTGTTTGGGGAATCTGTCACTGGATGTGTATGCATATGCTTGCAAATGCTCATATATATGAAATATTTGAGATGCTCAGAACAATTTGTTAGAATTGATCCTATGACAACCACATAGGATTTTGATGTATTTGTACATGTACTAAGTTGTGATCTCCTATGACAACTTGACAAGACCTCTGTCTGCATGTATTAATTTGTTCATTTTATTCAATCCATTTGTTTTACCTAAATCTATATTGTATGACGCATCATTAGTGATTTCTGGTATAAGTTAATCAGCAACAATGCAATATTCATTGATAGTAGAAAAATAGTGCAATTATACACAATAAGGGTTTAGGGTTAGCATGATGGTAGAGTTACGAATCATTCACGCGGCAACTGAAAACATGCATCCGAGCAGATCAAAGCTGATATGAAGTATATGACAACAGAGATCAGACTACAAATGGCTGCACATGACACGACGATAGCTGGCTGATGTATATATGCTATACTTGCAATCGCTCACGGCAGTTGTTCCTACCAACAAGACTAATATTATAAGAGAAGTAGCAAGTATAGTAAGCCTACAACTTTTATAGTTAAGAGAAAAGAGTGATAACAGAATAACTTTATCTAGAGTTACAAATGAATTGAATAGAGAATGAATTTAATAGATGTTAGTTGTGAAGAGTAAACTTGAGAAAGAGAAGAAATGTTGTAGAAGAGTATAAAAATAACTGATCTAATAATAGAAGTTTGCTATATAAAGTATGAAGTAGATTTACAGAGAGAAAGAGTGTTGAGAAAATCTAAGCATGAGAAGTGTGAATGTTAGAGATGATGAAGAGAAATAACTGAGTATAAATTGAATGAGATGGAGAGTGAAGAACTTGAGAGAAAACTCAAATGAACGAGATACGAGATGTAGAAGCAAAGTCGGAGGCGAAGACATATATAACTCATGTAGCCCTCATGTATAAAAGAGTTCAGGAAGATATTTATGATGAGATTACAAACATTAGCACTATTTACGAAGTTGTTGTACATATGTATCTCATTGTTGTTTAATTCACAAAGTATGTGTCTTTATATGAAAATGTCTACAATCTAGTCGTGTACTGCATATCTGAATTTTTCGTCTTTTGAAGATGGCGTCCGGAGGAGATGAACGTGAACAGCCGGTGGCCTCTTCTCCCCGACAAGACGAGCCGCACGTGTCTCTTGAACCGGGTCAACCGATGCCCTCCCAACCTACAGAAGCCTCGTCTCGTGAGCAAACCGAAGAATCGGGTGGGCAGAAGCGAAAGCGAGGTGGCCGAGGCAAAAATAAAATGCCCACGGGTCACTACACGATAACTCAAGTCAGTGCTGAGGGTGCGCCCATATTGCCTCAGCAGGCTCAGGCGGCATTCCGTAGAGCGTGCGCGTCACTGGCGAGGGAAAAGATCCCGATAACGTACGCCAGTTGGCCATCAGTGCCGGATAACGAGAAAGAGTTCCTGTGGAACACCATCCAAGGACAGTTCGACTTCCCGGAAGGTACCGAGCAGGCCGTGGAAAGACAGGCAAAAGCGAAGATGGGCAAGGCGTGGAAGACCTTCAAGAGCGAGCTGTATAACACGTACGTGAAGAACGATTTTATGCCCTACAGGCAGGACCCGAACACTTACGGGTACCTGGAGGATCAATGGGCGGAATTGTGGAGAGGTGCACGTCGGAGGAATTCGTGCAGCGGAGTCAGGCAAACAGGGCGCGCCAGGCATGCAACGTTCACCCCCACAGGCTCGGAAGCGGTGGGTATGCGCGCAAAGAGTTGGAATGGAGAACAGAGGACGAGCGAGCGTCTCAGGAGAGTCGCGACACGCCGTTCTCCCAGATCCCAGAGAGGCGGGCCCGGAACTGGTATCACGCGAGGGCCAACATCTCGGCTGATGGCACCGTCGCCTTCAACAAGCCCGAAACCGTCCATGTGGCTGAAAACATTATGCGACTGTCAGAACAGGCCGCTCAAGGAACTTTCCAAGCAGCCAGGGAAAAGGACATACTAACCTCGGCTCTGGGAAACAAAGAGCACCCGGGTCGAACGCGTGGCCTGGGGGTGACGGTTCCATGGAAGCTGGGATTCCCCGACGATGCGAGATAGTACAGGAGTCGGAGGAGAACAAAAGCAGAGCGCGAGGCAGCCGAGCGTGAACGGATGAAGAAAGAGCTGATGGAAGAAATATATGCAGGCCTAGAACAGAGGATCGATGCAAGGGTCGAAGAACGGGTACGGCAGATAAGGCAGGAGGATGCAGCCGCCGTGGCCGACCGCAGCCCCGCAGGCTCATCCCCACATGGTCGGCGACGGAGTAGCTGCGCATCCGTGGAAAACGAGAATGCCAAAGACGTCCTTGAACAATCCCCACCGCAGCACATTCCAGATGACGACCGCGCCGACGACTTACCTTTCGACCCTATTCCGCGTGAAGACGTCCGTGAAAGATTCCCTGTCGACGACATAGCGGTGGCAACCAAGTGCAAGCTCCTCGTGCCCAGCTGTTTTGGCCCCGTTGACATGCTTGAGGCTGGCCAGGGGTTAGTATTTCCAACTTCAGAAAGCACGATGACGGTGCACGGAGTTCCGCTAGCGGCGGATAACGCTAAGGTGGCAGTGGACATGGTACATGCGAATTGCTCCTCCTTCAGACTTCCTGTACCGCCGGAGGACGACGTCACGACACTGGGGCAGGCCCTCCACACGTTCATCCAGTGGCCGAAGAAGTACATTTCCCTGGTTGCCCCTCCACCTCCTCCACGGCCGCTGTCTCCGGTGCGTTACGGTAAAGAGTTCTCACTCCGTCCTCCTCCACCGAAGGTGAAATCTGCTTCAGCACAATCTCAGCAATCTAGCAGATCTAGCCAACAGGCTGCCAAAACAACTCCTCAAGCTCAGCGTAGGGCCACCAGAAATAGCACAAAATCGGCCAAGGGCAAAGAGGTAGACGAAGAACCCGAGATAAGAAAATACACGGAACGGCAGCCGCTAGTGACACGGGCGGCGTTAGAACAACTTGGTTGGGCAGCTCAGATTTTGCACGAATTTTACATGAAGAGGTCCAACGAGGAGACAGAGCTTCCTCAAAATATCTGCGCCGCGTACAAGCGGCAACATTTCCTTCATCCAGGTGGAACCTTTACCATCAATTTCTCGGATTTATCAGACCTCTACCGTCATGACGCCCTCGATGTCAGCCTATTAAGATGCTGGACACTGTAAGTGTTCTCAATCACTGTTTAAGCTAAATGAATTGCCTAACTTATTGATACGCTCTTTCAATGACATTACTTTTATGTGCAGACATATGATTCAATAGGCTAGGAGAGAGAACCCTAATATCGGATTCCTCGATCCAGGAGTCGTCATATGCACAATGGTCCAATTCCAGCCGAACGAGGTCGAGGATTACATTTCGGACGTCATGCTCATTCTCTGTACTAAGCACGTCATTCTTCTACCGTACAACTATAACTTCCACTGGATGCTCGTCTGCCTCGAGCCAGAACGTCTACATGCCACGTACTTCGACTCTAGGGACTACCCACCAGAGAAGTACGCAGATTTGACGGCGGTGCTCAATGGGGCGTTCAAGAAATATGTTGCCAAGGGGGGTTGTGAAAACAACAAAAACCGAACCTACCCACCGATTTCATTTCCCGGTAATAATTCCTCCCTCGCCCAAGAATAATCACCTCGCACGTTCTAATATGTATTCGGTAAAACTAAATTACCCTGCACGTAACCATGATTTCTACAGTGCCACAAGCAGCTGGCGGGCAGCAATCTCTGTGCATACTATGTGGCGACATATATGATGCAGATCATTGGCTCTAGTCCGGTAGATGTGGAGGTTAGTGTCATTACACTAGATGTAGTTTCATTTTTCATCGTTCAGACGTCGTGCCTAATCTAGCTATTTAATTTCCTTGTGCAGACTTTTAAGTTCCCTACAGATCAGCTCGACACTGAGGGCGTCCGGATTATTCAAAAACAGTTAATAGCTTTCATATTTAGAGAGGTGTTGAAGGAAACCGGAGAGTTCCATTGTCCTCAAATTGCTCCTCCTCAATGACTTGAGAGTTTTTTCCCTAACAATGCATGTAAATGACTTTGTGGTTGACAATGATGTTTTAAGTTTGCTTCTGAATGTTATGTCTAAGATCAATGAGTACATTGTGTGTCTGCGTATGCTATGCCTGTGCTTGATCACTTTGTTTCTAGCGTTTTCACTGCCGTGGCAGGACCGCGGCCGCCTCGGGCATCGTTACCCTACCGCACGGCTGCTGCGACAGCGGAAATGGTAGTTTCCGCTGCCGCGGCAGCAGGCGGCAGCAACGTCGCCCTGCCGCACTGCTGCCGCGGCAGCAGAAACCTCTGTTCTCCCTGCCGTGGCAGCAGGCGGTAGCACCGTCGCCCTGCCGCACTGCTGCCGCGGCAGCGGAATCAGTCATTTCCGCTGCCGAGGCAGCAGGCGGCCGCAACGTCGCCTTGCCGCACGGCTGCCGTGGCAGCCGAAACATCCATTTCAGCTGCCGTGGCAGCAGGCGGCACTACCGTAGCCCTGCAGCACTGCTGCCGCGGCAGCGGACTCAGCCATTTCCGCCGCCGCGGCAGCATGCCGCCTTGCCGCACGGCTGCTGCGGCAGCTGAAACGTCTGTTTCAGCTGCCGTGGTAGCAGGCGGCACTACCGTAGCCCTGCAGCACTGCTGCCGCGGCAGCGGAATCAACATTTTCCGCTGCCGCGGCAGCAGGCGGCAGCATGGCGCCTTGCCGCATTGCTACCACGGCAGCAGAAACGGGGTTGTTTCTGCTATCGCGACAACAATGCTTTCCTAACAGAGCATTTGTGCAGACGGTTCCAGAGGTAGAACCGTCTGTACAAATAATTTCTGCAGACGGTTCTGAAAATGAAACCGTCTGAACAAATGCTTTTGAAGTACTGTTCAGTGCATTTGTGCAGACGGTTTTGTGGTTGGGAGCCGTCTGTACAAATGCTTCGGAGGTACTGTACCAGAGAGTAGTACAGACGACTCGTGTGTGGAGCCGTCTGTACTAAGTATTTGTACAGACGGTTCAATAACCGTCTGGACAAAGTTCATTTGTGCTGACTGTTTCGTCCAGACGGTTCGGAAAACCGTCCCGCCCGGTGTTTCCGAACCGTCTGGACAAATGATTTCTGTAGTAGTGTTGGTTACCAATCGGTAACCACAGTTATCGGTTCTACCGGTCCCCTCCGATATTTTTGTAAACTGGTAGCCATAATCTTCGTGGATAGTCGATGGTTTGGCGAGGTTGTTGGAAAATATCTCAACTATTTAGAATGGGAGATCACTTTTTAATGTGGACTGGTGTAGGTTTTTCTATTTGATTTTTTCTATAATGATCTGCTCGTGCCTGCACGGTTAGGTGATGCCTGCTCACTAGTCATTACTATACTTCTTTTTCGAATGATTTGCTGCGTGCATAAGAATGTAATCTGTAGACTGGATATTGACATTGTTTGCTGAGCATAATTTCTCAAAATTCCCGATGTTTGAGATAATATAAGAAACTTCCATTTTTTGCCTTTGAGATGAAGAAGATCAATGTTGTGTTGTGACTGCGAGGCTGTTGCTTCTACTATTGAACAAGCTGACTAATCTTTTTCTACCATGGAGAGCCTGGGCGAATACACTTTTTGCTCTGTGTTATTTGTATTTTTGACATCCTTTATAATGTGTTGTTGGCTAGGCTACTATGTCGTTAGGTTAAGTATCCGGAGAAGTCTAGTTCCCTAATGTTCGCCGCTGGCCTTATGTGGCGATTGGTTGATGACCATCCGATGGAGGAGGAAGAAGAAAATAGGGAGAGGAGGAAGAAAGGGATGAGGAAGAAGAAGATGCAGGGAGGAGGAAGGAGAAGGGGAGGCTCACCAGCGACGGTGACCTGTGACGACGACGAGCTTGACGGCCACAGCAAAGACAGGCATCCAGAGGCTAACCAGTGGCCAGACAGGTAATACTGGCGACTCCAGGCTTAGAGGGATGGCCTGATCCAGGCGCCGACGACCCGACTTGCTACTGATGGAGGCAAAGATGGAGAGAGAGGCGGAGGTAGAGAGGTGCGCACCAACGAGAGGTAGAGGAAGAAGAGGGAGAGGAGGGAGTCACACATTACAACTGGGGGTGAATGTCGCCCCCTAGTCGCGTGCTAATTTTTTTAAAAGAAGAGAGCTTCATAGATTAAGGATAACTGTCAATATAATCCTGTAAATATAGGTCCGGCACGCGGGAAGGAACTCTACCTTGCAAAACCCTACAACACAACTCCCTTCTACCTAACTGAGCCAATTCATGAGCAACTTGGTTGGTCCCTGTATTGGCATGCTGAATCTCAATATCCAGCATAAGACTCATCAACATTTTTGCCTCCTTAACTGCCATCGATAGGGAAGATCGATCTACCAAAACCTCTCACGGGGCCTTTGTGATGTTTAAGCAGACAGACTCCAAAATAATTGGGCGATCTACCGAATGCACCAAAACTTTCAGGCCTGCAACCCATGCTGACAGCTCAGCTTCTTCCACCGATGAGCAGAGCTGACATAACTCAAGCAGACAGAAGAACAACACCAGATTCAGAGGGAACAATCATGTCCACTCCCGTCTGACCTAATCCCGCATCAAAAGCACTATCTATGTTGAGTTTTATCCACCCAGCCAGAGGGCATTGTCAAGGAGGAACAACAGGTGAAGGTTTATCAATCAAACCATTATTAGGCATATTATATGCCAACACCTGCTTACCTTTTCCATCCGATCACTCACAATAAGAATTTAAATTTGCAAAAGTAGAAGCGTAGCCCTGAAGATAGCCAACAGAGAGGCCAGAATAGGAGCATCACCATTTCCAAAAATCACATCATTCCGATTTCGATGGTGCCAAGCCCTCCAAAAGAAAAAAAAAGCAGGCATGTTCGTGTAATGTCATCAACATTGTCCTCAGATGAACAAGTAGCCAGTCATGTCCTATATTGCCCAACCGGTGCCCATCTAGGAGTTCTCAAACCTGCCTCGATCATAGCTAAACGTAATGCCCTAGCCTTTGTACAGCTAATCACAGCATGGTAACAATCTTCCATGTCATTATCACAAATGGAGCAAATCGGGAGAGGAGCTAAAGTGCGCATAAACCTGCTCTTCTGTACGCCCAAAGAATCAGACGCCAAGCGCCAAGCAAAAACTTGTATCATTGGTGGAACCGCTGCCGTTCAAATCTTGTTCCATAGATGGCGTTACCCCCTAGCAGATTTGCTTCCTTGGCCATGTGTTGCAGTTCTAATCTGTTCTCGAAAGCCCAATTTGTATCCAGGCGTGCTAAATATTTATTTGCTTGTTGAATCACGAATGTATTTGTTGACTTGGACATGTAGTACGGCTAGTGGCTAGTAGATAATAGGGCGGGAGTACTAAGGGCCCCTTTGGCAGGGCTCCAGATTCAGATTCACCCTGAAAGTGATTCTGATTCACCCTGGAATCAATTCTATGCTGAATCTGGAATCAGTTGTGAAATCGTTTGGCTAGCTGAGTGGATTCTGATTCTTCGAAATGATGATGAAGGCTGAATTGATCATTATACCCCTATCGTTATGTGCTTACTTGTACTTGGAATGTATTACGCATGTATTATTTACCCTTTTTATTAGCTAATGATGAGAAGTAAGTTATACAAGAATTATAAACAAAACAAATGGTTAATTTACCGTTTTTATCTTCTTCCACCTCTCATCAGAAGCAGTAACAGTACCCTTAGCTTCGTCCCAACCTAAACCGGTCTGTTTCAACAATTCCTTCCATGCGCCATATTCCCGTTTCAACTTATCCCATTTATTCTTAAATTTGAGCTTTGTGTAAAGTAGTCCAGTCCTCTCTTGAAATTTGGCAATCACATTGTCATAACCCACTTTGTTGAGATGTGTACCTGACCGATTCCCTTTCTGAACTTGGTCAGCAAAAATCTCACAAACAGTCCTAGTTTTCTCATCGGACCATTCGGCATTAGCAGCCATCTGCGTTATTCAGCACCAGTTGGAACCCAACAATTTGCATATAGGAACATATAGGAACATATAGGAACATATAGCAAACAATGCACATAATCATGCAATAGAACATATAGGAACCAAAAAAAAGAGAAGGGAAAGCACAAAGGAACCACCAAACCCTGTGGTAGTTTCAGTACCACAACATAATTGTTCGATATGTAAACTGTATCAACTAGAAAGTATCTCTACTTGTTGTGAATTACAAACATAGTTGACATTATGAGAGCATGGCACTGGTACCTGAGAACAAAAATAAAAGAGGCATGACTCACATGATGCAACTTGTATGATCCTGATTAGGAGTTGGAAAATACACAAACTATAGCTACCTTTGGCTAACATAGTTGACATTATGAGAGCATGGCACTGGTACCTGAGAACAAAAATAAAAGAGGCATGACTCACATGATGCAACTTGTATGATCCTGATTAGGAGTTGGAAAATACACAAACTATAGCTACCTTTGGCTGGGGCACGTCGGCAAGGGGGTGCTGGGCGGCGACGTGGGGGAGCTGGGCGGCGGGCGAGGCAGGCGGGGCTGAGAGGCGGCGGCGAGGCAGGCGGCGCTGAGAGGCGGCGGCGCTGGCGGGCGCAGAGGGGGCGGCGAGGCGGTCGGGGCCGGCTTCAGAGAGGGAGTTGGGCGGGGGCTGAGAGGGGGCGGCGACGCGGCCAGGGCAAGAGGGGGCGGCGAGGCGGGCGGGCGTAGGAGGGGGCGGCGAGGTGGTCGGGCGCAGGAGGGGCGGCGCTAAGAGGCGGCGGCGCGGGCGGGCGCAGAGGGGGCGGCGAGGCGGGCGCAGAGGGGGCGGCGACGTGGGCGCTGAGAGGCGGCGGCGCGGGCGGGCGCAGGAGGGGGCGGCGGCGCGGGCGGGCGCAGGAGGGGGCGGCGGCGCCGTCGGGCGCAGGAGGGGCGGCGCGGAGAGGGGCACGGGGCGGGGCTAGGGCGCAGAGTGGGCGCGGGCGGGGAACCCTCGGGTAGTCGGGTCGGGGTGGGGGGGCTCGGGTAGTCGGGTGGCAAAAGCGGGTAATTATTCCTCAACTTCAGTGGCAGGTACAAAAGAGGTCCGTTGGATTCAGGTGGGGAGCAACGTTTTGGCTGATTCTCCTCTGCAGTGCAAAGTAGAGAATCCGGGAGCTGAAATTCTTGCGTGAATCAGATCAAGTTTGAAACGTTTGGTACAGATTCATTGATTTCTGATAAGAATTTGGGACGAGAATCTCTACCAAAGGGGGCCTAAAGTACTAGTATATAAGAAAGTTGAGATAAGAGTTGGGTCACTTACACTCTCGATCGAAAAGAAGAAAGGAGATCGAGTTGGACACAGATATAAACGTAGGAGTTAGCACAAGCTCGTCGATCACGCGCGCGGCAGATCGAAAATCCAACGAACGACGACACACGTGCGCGCACGTACGTACGGGTGCTGGCTAATCGACCACCTCCTGATCCGACGGTGCTAAGGAGGATGTACGCACGTGGGCCCACCAGCCAGTCGGCATGCATGATGGTGCATGAGATTTGGCGCACGCGCGCGTGCATGCATGTACCTACGGCCGGAGGCGCTCGCGGCGTCCCCGTCGAGAACCATCTCCATCGGTGCTCGTCTCCTTTATCGTGTTGTGGTCGATTGGACGTAATTATTGGCAGTAAGCTGGCACTTGCATCTGGCTAAGACACAGATACGTACCTTACTTTAGTTGCTCTAGATTAGACAAGAAAGACTGATGCAGCTAATCTACTCTAGTTGCTCTAGATATATTAGACAAGAAAAACTCTGAGCCACCCTTCCTTCCTTCCTTTAATTATTCTCTTCTTGCAGATGCAGCATGAGGTTGGTTATGGAGTGCTTTGCTTTTGTCTTGTTGCGCTTAAATCTACGGCGGCTACGAACGAACAATAGGTGCAGAGTGAACAGGAGAACCTGAGGCAGGTAAAATTTCTACCTTCCGAGATATATGCAATAGATTGTCTGAAGAAAAGGACATATATGCATGTGACTCACTCGTCTCACCTGTTGATTTGTGTAGCCTTATCTTGCGCCCGACATAAAGAAAAGTTTATGGAATCTATGCTAGGAGCCAATGAATTAGAGTCCAATTAACATAGCGCAAGGAGTAAGACTTGTGTGTCTAATCGATCACGATATTTCTGGGCATGTATGTAGTGACTGTATTTACTGGGATGGACACGGTATATATACTTTATTTAATGGAAATAGACACGCATGTATCTTTTTTGGGAAGGCACATCATTGAGCACATCGTGCATGTGGTGTAGCTAGTCATATTTATATAGAGAAGTGTTCTATACTCTTCTAATTTATTTTTTACACGAAATTTAAAGCACGACGCGAATCTTAAAGCTGCGAATCCAAACCTGCCCAATCATGCTGCTTCTTCTCTGCCTCTCTCGAGTGCCGCAGTCGCAAGCTCCGCCTCGAGTGGCGGCGGCGCCGCCGCCGCTGCTGCACATCCGCCTCCAACACCGACCCCACCACCACAGTTGCGAACTCAGCCTCCAATGCCTCCACCGCTGCTACGAGCCCTGCGTCCAACTCGCCACGAAGGAGAGGACGGCGACCAGCGGCACCAACGACGTGAGGAGCCCCACTATCTCTTCCCCTCCATCGCCAGCCGTTGCCCCCTCTAGCACCGCCACGCCCCATCCCTTAGCCTCCGCCTCCAACATCGCCCCGCAGCTGCCGCCGCTTCGGCACCCGACTCTAGCCCTGGTGACCGTGTCCGCAGCTTGCGCCTCCAACGCCGCCTCTGCCACTGTTGCCGCGATCTATGGCGCCGCCGCTGCCGTTGCTTCGGGACCGCGACCCTAACCCCGACGACTGCGTCCTCGCCACGCTCGCGCTGGGCTGGCGATGGAGGTGAGGATGGAGGGAAGGAGGCAGCCGAGATGCAGAGAAAGAGGAGAAGCAGCAGGATCGGCGGGTTTGGATTGGATCTGGGCCTCGGGCTCGGACAAATCTCTTAAGGAAAATTAGCAGCTTTGAGATCCGTGCAATGCTTTAAATTTCGTGAAAAAATTAAATTAAAAGAGTATAGAAGCATTTCTCATTTATATATCATATCAATGTCTCCGTGAACAATTAGTAGGCATGAGAGGTATCAAGAATTTGGTTGAGGATAGTTCTAGCTAATAAACACATTGGGAGTGTATACACTGCAAGGCTCATCAGAGTGGATTCCGTATTTCCTCCACGCAGTAGGGCGCTCCGCCTTCGGGAAGCGTATCCTCTGTCTTCCATTATAAAGGAAAACTCGGCCTTAGCCTCCATCCCAGCCGCTAAATCCTACTAACTCTAATCCAACAGCAGTTGTGGACTCTAGTCTCTGTCCCTTCGTCTTGTGATATGCCCTTCGTCTCCAGCGACGTGATTAGAGCTTGTTGCCCATATGCTGTGTCCCATTCGTCTCCGCGAAGTGATCGCCTCCAGCAGCATGATCATCTTCACGTGAAACTATTCCGCCGAAGCTAGCATGTCACCACATGAACGATGTTAGGCATCTGGACCGTTAATTAGATCACACGGCGTTATTTACTACTCCGTGCCGTCTCAAGTCTCATAGTTTGCATTTATGAGTCCCTACTTAATAAGGATTCTCTTATGTCTGGTAAAAGAAATCGGCCCGATCGACAAACTTGATCTGACTCATTCGATAACAGCGCCATCGTCATATTGTTGATCCCCTCATGTTTCCACAGCCGCCGCCTCTGCTCCCTCCGGCCGCTGCTGCAGCCTCCGTGTCCTTCCACCCGCCGCCGGCTGCCATGGTCGGCGTGCTTAATTACATCTCTTGAGACGAAGGGCATAGCACAAGTCATCGTTGAGTTGGCCTTCGGCCTTATTTGCTTCCAGGCCCATTAGAAAGGAGCTGGTTCAGGAGCGACGCTGGATCTGAATAAAGGAGAATGGAGGGCTAAGATGAGGGTAAAGGCAATATTTTCCTTCAGTACACCAAGGCAGAGGATACGGTTCCCGCCTTCGTGTCTCCATTGTGGCACACACCCAGCCCTACCCTCTTAACAATCATTGCTTATTATCTAATTCATTCGTGAGATCTGTGACCACAAACTTTGTTATACCTTAGTTAGTCAAGATTATACGAGGAACATGCGAATTTACGCAAGGTTTACGAATTTAAACCTCTAGAAAGTGCCCATGTTAGTCGTGACACAATTTCTCCTCCGCAGGAACACTCTCGAACCCATTATTGAGTTTCAACTAATCTACACACTTTTGCACTCTTGAACCTTCTATTGAGATATTTAGAGGCAGTAAATTAATAAATATTGAGTGCAAAAAAGAAGCACCTGAAAAATTGCGCCGGCATCATAACTTCTTTAGATGTTCGATTTCAAATCCAAATAACACAATTGCAAGTAAGCTGTACATTTGTGCACTCTAGAATTCTCTCTGTTGTACCTAAGTTATATAGTCATAAACTCTAGAACTCTCCCGTCAAGATACTTAATGTGCTAAAATGGACGTTAACATATATATAGAACACATTATAGATATTGTAATAGGTTATTGGTATAATTATAAGTTTTCTTCCACGATTCAGAGCCTACTAAATTGTCATTGGGGAGGACAATGCGAGGAGCCCTAATAAGTTATACCACCACTTCTCCTTTCCGATATGTATCGTGTCACATACTTTTACATTTCATCGTATGAATTATATACGACTTAGATAAAGCGAGTCTATATAGATCTTTTCAGTGTCACTAGTAACCCAAATTTATCAATTTGTGTGGCTTCTATATTGGCCACCATATGAACCTTCTCATGGGTCGAGCTGCGACGAACAGAGCCGCAATAACCAAGGTATACAAAATATCATTATAATTTCGATTTATTCATATTCTTGTATTTGGCATCAGTATGATCTTCATATCGACAGGTTGAAACTATTGCACGGTTGGAATTGCCAAAGTCAAACCTAGGTAGGATTTGAGAGGACATGGCGCCTTCCTTATTGTTGGGGGAAGGGTCCCCACGTTACCCCGAACTGACGGGTTTCTCCCTGACAACGTTAAGATCCCCCTCCCGACGTCGACCCCTTTCACCCAGCACCAACAAACTCCGCTGGCATCACTGACGGTGTCGGGGCCACGCTCTGTCTCGGCGGCCGTCGAGGCCGCGCTCCGTCCCTGCGGGCGTCGAGGCCGCGCTCCGTCCCTGCGGGCGTCGAGGCCGTGCTTCATCCCGGCAGGCGTCAAGGCCGCGCTCCGTCCCAGCGGGCGTCGAGGCCGTGCTTCGCCCCATCGCCAAGGACAACAAGACGTCATGGCAGCAAGTGTTAGGATATTAGGGTATTTGAATATTCCATAAAGATTCTTGTAAAAAGACCAAAATACCCTTGCGGGTGTATTGTTGCCCAATCGGCATAATTGTAATCTCTCACATCCCTCCCTCAACCCCTATAAATAGGACCCAGGGGGAGAGAGAAGGGGATCCATTTTCCCTCGCATAAGCTATAATTCCTGAAATCTACACGAGAGTTTCCATTTATCCCCGACGCGAGTGTTTTACATTCCGTCTCGCCGGTCGTGCTCCCGGGCGCTTCACCTCGACAGACACCATACTTGCTCGTATTCCACTGGTACTCCCGGAGGTCAGTGTAACCAATCGGGGGTGTCTAAAATATGCTGCCTAGTCCCGTAGCTACGACAGTTGGCGCCATCTGTGGGAATCAAGCAAGAAGTTGTGTCATCGGTGACGTTGTCGAGAGGAGGCCCGGAGACGACACCGACGACCGTAACACGCGCGTGTTGGTCTTCAACACCACACGCGTGCTCCTTCGCAAAGTAAGAAGGCATGCCTCCCATATGACGAAGGCAAAGAAGGGAACCAAGCGAAATGTCGCAAGTATCGCCAATTTGGTTCTAAGCACCCCGGCTCGCGCCCCCAGGTCGCCGCAAGGATGACAACACGCGCGGCCACCCCCACGACGAACAACGACATCGCCCCTGCCATCAATGCCCAGGCCACTGGGCCAGACACCTCGGGGGCCCTCGCTTACGCTGAGTGAGAGATGGAGGCAGTAAGGCAGTAGGTAGCGGCCGTAGCCCAGCGGGCAGAACAGTTCCGGGCCCAGCTGGAAGCAGCCCAAGTCGAGGCCCTCCGTGCAGCTGCATTAGCCTGAGAAACTGTGGAGCTCCGGGCACAGCTTGCAGCTGCCCAAGACGAAGCCGATGTTGTTCGTTGGCCACAAGAAGAAGCCATAGCAGAAGCATGGGAGAACGTCCGGCGCAATCACCAAGCAGCCGACGAACTCCTCCAAGACTTGGCAAACGTGCAAGCATGCGCCGAACCCCTCCGTGAAGAGATCGGACGAAATCAACAAACAGCGCATGCAATCCTCCGTGATGTCGGGGCCGGCACCAGCGACCAAGGGGCGCAAGACCTAAGTCGACGCCCGGGCAAGGAACACGTATACCCAGCTTCCCGACCTGATGCTGGCATCCTAGCTCTGGCCGCCGCACCTGCTGCTCGTCCGCCATGGCCGGAGGTCGTCAACCTCGCGGACGTGCTCAGCCCGCTTAGCTCGGGGCTTGTGGCTAACCTGTGGCCAAGCAAGTTTCGCCTGGCGGATCTCCCCAAGTACAACGGTGAGACAGACACCACTGAGTACACCCACGTGTACGAAGCCGTTGTATCAGCTGCCGGAGGAGGCGAAGCGGTGATGGCAAAAAGTCTGTTGCTTGCACTCACCGGATTAGCTCGCACGTGGTACCTCTCATTGCCTCCCAGCTCGGTGTACTCGTGGGAGCATCTTCGCGAGCAGATGCACAGTCGCTTCTAGGGAAGCATAAACAAACAAGTCACCTCATTAGATCTAAACATCCTCAAGCAAGCACCGGGCGAGTCCATCCGGGCGTTCCGCAAACGCTTCTCCAACCTCCAATGCCAAGTCCGTGACATCACCAACCAAAGCGTGTGGGACGCCGCGCGTCGTGCAATACGTGATGAGGACCTGGCAGCCAAGCTCGACAGGAAGCAGCCGAAAATGATTAGGGAGCTCTATGACATCATGGACACATACTCCCGGGCTGAGGAAGGGAGAGAGCAGAGAAGAGCCGAAGCCTTAGCCTCAGCCGCACAGTTCGCGCCTGACACAGAGAATCATGACAAGCGTCGGCCACGCCAACGAGGAGTACACCATGTGGAGGCGCGCGAGGCTCCCGCCCCAAAAACACAATACCAAGGCCAAGGCCAGTGGCAAGGCGGTCGGCAGAACCAAGCATGCAGTGAAAAACGAGACCACCCACGCCTGGATCACCGAGATTGGAGGCGTGACGACCACCACGACCGCGAGAGCAGCAGCCAGGCTGGGCACGGTAACCACAGAAGTGGCGGAGGCAGCGGGCCACAAGGCAAGTTCTGTGAAGTACACCGAGTAAGCACTCACTCCACGGCGGAGTGCGAGGTCGTCATCGTGACCCGGTAGCGCCGACAACCACGGCGCCCCAACGGCAGGAGCATCGCTAAGCCAGCTGGCCGTGCTCGGGAGCAAGGTGTTCCTACCTTACGGCTACCACTGCCACCACCACTACCATCATGTGGCGGAGCACCAGTGCAAGCCGTAGGCCCTCAACGAATCATCCACGCCATCATCGGAGGCAACGCTCACACCTACTCATCCAAGCGGCAATGCCGGGCCTACACCCGTCAAGTCAACCACATTGGTTCCTTTCCGCCCACTGAACTACCTGCGTGGGTCGACGCCACCGTGACCTTTGGCCCGGCGGATGCCGTCGGGATCACTTTTCCTCACCATGATGCTCTCGTCATCTCGGCGGTCATCAACGGCTATGAGGTGCGTCGCGTCTTCATTGATGGAGGTAGCTCGGCGGACATCGTCTTTGCGTCTACACTCATCGAGATGGAAATCCCCGCGTGTGCCTCACCCCCGCGGGGGTACCACTCCTAGACTTTGGGGGCGAGCCAGTCCCGGCCCTTGGCAAGATTGAGCTTTTAGTGGAATTTGGGGCTAGCGATTGTATCCGTAGGGAGAGCATTGTCTTCAACGTTGTCGACATCCCCTACCAATACAACGTCATCCTTGGCCGAGTCACGCTGAACAAATTTGGCCCAGTCACGCCTTTCTCTGCATGAAGATCCCAGCCTCCTCAGGGTCATCACGGTGTAGGGCAACCAGGACTTGTCCCGTAAGATCGACAGTGACATCCAAGCGGCCATCCGGTATGTCCATACCGTCCAGTCGGAAGGTGACAAGGCTACGCAAAGGTCTCTCGACCCGCCAACATCAGGATGGTGGGTACCAAAACCTAAACCTGACGGCGAGACGCGTGCCATGCCGCTCTCAGAGAGTGATTTGACCAAGACAGTGCTCATCGGGGTCAACCTCAACCAAATCAATGAGGAGGGCATCCTCAGCACGTTGCGAACCAATGGAGACATGTTCGCCTGGGAGCACGAGGACCTCCCCGGTGTTTCCCGGGGGATCATCGAGCACAAATTGCTCGTCAACCCGGACGTGCGTTCTGTCAAGCAGAAGCTGCGAAAGATGTCGGTGGAGCGTCAGATTGCAGCCCGGGAGCAGGTGGACAAGCTCCACAAGGCAGGAGTCATCCGTGAGGTCATGCACCCCGAATGGCTTGCCAATCCTGTCCTAGTCGAGAAGGCCAACGGCAAGTGGCGCATGTGCGTGGACTACACCAACCTCAACCGCGGACAACTTCCTGCTGCCACGGATCGATCAACTCGTCGATGCTACCTCCGGGTGTGAACTTATGAGCTTCCTTGACGCCTACTCGGGGTACCACCAGGTGTGGATGGCGCGGGAAGACGAGGAGAAGACCAGCTTCATCATGCCTTCCGGGACATTTTGTTATGTCCGGATGGCGTATGGGTTGAAGAATGCCGGAGCTACTTTCTCCAGGCTCGTGCACAAGACCCTCTCTAGTCAAGTCGGGTGCAACATCGAGGCCTATGTCGATGATGTCATCGTCAAAAGCATGATAGCCGCCACACATGCGGCAGACTTATAGGAGACATTCGACAACCTCCGTCAAGCCGGCATGAAACTCAATCCAGAGAAATGTGTGTTCGGTGTTCAAGCAGGGAAGCTACTCGGCTTCCTTGTGTCCAGAAAGGGAATCGAGGCTAACCCTTCAAAAATCAAAGCCATCCTCGACATGCGCCCGCCTGAGAATGTCGAGGAGGTGCAAAAGCTTATCGGACGCCTCACGGCGCTCGGGAGGTTTGTCTCCAGATCTGCCGAGAAGGGTCTCTCTTTCTTCAAAGCTCTGCGAGGGTCCACCAACTTTGAGTGGACGGTGGACAGCCAAGCAGCCCTGGATGACCTGAAGAGGTACCTCACCTCGCCACCGCTGTTGCAAAGCCCTGCCCAAGGGGAGAGCCTGTTATTGTATTTGGCAGCTACCCCGGCCGCGGTGAGCGCCGTCTTGGCCAAAGAAGAAAACACAATCCAGCACCTGGTATACTGTGTTTCAGAAGCACTTCAAGGTGCCAGGGCGCGGTATACCGAGCTAGAAAAGCTCGCATATGCGTTGCTGATGGCGTCCCGCAAACTGTAGCACTACTTCCTTGCTCACTCTATTCGAGTGCCATCCTCCTTCCCCCTTGGAGAGATGCTCCGCAACAAAGAGGCCTCTGGACGCATCGGGAAGGGGGCGGCCGAGCTCGCCCCATTCCTCATCGACTTTCTCCCCCGGATGGTGATCCAGTCGCAGGTGCTGGTAGACTTTGCGGTAGAATGGGTCCCGTCGGAACATCCCGTAACCCAAGACCATACTGACTTGTTGTGGACGATATACGTGGATAGCTCCTGGTGCTCCGATGTTACCGGCGCAGGGGCTGTCCTAGAATCGCCCGAGGGGTCACGCACCTTGTACTCCGCGCGTCTCGAATTTAAGGCCACTAACAACATCACTGAGTACGAAGCATTGTTGCTAGGCCTGCGCAAGGCACGAGCCTTGGGGGCGCAGAGGGTGATGGTCAAGAGCGATTCCCAGCTCATAGCAGGGCATGTTGACAAAAGTTATCAAGCCAAGGACCCCGAGATGATCAGGTACCTCGCCCTAGCGCTGCCATGGAGAAACACTTTGTTGGCATCACCGTGCGTAGCATCCCGCGCTCGGAGAGTGCCGACGCTGACGGTCTAGCGCGCACTGCAAGCACGCGAGCTGAGGTCCCATCGGGCATCTTTTACGAGGTCATCACGGCACCAGCAACAAAGGACCTCCCAGAGGTGCACCACATTAAAGAGCAAGACTGGAGGATGCCAATCCTCCGCTACCTCACAGATGAAACAGAGCCTGACGACCCCGTCGAGGCACGGAGACTGAAGAGCCGGGCCAGGGGCTTCATAATTCATCAAGAAGCCCTTTACAAGCACGGGGTGTGCGCGCCGTACCTTCGGTGCGTCTCCAAGGAAGAAGGAGCTGATCTCGTGTGAGAAATCCACCAGGGACTGTGCGGCTCCCACCTCGCGCCACGCACCCTAGTGTCCAAGGCCTTTCGCCAAGGCTTCTATTGGCCAACCGCCCTTCATGACGCACAAGGCCTCGTCAAGACATGCCCGGCATGCCAGTGGATGGGTCGGGGAACAAATCTCCCTGCCCATGACTTGCAACCAATTCCCCCCTCGTGGCCACTTGCGCGTTGGGGGGTCGACCTCGTTGGCCTGTTCAAGGTCAAAAGTCATGGCCACAAATTTGTGGTCGTGGTGGTCGATTATTTCTCCAAGTGGATCGAGGCAAAACCGTTGGCCAGCATAACACCGCTCGCTGTTCAGAAGTTTGTTTGGAAGAACCTCATCTGCCGCTTCGGGGTGCCGCACGAGCTGACTGTCGACAATAGCACTCAGTTTGATGCAGCCCCATTCCATAAGTTGTGCATTGGCCTTGGCACTAACTTGTGCTTCGCGTCAGTCGCCAATCCAAAGGTGAACAACGCGGTGGAATGTGCTAATGGTATCGTGCTCTCCGACCTTCGCACACGCCTCTTTGACATACCCAAGGGGGGTTGGGCGGATGAGCTGCCTAGCGTGCTGTGGTCCACCCGTTCGACGGCAAGCCGTGCAACCGGCTTCACCCCCTTTAAGCTCCTATTTGGGCAGGAAGCAGTAACCCCCGAAGAAGTCAGGCTGGGGTCACTCCGCACTACCTCACCGCTGGATGATGAAGCCCGTCAAGCATCCCTGGATGGCCTTGATGCCGTAAGGCCAGAAACTGTCACACCCTGATTCTCCCGAAACCCAAAAATTAGGGCCAACAAAAAATTTCTCGTTAGTAATGTCAGCTGAAAATACACCTAACTCAAACTTTAGTTCAGATCACGATGAAGCTAAATACCAAAACACGAAAACCCTCGTTCTTAATTCTATCGATCTCCGTTTTGTCGAAACCCTAATACTCCGAACTACGTCCGACAACATGGGCAACCCTGCTCAACACCTTGCCTTCATACGTGTCCACTCGCCCTTGCATTTCCGCCATGAATATATCTGCAACACCCTTCCTCTTTTTCCTAAGTCGGTGTAACCCAGACCGACCTCTGTAGTTGAGCGCCCACTCGGTACTTTTATGAAATCGAAGCATATACATGTCCTGAATCTTTCCCGATTGACCCAATCTTCTGCCAGCTACTTCGCCACGACCAATCATGAGTATGCGCACATATATACTGCTTTTGTATATACGCATATGCGCAAAACCCTAATCCATCCCTCCTGAGTTACGGATCAGAACCTTAACCCACTGTTCGGCCCTGCTATGCATACACAAGCATGTCGGCAATACTTTCCCAAACCCTGGCCTCCACGATCGCGTATGTCTATTCTAACCTTGTTGCCACCACATATACGCCCGAATTCCCGGCTGTATGTGGACACATACACATACACATACACACACCCACTAAATTCTTTCTTCCTAAGCTACGAGTCAAACCCTAGCCCCACTATGTGGCATCAATTCTTCCTTTCCTTTGACCCCCAGGACAATCCCAACAAACTCCCCAAAGATATTTACGTATACATGCTCTCAAATATACAATAACGTGAAGACCCCTCGTTCAAAATTTTCAAGCAAATTAATTCTCATTGTAGTTTATCTTCAAATTTAAATGAAAAGTCTCATAAAATATCCCAGGATTTTAAAGGCATCCTATTATGATATACAGCTCAAATCTATGAATCGACCATCCACATCCCTTGCAAAAGATTCGAGCCATTCAAAGATAAAGTTTTGACAAGTTATGAGAGTGGCTCAATTCCAACTGGTCTAAATCTCCAAAACGTGTGTGGAGCAACCTATTCTAAATCCTTAATCATGTTCTGCCACAAAACATTATATCTCTCCCTTGAATACCTCTGCCACACAAAATTAGAAGAAAGAAAAATTCTTCCCAATCTCCACTATTCCCCTCTGCAACATTTTCTTCGATTGCTTCTCTACCACTTCTGCTGCAGCCACCAAACGTGTACCAACCGACACCCTACACTTCTATTCCATGAGGGTCCAAACCCCACACGGTAGCTCCTTCTTCCCCTCATATCTCCTTCTACCTCTAGCTCCTTTCTCCATTCCCTCTCATTCAACCGAGCACTGCTCTTCCTGCCACCCCCGCCCATTCTACAGTAGTCGGCGCCTAACACCTCCAGCTAGCACCAGCTGATCCTATCGCCATTAACACTACCAACACGAGCTCGTTTTAATCCCCAGGCCGAGTTCTTGCTGCTTCCATTCATCCCATTTCCCCAAGTCTTAATCCCAGAGCTCTCCTCCCCTTCCTTGCTTCTCCCATCTCAAGCCAACTCCCACCTCTACAAAACCGAGCTCCTTGAGCTGTCCTCTTTCTTCCCCGGGTTGAGTTACCGCCCAAGCCCCAGCTCCAACCCAGGCGGCCCGATTCTTTTCCCTGAGCTGTTTCCACTTCTTCCTCAAGCTCCTCTCCCTCTCCTGTTCTTCTTCATACCCCGCTCCTCTGCTGAATCGGACTCCAGCTACCCCGCCTATTCCACGCTCGCCGCCATCGGACACGCTACCATCGGTCACAGCAGAGGTGAGCTGCCGCCAGTCGCACCGAGCTCCGGCCATCAGTAGGAGAGTCACCCGAGCGCCGCCCGCCGGAGTAACCCTGCGCCGCCACCGTGGAACTCCAGAGCCACCACCGGTAAGTCCCGCTGCTGCGCTTGACGCCCTCCGCTCCACGCTCCCACCACCTCAACCGCCGCCTCTTTTGCCATCGCCGTGGGCGCCAGCCCCGCTAGCATCCCCATCGCCACGGTCGCCCCGAGCAACAAGCACCTGCAACATCGGCCACCCAACCCGGCCGGAATCCCCACCTCCGACCTTATCTGGACGTCCGTCTTTGGTCACCAGTCCATCCGTGCCGCTGGACCCGCCTGCCTTGGGGCTCCGCCTTGCCACTGTTCCGGTCGACGCGGCGGCTCTCCACCTCACCCAGCGTTTTCCGCAGGCCTATTCCCCAAGTTAGCGAAGAGTGCCACTGCGGCCTCCTCAGCGGCCGCACTCCCGAACTCTCCGACCTCGCTGTGGTGCTTCCCGATGACCGCCGGTGCCAACCTCCGCCTACACATGTGCCGGGGCCCCTCTATCAGTATCAACGCTGCCGAGCCGTGTGTGCAGTCGCCGACGGTGAGACTCACCGCTTTCTTTTTTTTCCCCTCTGCCTTTTTTTTTCCCTCCGCGGTGGTCAGGCCCAAGAACCCAAATGCCATACCCAATCATCGTGCTTAGTTAGCTGAACCCGAGTACAATTGATGAATTAGTCAACGTTGATACAGGGGTGCTGAGGCCTAGCTTATAAGCTTAGCGCAACGGCTAGTGTTCTCTGTAATCTAGTAGCCTTACGATATGAGTTGATACACGGTAACAAGAATCAGCAAGCCACATGATACAAACATATTCCATACCCTTGAGTAAAGCTACTATAGGATTAACAAATGGCAGACCCTCCAAATCCCAAAAACAAATTACTTGCCAACATTTTGGGGCCTCGGTGATCTGCAAGGACCAACGATTATACTGCCGGTTGGCTCCAATAGATAGGTTAGCTCAAGTTATGTTGAAGACAGTGGAAAGAATGAACATAAACACCCTAACGACTACTACCTTACGATAAGAGTAAATGCCTGACAAGGAGGTCTACCGAAACCTAACACATACCGTCAAATGTCCTACATGAATTTTCCAACATACAAATAATCTAATAAGGAATAGCTGAACCTAAATGCAGGGCTAATCCTCTCGCTCCATGTTAAAATATGTGCTGTGAATTCAACATATAACCTAGGTCCAAGAGCTTTTCCAAATGAGATATAACATGAAACAGGCACATTTAGTAGGATCGGGACTTTTCAACTAATCCCTAAAATATTTCCAAGCCCAATGTGTCTAATGTCTCGCTCAGAAATCTTATAGGTCGCTATGATCACCAAACCCTAAGCAAACCTCAGGAATAACTCAACTAAGTCCTGCACACGCCGTTTTCCAAACAAAACCGAAACCGGGGATATTCCATCCATACTAGAACAATAGTTAATAGAAACCCTAAATATGCATCCGTTCCGCTACGGTCATATCTAATTAAAAACCTAAGCGTAACGTTCTTACTATACTAACCCAAACGTTGTTAACTCCCTAAAGCTACATGAACCAGTGGTTATCCAATCTTGTGACGATTGTTGTGATGATGTGTGGGTGTTGTCTGTTGGTTCTCCAATTAATGTTATGGGGTTTTCTCTCGTACCGTCGTTCATTCGGTATTCTCCAACGTGTAGATTACGATGTAGCGTTGTCGCGCGGAAAGGATTTCAAGTCGTCGCCATATCAGGACATGTTTCGGATTAAGGTCACCACTACTAGGCAAGCATTCCCACTTTGAACATGCTGAATCCCATATTTGTAAAAGTTAATTATGTTGTTTGTGAACTTGCATGCTATGTGAATATCAATGTTATTTTATGCTAGATTAGTTATGCCTAGTAGATGCATGTGAGGTAGGTGCCGAAATCCAATCCTTGTAGCCCTAGGAATATTTAGTCGGTTGATATTCGACCAACCAACTAAGTAGGAGTATAGGCTTTAGCCTTGCTTAGACCTGCTAAGGTTAAACTAAGTTTTATCGGTACGATGGGTATGGGAACAAAAAAAACCCTCGGTTTGTTTATACATTCCGGGGAATCTTTTTAAAAGGAAAAGTTTACCAAAATCCCAAAAGAAATGATGGAGGATTCAGATTCGGGCAAGGATGCTAAGGGTGTTTGGGGTGGTAGAGTAGCCGGTCGCTACTAGAGGCAGGAAAGGGTAGGGTAGCCGGTTGCTACCTGAGGCATGGAATGGTAGGGTAGCCGGTTGCTACCTGAGGAGATGGTTGGACATGGAGTCTTGTTCGAATCAGTTAAGGACCAAACCTAAGTGCCGCTGAATCAGTTCCCCTACCGTACGTCCACATGTCCTTTATGGGAAGGACTTGATTCGGTACCTCGTCTAATGCTAGAGCTCAGAACCGTGGGAAGTTAGGGTGAAGTGCTAGGTGGATCCGGGATCCCTAGAGGATCTCCACGGGACTGCGTAGGGGTAAAGCTCTTCGTGAGTCTCACAACATCGTGGGGGTAAAGCTCAGTAGAGTCCTACAAGGTACGTGGAACATGGTCCGACACAAAGGGAGAGAGTCCCATTTTTGACATCCGGGATGCAAAAGTTGGGTTACCCTCCTAGCGGGTCCGGCTCTAATGTGAACACGGGCGAAAGGTCTCGTTGTAATATCCCTGTCAGTACACGGCGCGTAGTGTGCCCAGGGTGACTTACATCTTGTGGGTAAAGCCGTACAACCTCTGTAGAGTGTTAAAAACTATTCGAATAGCCGCGTCCTCAGTCATGGACATGAACTGGCAAGGCCACACATTGGTTAGACTAAGTTTTGGTGGTGAAAGCTGGGAAATGGGATTAAGGACGTGGGCATGATGTGTCCACAGGGTGCAATTTATGCTACACAGATGGTAGCCAGGAATTGCAGAAGGGGAGGCTAGCTGCACTGCCCGGGGTAGTGCGAACGGAGCCAAAAGGGTAGACGTGATAGGCGGAGCTATCACGCTGAGGAAAGGAAAAAGGGAGGTAGCGGATTCTACCTCGAATGATGATGGTTACTACGAACTACTTCTGTTTTCAAAATAGCTTTGAAACCTACTATCGTATTTACGATGAAAAGTTACATTTCCGCACAACCAGCAACATAGGGTAGAGCTATTCCTTGATCTATTCCCTGCATGAAATATTGCCGTATATTTCCTCCTATGGGAATAGCTTGCGAGTACATTCCATGTACTCACCTGGCTTGTTGATTTGGCCAGACGAAGGAGCCATCAATTCCATGGATACGACTACGATCGCGAAAGCTAGGGCGTAACCCCAGTCAGTTGTCTGTCGGGATTTGTCATATTGTTGGGTCACATCATCGCTTGTTTTTTTGCTGCAAGTTTATAGCCATTGGGCTACAGGTATCAGACATTCGACCTTCATGGTCTATGTACTTATATTCGTATGTATGTCAATGATATACAGGTTAACTTGTGTGTACCGGCTACTGATCCAGGGACCGGTACAGTAATCACAAGGGAGTATCCGGCCTTAAAACCGGGTACGCCACAGAAACCGCATTCAACATCGAAAGATATCAAGCCTCGATGGCAAAGGCTTACAACAAAACCATTCGCCCATGGCCCATTCAACTGGGTGACCTCGTTCTTAAGAAGAAGGCCAACCCCGAGGCCGATGGAAAGCTAAGCTCAAAGTGGGAGGGACCATACGAAGTTATCTGCGTCACACGCCCATCATCATTCCATTTAAAAACCCTCGACGGAGCAGAGTTGAAGCATAGCTAGAACGCCGACAACCTCCGCAAGTACTACGTGTAGCTCACGTGCGGAAGCATCGTCATGGGACGCCAAGTTGGCCCCAGCACTTTCCTCGTAGCCCTCATATATTTCATTTCTAGTTTTATTAGCAAGCCGCTGCACCGATTAGTACTATATTTTGTAAAGGGCTTCGCCCTAGGCTGCTGCGACTACCTCTATCATAACTATGTAAACGGGCCTGCGAGCCACAGTGTTGTCTACATAAACGAAGAATAGCAGTCAGCCTCTATCATAACTTTATCTCCCCCGGGACGTAGAGCACGCTCCACCACGGCGTAGAGAATCAACTCACCACCACGTGAGCAACGTCTCCGTCGCCTTGTCAAGATAACATTGGCTCCACCGTGGCGTAGAACACGCTCTGACGCAGGGTAGAGAGTCCCCTCACCGCCATGTAAGCAACGTCTCCGTCGCCATGTCGGGACAACTTTATCTCTCCCGTGACGTAGAGCATGCTCCACCGCGGCGTAGAGAATCCCCTCACCGCCATGTGAGCAACATCTCCGTCACCGTGTCAGGATAACATTGGCTCCACCGTGGTGTAGAACACGCTCCGACGCGAGGTAGAGAGTCCCCTCACCGCCACATGAGCAACGTCTCCGTCGCGGTGTCGGGACAACTTTATCTCCCCCCGTGACGTAGAGCACGCTCCACCGCGGCGTCGAGAATCCCCTCACCGCCACGTGAGCAACGTCTTCATCGCCGTGTCGGGAAAACTTTATCTCCCCCGTGACGTAGAACACACTCCGACGCGGGTAGAGAGTCCCCTCACCGCCAGCGAGTTTTGGGCCACGCCCTCAGAACGATATGACCGCCCTCGACAAACGTCTCGGACGCTAGTTTTTGTGGTTGGGGGGTAGATACTCATCACAACAAATCCGGGTACAATGTACACTCAACACACCAATAACAACATAACAAATCCACACAAGTCGCTATACATCTCTCCTGACAAATGACGCAATCTCCTCGCTTGTCAAAAAATGTATGTTGTCATCGTGCTGTTCGGCCTTTGTTGAACCACCAAACGAGCAATGCTTGTACGACACTCATACTAGGGGCTGGGTGCCGTACTGCCTAACCACGACCTTTTGCCTCGAAGCAACAACCTGTAACAAGGCAAAAAGAATAAATGATCACTAGAGGCAAAGCACGGCTGCACCAATTTTCTGAATTTTCATTAACTAACAGGGTTACATGAGAGCTACAAAAGAAAGCTCCGACCTCATCAAACCTACCAAAAGAAAACTCTGACCTCATTAAACCTACCAAAAGAAGCTCCCAAAATGCCTAAAGCGCTAGGGGCTCACGTCGACACTACGACGGCCCATCCCGTGAGCTAGGACAAGCTAAAAGTATCATCTAAAGTTACGACATGGAAATAAACCTAGAAGCAAAATAAGACATCCTGGCACGTCAACATAAGCAAAGGGCCCAGGAACAAGTAACAGGTCTCACACCTGAAAAGGCGGGTCGGATCCACCAGAAGGTCTGTCAAACGCGGTACCAGAAGACCCTCCGTCGAGACAGGCCCTCCGTATCCCATGAAGGTACTTCTCGCCGTGCTTCTTCCACACACCCGAAAGGAAGGCCTCTGCATCAAACCTCAAGGGAGCCTGGGCCTGCTGGATGTCAACCTGGCTCGGTATCTCATAGCCCTCTGTCTGAAATCTGCCTACAGGGTCGCAGCCAGCCAAGCGAAGGCAAGCAAGCGATAGCTCAAGGGAGGCACGAGCACAGTCCTTTCCGTGGTCTAGCACTGCCTCGCGCAAGGCAGTGCAAACCACTGCCGTCCACTGGATCTGGCCTGCAACCTTGTCCTCGTCAGCACGAGTGTGAAGGTCGAGCTCAACGCCGAGCACCCCTCCGAGCTCATAAGCAGCGGCACACGTCGCATCCGCCAGGGCGGCTAGCTCCCCCTGCCGAAGCTGGGCGGTGTGGAGAGTAGCGCAAAGCTGGAAGATCACCTCCTCATGCTGGCTCAACCTCTCCTTGGCCGAGGCGGCCTCCGCCTGGGCCTCTGAAACCTTTTTCTTCTCCTCATGGAAGTGAGCCCGCTGAGACTCAGCCAGATCATCGCGTACCTCCCATGCTTGCTCTGCTGCAAAGTAAGCCTGCGGTGAGGAAACATAGTAAAGGCACAACCGCGAGAATCACCTCACAAAAACCTCATATAAGAAACACTAACCGTACCTTGAGCATAGCAGACTTAGAGGCGGCACGGATCTGTCGCAAGGACAAACCCTCGAACGCCATGTCAAGGTTGGTCATGGAAAGCTATGCGGCAGCCTCCCGGTAAAAACCCGCCTCAGCCTCAGGGCCAACGAAGTGAGCCGGAAGCAATCGACCAGCAACTGAGAAAGGGTGCGGCCCACCGGCCTTACCCTCCTCAGCACCGTCGTCAGCAAAGGTCACTGAGGTCACCGCTGGGTGGCCCCCGGGAGACAACGGGGCCACTGTGTCGGCGTTACAGGGCGCAGGGTCCCCTAAGCCGCTGGCAAAAGGCCCAACTTGACACCGCGTCGCTAAGGACGTGGGAGTTAAGAAGAGGTGCTCGGGGGCTCACCCCGAGCACTGTTCCCACTCGACCAGTGGAGGGGTGCCACGAGTCGTCTCCTAAGGGTCCCTCCCGAGCACCTAAGGCGACTCGGCCCCCGCCCGGGGCGAGTCAAGAAGAAGTGCTCGAGGGCTCACCTCGAGCACCCAAGGCGACTCGGCCCCCGCTCGGGGCGAGTCAAGAAGTAGTGATCGGGGGCTCACCCCGCGCACCCAAGGCGGCTCGGCCACCTCTCGGGGCGGGTCAAGAAGAAGTGCTCGGGGGCTCACCCCGAGCACCCGAGGTGACTAGGCTCCCGCCCGGGGCGCCGAGTGCCTCGGCCGGATGGCGGAGCGACCCAGTAGGCGTGCTCGGGAGCCTCCGGTCCCGAGAGCCCCGAGCATCCCTTGTGGGCCCCTCCTCTGTCCGCGTGGCCCGACAGGTGCATTTAATGCATGTGTCGGGTGCATTAAATGCCCGTCTTCTCCAGGTCCCTTCGGGCAAGGGGCGGTGTCCTGACCGGTTCCCGTTCCCCCAAGTGATAAGCCCTGTCAGCTATTAGTCTTGGGGGGGATGGAGAGGTCTGACACCCTTTTTGACTTTGAGGATGCGCCGCCGCGCGCCCATACGCATGCCCTCTGCACCTGGTCCGTGGGGCCCTGGTAGTTGTAGCATAGCCCATGTTAGGAGACGTCAAGTCTTCACCTCCTGACACGCCCTCATCATGATAGGAGACGTCAAGTTTCCAACCAAGGCATGACCGGCACTATTCTGCTACAGCAAATCTCAACCACCGGCGTGGCTTGCCCACGCCCCTTTCGTTAGCAACAAGCACCGCTGTAAGATATTTACCTTTCGGCCACTGTGGTGACCCCCAGATATATAAGGGGAGAACCGCGGCCATGCAAAGGGATCGATCGATCAACTCTCGGACAACACAATTTTACACCTCCAAACCCCAGAAGAAGAACAGGAGCACTTGCGCTGCTAGTTCATTGTAATCCTACCATATATTCTCAAATATACTCAAAGCAGGACGTAGGGTATTACCTCTCTTCGAGGGCCCGAACCTGGGAAAATCATCGTGTCATTCCTATTTTCATATCCTGCCAAGCTCTAGCTCCGACGTAGCTCCGTAGATCGTCGTCTCCCTGGCCGAATCCCAAAGGGGGTCCTTCCGGACCACCGATACCAGCGTTTGTACGTCGACACACTACCTCAAGGCTCGCCACGGGAGCTGTCGCAGGAGAGCGCGAAGTGGCCTCGTCATCCCCAATGACCCATAGGTCAAACTCACTCGAAGACGACGACAAGTCAAGCAACCCCGTCGGCCCAAGGTCGCGCTGCGCTAGCAAGTCCGCCTCAGCAGACACCTCGATGTCATCCCCATAATCACGTGAGCACGACTTGACTTCCCGACACAAACGACGCCGTCATCAGGCCCTTCCCAGCCTCGAGGCGACGCCACGGCACTTCCGGGGTTGGGCTAGAAGAAACCCCAGAGGCTCCACATGCTTGAGTCGGCCGCTTCAGCGAAGACGAAGAAGGTGACCGACTCCGCTTGTTCGCAGTAAGGGCCTTAGCAACCGCAGGGAACAGCCGGGCAGGCACCCCCCACCCGAAGTCCTCGCAGACTCGGTCGCGCATGCTCAGCCCGCGAGCCATGCGTCGAAACATGGTCACACCTGCGTCTTCTTGCCCACCGTGGCGAGCATGCCCGAAGAATGGTGCAGCCACCCCTCTCAGTCACTGCAAGGAGGGATCGCGGTAGTAAAACCACGCCCTCTGCCGGTCCCTCCAAATCTTCTTCAGAGGGAACGCAGGGTAGTCCCCAACACTGCGCCCGCGGCGCCGGCCGAAGCTGACTGTCCCGTAGACCGAAAGAAGACCCCGGTGCTCCCAAACCTGCAGTGTCGCCTCTGTTGGCACGTACATCCAAGCAAAGAGCACGGGCGAGCTCACCATCCCCATGCTTTGGACCGCCCACTCGAAAGCTACAATCAGGATGAAAGCTGAAGGGTGGAGGTCCAATAGCGTCACTCAAAAAAACTACAGTATCCCCTGCAAGAGGTCGGACAGCGGGAGGCACAACCCGACGTCGAACTGGGCGGCGAAGACGATGATCCACCCCTAGCCAGGCGAGCTCCCCACGTCAGAGCGACCGGGGGACTTCGGGCCCGTAACATGGCCAGGGTCGAGAATCTACTTCGGGCCCGTAACATGGCCATCGGAAGAGCCTCGCATCCATAGAAGAGCGGCCGAGGTAGTCGGTGTGCGTCACCAAGGCAGTCATCTTGCCCTTCTCCTTGATCCCGTTCTTCTCCGCCCCTGCGCCCGGCATTTCGTGCTTCAGCCCAGCACGGTGGGAAAACGGCCCCTTCCTCGACGACATCGATCCTAACAATCAGCACAAGCAAGTGGTTAACAGTTTATCAAATAAACAATGGCAAAAATAAAAGACAGGGGAAGTACAGCGCGAAAAGGTGTAAGAAGACAGACGCCTCGTATATTGACCAAAACCACGGTGGACCTCGTCAAAGCGGTCGCGGCATCGCGGCGGCGCGCCCGACGCGGCTCCAAGAGCCTGCCCGCCCCGAGTTCAGGGGTGTTCGGGGGAGCTAGTGGAAACGACGCGCCCGGCGTGGTGCCTCGAAACCACCAAGTCGGTGGACCTCATCGACGCGGTCGCGGCGTCGCGGTGACACGCCCGACGTGTCTCCAAGAGCCTGCCCGCCCCGAGTTTGGGGGTGTTCGGGGGAGCTAGTTGAAACAACGTGCCCAGCATGGCACCTCGAACTACCAAGTCGGTGGACCTCGTCGACACGGTCACGGCGTCGCGGTAGCACGACCGACGCGGCTCCAAGAGCCCGCCCACCCTCGAGTTTGGGGATGTTCAAGGGAGCTAGTGGAGACGACACACCCGGCGTGGCGCCTCGAACCCACCAATTCGGCGGACCTCGTCAACGCGGTGGCGGCGTCGCGGCGGCACACCCGACGCGGCTCCAAGAGCCCGCCCGCCCTGAGTTTGGGGGTGTTCGGGGGAGCCAGTGGAAACAACGCGCCCGACGTGGTGCCTCGAACCCACCAAGTTGACGGACCTCATCGACGCGGCTCTAAGAGCCCGCCCGCCCTGAGTTTGGGGGTGTTCGGGGGAGCTGGTGGAAACGACGCGCCCGGCGTGGCGCCTCGAACTACTAAGTCGGCGGACCTCGTCAACGCGGTCGTGGCGTCGCGGCAGCATGCCCGAAGCGGTTCCAAGAGCCCGCCCGCCCCGAGTTTGGTGGTGTTCGGAAGAGCTAGTGGAAACAATGCGCCCGGCGTGGCGCCTCGAACCTACCAAATCGGTGGACCTCGTCGATGCGGTCGTGGCATCGCGGCAGCATGCCCGACGAGGCTCCAAGAGCCCGCCTACCCCCGAGTTTGGGGATGTTCGGGGGAGCTAGTGGAGACGACGCGCCCGGCGTGGCACCTCGAACCTACCAAGTCGGTGGACCTCGTTGACACGGTCGCGGCATCGCGGCAGCACGCCCGACGCAGCTCCAAGAGCTCGCCTGCCCCGAGTTTGGGGGTGTTTGGGGGAGCTAGTGGAGACGACGTGCCCGATGTGGTGCCTCGAACCTACCAAGTTAGCGGACCTCGTCAATGTGGTCGCAGCGTTGCGGCGGCACGCCCGACGCGGCTCGAAGAGCCCGTCCGCCCCGAGTTCGGGGGTGTTCGGGGGAGGTAGTGGAGACGACGTGCTCGATGTGGCACCTCGAACCCACCAAGTCGGTAGACCTCATCGATGCGGTCGCGGCGTCGCGGCGGCATGCCCGACGCGGCTCCAAGAACCCGCCCGCCCTGAGTTTGGGGGTGTTCAGGGGAGCTAGTAGAGACGACGCACCTGGTGAGGCTCCTCGAACCTGCCCACAACCGCTCAAGGGGTCGTATATCTACGCGCTCAGATGCATCACGGCGCAACGAGAAATAAAAGTGAAAGCATGTTCGTGTGAAGTGTATATGGTGTTAATTCATACGAGATAGACGCATGATGATCGACAGTTAAGAACACGGTCGCTATTCTCTCTCTACTCGTTCGCTGCCACGACACAACGATGCTCATATACATGATATACGACCGGTGTGCCTGTACCTCGTCTACGCACATTGCAGTTTAACATAACCAAAAATAACAGGTCTGCGATACAATCCGCGTTAAGCACTCACATACATCTCACACATCACACATACGCCGCATGCCTCAAAGTGCGGCGGGGGAGGAAATCGTGGCGACGAGCTAAAATGTTACCCTTGGAGTGCAGCGCTCGGCGAAAACTGCGTAAGGGATGTGCAGCCCAGCTTAGGTCTTCGGCAGTTCAGCAGCGACAGCGAACAGGTGGCCGGCGCTAGGACCCGCTGCATGGGAGATGTCAACAACGACTGCGTCTTCAACTGTGGGGCTTCCGCACCAATCGATCTCAGCAACAACCTATATAGAAACAACCGAACAAGGCTCGCATCAGAAGGTTACATCAAAACATGTGCATGTGTGGAATCACCTATATGAGACACTGAGCAACTCCTATAGATATGCCCATCAAATATATAAACCCATCTGGTCCGCAAAAACATAAACATATTGCACATGTTTGTACTAGCCCAAACTGCAAGATTGAAACTTTAGAACTAGCTCATACAACGAACGCTCTAGCAATCAAGCACCTATCCTTTTTAAGCAAGTTGGGGAGGCCCTAAGGTGGCAAGGGAGGAACGAAAACCAATATGCAGCAACCACCTGGCTAGCCCAATCAACTAAGCTCACATAGGATCACAGTGCATTTGCCCACGACGGCCATGTTAGACATGGAAGTAAAATGAGGTAGAAGCACGTCACAAGTCGCATTAGCCTGTAGCCATCATATCAGAGGAGGTTAAGAAATATCGACACAGCTCTTAAGCGCTTTGTCCAAGTCAAGCAAGACAAGGATGCTCCTTTTGTCACAACCGTGCGGTCGAGATGAGAAGAGATGCCTCTCAATAACCACAACGTGATAGCTCCACTCCAGGACGCAATTTAAAGCAGTTGCAAGCACGCACGCAGAGTGCTCCCCGGAGCTCAGCTGCAGATGAGGCCTCGCGATCACAGTCCAGCTAAAGATTAAAGTACTGGTGTTAGCTAGTCGCCTAAACATGCATACATGTGATAGTGATTGGATAGATGAATGAAAACGAAACCCCAATTATTCGGTAGAAGCAGCCCATCAGGACCACGGGATATCTGCTACAGTTAGCAGTTTAGTCTCGTGCGCATACAACCAGAATACATCGCAAGAAATAATTGGCACCCATGTTATGCTAGCATCACAAGAAATCCCGACGGTAACCACCAACCAAGATCGAAGTTTAACGCATGGACACAAGGAGAAATGGGCTGAAACCGCCGGAATTCCCACTTTTCAGAGAACACGCTCGCTCCATTTTTGCACAGCTTCGTCGCTCAAGAAGCGTGAGCGAACCCCAGAAGCAGCGCGCCTGGGGGCCACGGGCCGGCATGGCCCCCCGGCAAAGGGAGCGGCAGCCGACGGGGGAGATGGCGTTGCAGCGGTAGCCAGTAGGGGAGATGGCACGGGGCAGCCGGCAACGGGGCGGCCGGCGACGAGGTGACCGGCGGCGTGGCGACCAGTGGCTGAGCACGCGGTGCGGGGCGGCGGGACCCGGCGATATTCGGCGGCGCGTCAGCGGCGTGGCAGGATCTGGCGGCGCGGCAGCGAGGTATGCGGGATCTGACGACGTCAGTGGCATGGGGGAGAGGCCCCGCTGGCAAGAGAGAGGCGGCGTGGGGCGCGGTGCGCGAGGAAGAGGCCCCGGCGACAGAAGAGAGGCGGAGTGGGGCGCGGTGTGCGGGGGAGAGGCAACCGACGGCGTGGGAACCCGGCGGCGCAGGGGAGAGGCGACCGGCGGAGTGGGCGGTCGGCGGCGGGGAGGCAATGTAGGGGAGCGGGGGTGGTGTAGGGGAGAGGGGGGCGGTGGGGTGGAGAAATATCCCCCGCCCCCAACCATCTAGGGCACCAAGCGGGCCACAGCCCAGTAAACCGGGGAGGCCGATCGGGCCAAGAAAAAATGGAGAAGAAAAGAAAGGCAAAAAAGGAAAGAAGAGAAGAAGAAAAGAAAAGGAGAAAAAGAAAGAAGAGAAGAAGAAAAGAAAATTGAGAAAAAGAAAGAAGAGAAGAAGAAAAAGAAAAGGAGAAAAAGAAAGAAGAGAAAAAAAAGGGGGAGAAAAAGAAAAAAAGGGGAGAGCAGAAAGAAGGAGAGAGAAGTCGTCGGTCCGGCCTACATGCC
Source organism: Stipa capillata (assembly GCA_019208055.1). Classification (NCBI taxonomy): domain Eukaryota; kingdom Viridiplantae; phylum Streptophyta; class Magnoliopsida; order Poales; family Poaceae; genus Stipa; species Stipa capillata. The sequence continues at coordinate 342,433 of JAGXJF010004866.1, forward strand.
AACCCCTCGGAATTGGTGCGCCGGCTCGGACGGGCGTCACCCGACCGCCCAAACCGGCAAGGGGCTACTGTTGGGGGAAGGGTCCCCGCGTTACCCTGAACCGACGGGCTTCTCCCTAACAACGTTAAGATCCCCCTCCCGGCGTCAACCCGTTTCACCCAACACCAACAAACTCCGCTGGCATCACTGACGGCGTCGAGGCCACGCTCAGTCCTAGCGTTCGTCGAGGCCGCGCTCCATCCCTGCGGGCGTCGAGGCCGCGCTTCGTCCCGGCGGCAAGGCCGCGCTCCGTCCCGGCGGGCGTCGAGGCCGCGGTTCGTCCCGTCGCCAAGGACAACACGACGTCATGGTAGCGAGTGTTAGGATATTAGAGTATTTGAATATTCCATAAAGATTCTTATAATAAGACCAAATACCCTCGCGGGTGTATTGTTGCCCAAGGGCATAATTGTAATCTCTCACATCCCTCCCTCAACCCTATAAATAGGACCCAGGGGGAGAGAGAAGGGGATCCATTTTCCCTTGCATAAGCTGTAATTCCTGAAATCTATACGAGAGTTTCCATTTATCCCCGACGCGAGTGTTTTACATTCTGTCTCGCCGGTCGTGCTCCTGCGCGCTTCACCTCAACAGACACCATACTTGCTCGTATTCCACTGGTACTCCCAGAGGTCAGTGTAACCAATCGGGGGTGCCTAGTCCCGTAGCTACGACACTTATTTATAGCGACATTAATCCAAAAGGCAACTTCTACCACGATGGAACCGACAACTAAGACGATTGTTATGAATTCATTGATGGATGTTCATTTCTCACTTGCATTTCAATGTGTTATTAATTCGTCAAGAGATGTGATGGATGTTGTGGCATAAATTTTGAATTTCTATCTACTTTGTGTTTAATTGTGAATTGAAATATGATGCTAATGTGAATGTCAATTGTGAATTCAAATGTGATGTGAAATGTGATATATATTATGGGATCTGGGAATTCTGGGAACCTAGGTTATATAAAATGCATTTTCTATTTCATGACAAGCAGAAATCCAATTCTACCTGCTTGTACCAAAGAATATCCTAGCCGGTTCTTCTGTAGGAATCGGCTGGGATAAATCAGTGTTGACTGTTCATCTGGGGGAACCGACTGAGATATATTCCTCGGGGAAACCGACTGTGATATAGATGATAGCATAGTCGGGTTTTTTGTTTAATCGGCCGAGGCGTTATTAGCTCAGTCGGTTTTGAAACCGGCTGAGATAATAAATATTATTAGCACTCTTTCTCTATAGCCGGAGACAAAACTGGCTAAGATAACTATTTTGGGCCAACTATAATTGCATGTTCTATGGTAGTGATGGTGTTGGTTGGAATAAACTTAGTGATGGAGTAGTGACAGCACTTGGACTAAGTAGGAAGAACATGCACTTGGAATAAAACCGACTGTGATATGTTAGCCAACCTGCATAAATTAAGCTAGACCCTCAGGTCCATCCTGAGGCTTAATCACCTTAGATATCATTACTAATCTTATTTAATTGCGCAAATCTTGTGTGTGTGTGTATGTGGAATGACCGTATGAATCAATGTGAACGTGTTACAGTCTGGTGTGGCTATTAGACCCTGAGGTCAGTTTTTTGTGAGAATTTTCTATAAGGCTCTGATAATGTAGCAAAATGTTTAGGATTTCTCTCTGGAAACTGAAAATCCTTGTGAAGGTTAAGGATTTCTTATGATGGGCATCATTGTTCGACGACACAATGGTCAGGTTATGCTATCTATGTGGAAGTACTTTGATCATTGCTCCAGTGGTGAAGGCGGGGTTGCTTGCTTGTCTTCATGGTCTCAAGTCGACGTCATGTTTGCATTGCCCCGTCATCTTAGAGATGGACGCCGAGATGAAGAATGGACGCCCCCGCAACGGCCGGCTAAACACGTCTAACGCCAATGGCATCCCGACGGTAGAGGAGGATTTGATGTCGCGGGCTATACGACGCACTGCGGAACACAACTTGGGTACATATGATGGTTATTTACAGGTGTACTTTCAAAACCCACGTAGTTTTGAGAAATGCACGTTTTCTTTTCAAGTCCTATTCTTGCAGTTCATTCAAGAAGCTACGGCCCGGCCTGATTGTTGTGCATCCAACAGCGGTGGGCCGCGATGCTGCGTCAAAAGATAGATGGTCTCCGTTTCTCTTGAGACTTTTGAAGTTTGAAGCTGATGATCTTCTTGCTCGTTACACTCAGGATCATAATTTGGTAGTATTAAGTAGGATAGCATCCATGTATACACACGTGTTTACTGTAGCATATGCCCCGGTAAGGACGGTACAAACCACATGATGGCGAGTTGTTGCTGCTAAGTGCATGAATGTCTGGGTGCACGAATAGGCCTTTCTTATTGTGGCGAAAAGCCGGATGGACAAGCCGATTAATTAATGGAATCATTCATCATTGGAAGTTATTAGCCTTCACGACATTACCCAGCCACATCATGTAGATCTCCGTACTCATTTCGATGGTGGTGATTATTTTAAGAATCATCCCCCAAAGAATGATTATGTTTAGTAAAACTTTACACATTGGCGGACCGATGTGGGCAGTCACGTCGGCTTTCTCTGGAGCCGTCTATTGCACAAGATTAAATCTAATAGTATCTACTTAATCTATATAAAGACCCCATAACCCTAATATATCATGTTTCATCTCTCCCTAAATTGCCGCCGTCTACGTCGAGCGTTGTCCCATCAACGCTGGGCTCCTTGACGGTGTCCCGTCTATGTGTTGCGTCGTCGTCATCCATGTCGACCTCGCAGCCACCGCCCCTGGGAATCAAGTGCTGGTTTCACGCCCCCGCCGTCCACCGCACCATCGTCGGGCTCCTCGACGCCGTCCCATCCCTATCATGTGTCGTCGTCATCCACGTCGACCTCACCACCACTGCCCCAGGGAATAGAGCGTCAGCGCCGCACCCCCGTCGTCCACCGCGTCGTCGTCGATGTCTTCGTGGGCGGCGCGCGAGCAAAGGCACGGATGCCGGACGAAGACGATGCCATCAGCACCGGCTGCCGCGTCATGCTCGAAGCGAGCTCGGCGCCGCCGGCGAGGTTGCACAAGAAGCCCAAGACGAAGGATTCCTCGGGCCCTTGTGACGGCAAGGTCGAGCAGCCCAACGATGATGTAAATAAATTATTGTTGTATAGGAAACAAAATACCCAGATGAAAGAAACATAAACAATATACCTGGATAAAAGAAACATTAGTTGTTGTGTTGGTTAAATAAATTTGTTGCGCAAGTTTTGGTAAAATGCTCCCTCTCACTACATAAAATGTTTCCACGTTACCATAACAAAAGAAACCACGATGCCCAAAGATCTAACGAACTGAATCATAAGTTCCCGAAAATCTGGAATTGTGTTAATAAGTTCCATTGTTGTATTGGTTCGTCAATTTTGTTGTGCAAGGTTTAGTAAAATATTTCTCTTGCACTATGCAAATATTTCCGTATTGCCATAATAGAAAGAGTCTAGGATACGTATTGCATACAAACAGTTGCCTATGTTTCCCGTGGTCACTACAATTGTTTCATATAGCCACCAAAGTTATTTCCCTTAAATTTAGCTAATTATGTTTGTTGCTAATCCTACCATCACATCCGATGGCTACGAGATAGGCTGATGAGGTGCTAATACGGCATGCTGATTCGTTGCTAGGAATTTAGTGTTTTGTTTAAGGAAATAATTTGCCCGTCTGTTCTTCATGTTTCCTATTGTCTCTAAATTTGTTTCCCGTAAAATTAGCGATTTGTTGCATGCATATGGCCCGTCTCCTTGTTTTCAATCCCGCCATCCATCAAAACTCCATCCGACGGCTACCTACTATGTCTACAAATGGCTCATATCGGCATGCCAATTTGTAGCAACCGCCTTATCTTTTAAGTATCTAGGTAAGGAAGTTACAATCAACTTGAATTTTCATCTTTGTCCTATTAATTTGGTTAGTCGAAAAAAGAATTATTTGCAACTGAGAAATCCAATTCCACTTATGGTTGGGTGTCCCCGTACCATCCACCATATTAGTTAGAAATGTGAGCTTAATTAGATAGCAAGTACCATTTACTGCATCCACCTTACTAGTTAGAAGTGAGAACTAGTACTAACTAGCGAACGATCCGTATCACAACCACTACATGAATGCTGTAATCGGGCTTCCGCTAGGCTCCGATCCAATCAGATCAATTTAGTTGATTTAAAGGGTTCTCGGATCTTCTCTCACAAAGAAACAGCTGCTGCTTTCCTTAGCTTCTATAAAAATATTTTGGGCCTTAATCCACCCATTGCACATGATATAGACATACCAGCCCTTTATCAGCAACCTCTAAACATTGATGACCTCACTGCTTTTTCTGAACCAGAAATTCTTTCAGCTCTCAAAGCCATCCCAAGAGATAAAAGTCCGGGGCTAGACGGCTTTGGTTCCACCTTTTTCTTAAGACTTCTAGCCCATAGTCAAAGGGGATATCCTAAATCTTTTTCAAAAATTCTTCTCTAATCAAGCCCAACTGGAACATTTCAACCGCTCCTATATGGTTCTCCTCTGAAAAAAAAAGAGCAATCTTGCTCACCTTACTCATTCAAACCTATCTCGCTGCTCAACTGTCTCATGAAGCTCATCACTAAAGTCTTAGCCATTCGCCTTCAGAAGGATATAAAACACTTAGTTCACTCGAACCAATCAGGATTCATCCGAGACAAGTGCGTTGCGGACAATTTTATGTATGTAGCAGACATAATCCAATGCTGCCGTTCCCGGAAAAAGAAACCATAGTTCTTAAACTTGATTTCCGAAAGCCTTCGACACTATCTCTTGGGATTGCCTCTTTAATCTAATGTCTATCACGGATTTAACTCTCAATGGATACAATGGATTGACACCATCCTCCGATCAACTAAAACGGTTGTGCTTCTCAATGGTATCCCGGGTAATTGGATCCCTATTAAACGAAGACTTCGTTAAGGAGATCCAATCTCTCCCCTACTCTTTCTTTTGGCCACAGATCTAATACAATAGATAATTCCATCTTTCTCGCGTCATGGTGCTCTCAAACACCCCATTTACGACGAGGACACTTGCCCTATCTTGCAATATGCCGATGAAACCTTGATAATCCTCAAAGGATGTCCAGATCAAGCTAGGCTTCTAAAAGATATACTTGATGCTTTTGCTCACTCTACAGGTCTCTGTATAAACTTTTCCAAATCTACTTTTATTCCTATCAATCTTCTACATGACGAAACCACCCTTATTGCGGATATTCTAGGCTCTTCAATTGCCTTGTTTCCCTAAACTTATCTAGGCATTCCTCTATCCGATTCAAAACTTCCAAGAAGTGCTTTCATACCCCTTCTCTCTCGGATTGATAATAATTTAAATGCTTTCTCTAGTAACTTCCTCTCTCAAGGAGGTCGCTTAACACTCACCAAGCCAGTTCTTGCTGCTATCCCTGTCCATTTAATGTCTTGTCTTAAACTCCCAAAATGGCTAATTTTAGATATTGAGAAAAGATGCAGGGCTTTTTTGGAAAGGGAAAAAACAAGATCTCAAGTGCGGATTGCATGATCTCCTGGAAGCAAGCCTGCTACCCCAAGAGAGAAGGAGGGCTAGGTATTCAGGACATTGAGACACAAAATAAATGTCTTCTCATCAAATTTGTCCACAAATGTCTTACTGATCCTTAAAGCCCTTGGACCCGAGGGATAGCTAAAGGCGCACTACTGTAACAATAACTTAGGTGACTTTTTATCATCCTCATCGCGGACCTAGCGACAAATTTCACCTCTCATCCAACTCTACAGAGCTACAACCAAGGTGCAAATTGGTAATGGAACCTCAACGGCTTTTTGGTTTGAAAAATGGTTAGGACCTGATTCACTAGCTTTGACTTACCCGGAGCTCTTTTCTCATGCGTTAAATCATAATACTTTAGTAGCGGAGTGTTAGGTCAATTCTCAATGGGCAATCCGCTTAAGACCTCTTATATCTTCAAGATCGAATGATGAACTTGACTCTCTAATGACTACACTAAGCTCCATCTCTCTCCCAATCAATTCCCACGACATTTGACAACTAATTTTTAACTTAGGAAATAAGATCTACGCCTCTTACTTTTATAATCTGCTCTCGTTCGGTGGAATCACATCTACTGAATCCCCTATAATATGGAATAATGCTGCTCCTATCAAGTTCAAAATTTTCGCAAAACAGCTTATAAATCTGAAATCAAAATCCAGGTAGTTTTAAGGCAAAAAGGTATCCTCATATATTCGAATTGCCCCTTTGGATGCAATACACCAGAAACAGTAGAGCACTTCACTCTTCGATGTAGGCACTCTAGAAATATTTGGATTACCCTTCATATGAATATATGCAAACAAGGTTTTCTCTACAGGTATAGAGCTCCTTCCAAGTCAACTCCAGAAAGCTTGGGGAATAATAGTTACCTGCCTTATATGGGATATCTAGCTGTCACGAAATAGAAAGCTATTCGACAATATCGAGATCAATCCTCAAAATACATCATTAAACTTCAAAGATATGCTGTACCTCTAGCTCCGAAGAACAAGAAAGAAGCAGCACAAAAACAACATTCTAGCTTGGCTTCATCACTTTGACTCGAACACCTTAGTCTTCTAGCATGGATGCGATCTTTCTTATTTCTTTTCTTTTCGGTTAACAGTCTTTTCTCGGGTCTTATGCATGGGGATGCATATATGTCACATAATACTCTTCTGATTACTCAGTTTTACAATCAATAAAATTAGGTAGGGGTTCCCCCCTCCCGTTCCCATCAAAAAAAAGAGATGGCGAATGAAGAAGCCAACAAACAACTTTAGCTAGTAGCTCCCTACTCGTCATGACTCGCTACAAGAGGCATCGTAATCTCGTCCTTGCAAAAGATATGGCAAAACATTGAAGAGAGAGAGACACACACAGAGACAGAGAGAGACAGAGAGAGAGAGAGAGGGAGAGAGGTGATATGGTTATATATACATAGACAGAGGGAGTAAGTAAAGCTCGTTCAAATCGTAAGTGGTACATGATGGCAAAGATGGCCTAACTTGACAGAGCCGTATGAGTGTACATATCCTCGTATCCATAGTAGCTAGGCATGAGTAGCATTAGGAGTTCTACCATCACATATGTTGGTGTAACAACTAGTGGCACAGCATTGACTAGTTTGGAACAAATTGATGCCATATGCGCATGCGTGGGTGGAACCACTCCAAGTATGTTTTGTACATTGCATATATCATCGTAGCTAGGGTCTTTCCTCGGTCCACACATCCTCTGTAGCACTGTTCCAGGCAGAGACTGTTGGAATTATATGGGCCAGGCCCATTAAACAATTTTGATAATTCCTAATAAATCCCAGAGGCCCATTCATGCATGATAAGTGGTGGAACTTTAGTCCCACATTGCTAGTGGAGAGGGAGTTACACCAATATATAAGGCTTGGTTTTCTACTCTCCACTAAGAGCTTGAGAAGAGGACTAATACACGCGCGTCGTGTTTCGTGATCGAGCCGGTCCAGGCTCGGACCAATGTCGAGCGTGCGCATTGTCTTTTTTTTGCTGTGCGTGAATGGTTGGAAGATGAGAAGCTGCAGGAGGTGGATCGGTTTATTACTGAGGTTTCACCTTCCAGTGGATCAGTTGCTTGTTTTCATCTCCCATCATGGATCCTCCTCCGAAGTTTTGCGCTGTTTCATGGAAGTCTTGCAAGCAGACCATCTTAACGAGGTCAACAATGGAAGCAGAACTCACAGCATTAGACACAGCCACCGTTGAAGCAGAGTGGCTCCGTGAGCTCTTGATGGATTTGCCTGTGGTTGAAAAACCAATTCCGGCTATTCTGATGAATTGTGATAATCAAGCTGTGATTATCAAACTGAACAATTCTAAAGATAATATGAAGTCATCAAGACATGTGAAGAGGTGATTAAAATCTGTCAGGAAAATAGGAAACTCCGGAGTTATAGCATTATATCCAAACCGCTAAGAACTTGGCAGATCCCTTCACAAAAGGTCTATCACGAAACATGGTAGACAATACATCGAGGGAGATGAGACTGAGACCCATGAGTAGTTGACCACAGTGGCAACCCAACCTATGTGATCGGAGATCCTGTAAATTAGGATCTGGGAAAACTGACTGTTTGGCTAACTGGAGAGAGTACATCAATAAAGTCCACTCCGTGTTAGATGTTGTACTCTGAATTCTGCAAGGCAGGTTGGCGAAAGCTTTAATGTGTTCTGTGGCTTTTACAGCAAGGTGTTGTCCTGCAGGACATCCTTGAAAGAACACACCTCTATGAGTCTGACTGTTAAACGTCGCAGTCTGTGAGAGCTGGGTACTTTCTAACAAACTCATGAAGAGGCATTGGAGTAAGACGTATAAGCCCCACCCGCGAGGAAGCCCTTCGGCAGCCCAGTATCGGTCAAGACTTTGCGTGAAAACTTGTTCTCACAAAACTTGCAATTCAAGGCATAGTCCATTGTCAAGTTGTGAATAAGTGTAGCGTAAAGTTCTAGGTGGAAGTTCAACTTTACAGTCTCCACTGAAACACCGGTATATAAACAAAGCTTTGGAATAGCTGACAAATTTCTATGTGCCTCTGGGATCTGGTGGGGGATTGTTGGAATTATATGGGCTAGGCCCATTAAACAATTTCGATAATTCCTAATAAATCCCAAAGGCCCATTCATGCATGGCAAGTGGTGGAACTTTAGTCCCACATTGCTAGTGGAGAGGGAGTTATACCAATATATAAGACTTGGTTTTCTACCCTCCACTAAGAGCTTGAGAAGAGGACTAATACACGCACGCTCCTCCTCCACCGCCCGCCTCGCACGCGTGCGCATTGTCTTCTTTTTGCTGTGCTTCAATGGTTGGAAGATGAGAAAACTACAGGAGGTGGATCGGTTTCTTACTGAGGTTTCACCTTCCAGTGGATCAGTTGCTTGTTTTCATCTCCCATCATGGATCAGTTACTCGTTCTTGTCTATAAGAGGTCGCTCCTCCCACAGACAGTCACAACTCCTCTGAAGTTTTGCACTACCTAGGTTTTCCTCATCCCGGCAAGGCGCGTGCACTGGCCGCACCGGGAGAGCAGGCCTCCGAAACCTCCGTCCTTGAAGACTTGCACGAGTGAGGGCGAATAAGGTTTTTGGGGAGTGTTCGCGCGACTGCTCGCTGATCCATCTTCTTCCTCATCATCGACTACTTCACCTTCATGGCTTCGAACGACTCCGACGTCAACGCCGCTGCTGCGAAAACTGCTTCACCTGTCTCGTATGTGTTCTTGTTCCTACTGTTAGGGATCCTTCTAGGTTCTATGATGCTTCATCTTGAGATTTATGTGCTAGGATCCATGAGTATTCCTGGTAGTATATCTGCAATGTTTAGAACAGTAGTCTTGTTCAAACTGCCTAAAATATCTGCCATGCTTTATTTGTTCTCTTTCTGGATTAAATTTAGTAGAAAATTGTTTTTAACTTCAACAGAGACCACAGGATTCATATCGATCGGCTGAAGCCTATTCTCTACGTAGGACGGGGACACATGGATATCTGGTCCGCCAGATGTGCGGAATAGATCAACATAATATTGGACCGTATTTTTGCTCTGATATAATAACCAACAGGCCTGGCCAGTCACAGCGGTGAAAGGATTGACTGTGTGCTTCATTGAAATCTTTGTGCAGAATTCGTGTGGTTTTGCGTAGGCCCGTATACATCAGCTACATGTTCAAGCCATTGCCCAGCCAGGTCATGTACATCAACCCCTGCGCTTTTAAGAATCTAGCATGGAAGTTAGTTCACTTGAAATTGCATATATAGCACTACGAGTTTCGATTGGTACGGAAGTTAGTGTGTACTGATGTAGTTGAAGCACAACTGAATGTGCGTATCCGTACTAGCATTAAAATTGATATTGCATCTAATTGGCGTCATCTGATCGAACATTTGGCAAGAGCCAAATTAACATCGGTCGAATCCATGATGATTAATGTTCTGCGCTATACAATACAGGAGCAGGAGACACATTCCGTCTGGGGGCGCGATGATTAGCTAGTTACAGCAGGTGACAGTCGAGGCTAACCGCTCGGTCGCATGGATGCATGGGCTGGGCGTCTACGGTGTTTTGGCTAGGATAATCAAGACTCTTTTTGAAGGAAAAGACCCCCTCAGGGATGATATCGTTGATTAGATTGGCAAACTACATGTTCGATGTTCATGCCAAGAGGCTTACATATCAGAGAAAGGATAGGAGAGGAGACATGACAACGATTTCTACACATCATAGAGTTAGGTCATTGCTAATTGCCTCTCTTGCTAGGCAGTCTGCTTGTTGGTTTTGGTCCTTGCCAATATAACTGTACCTGGCCTTCATGCGGTTGCCTTCTTACTTGATCAGGAGGATTATCGGTCTAATTACCATTCAATGGATGGCATATTGATGTCTTCAGAGTTGATGGCTTGTATGACAGCAATGTTGTCGGATAGAATTTGATGATCAAGACACTGGTGACACGTGAGGATATAGGTGAACTAGGATGTGAACGCAATTTTGCTTAGTGTGTATCTTCTTCATCTTGGCCGGTAGTAATTCGAGCTACTACACTCTTTCCTGGTTTGGATGGGAGCTGCTGCTTGTGTCAACGTTACGTTAGTTTTATGTGTTTTATCTTGTAATGAACCTGACGGGTTTGGTTAATGAAATCGGGAGGCAATTCCTTAATTTTATTATAAAAAAGGCGTAGTCGGACAACTTTATTCGATCTGGATATAGCCTTTCGTCACGCCCCGGGACTCGATCATCCGGAATTTCCTAGCTGCATTTGAGAAGTCTGAGCTCAGAATATCATGCACTAGACCGACTATACTAGCTACAAGTACGAGTATTAACAATTTTAGATAATGAAAGAAATTACTCTCCTAGCATCTACATCGTACGATGCACTAGCAAAGAATCCAAATCACAACCACTACATGAATGCTACAATAGATTTATTGATGTCCAAGAGACGATGAATGAAGAAGCCAACATACAACTTTAGCTAGCTCCCGACATGTCATGACTTTTAACCAGATGCATTGAAATCTCGTCCTTGTAACAGATATATATATAGAGAGAGAGACAACAGAGGGAGTAAGTAAAATTCATACAGATCACACTACCTCAGAAAACACTTGTGCTGCACGATTATCACTGACGGGCAAGAGGTTGCCTGTCACTGATGATAAATACCACTGACGGGCGGTAAAACGACCGTCAGTAAAACCACTGGGAGAGATGATATTTATTGACGGGCCCTAGGAGGGAGGGGCATTTTCGGCCTCACCACTGACATGGACCTCCACTGACGGGCGCAGAGTAGCCGCCCGTCAGCGAAGGTTCTACTTGCACTGACGGGTACCGAGGAGCCCGTCAGTGGAAGTTGATTTCCGGATAGCGTCTTAGGGCACACTTTTCACTAACGGGCCCCTTTGGATGCCCGTCAGCGATATGTCTGCGTATAAAGCAGGGGAGGCGCCCGCAGCTGGCCAGTGTGCTCACGCGCCTCACACGGCTAGCTGCGAGCGCCTTCACCTGCGCCGCGCCGGAGTGCTGCTCCTCCTCCAATTGGTACTATCCCTTCTCCCCTCCTTCCCCTCTCCCTCCTAGATGTAAGAGTTCTAGATCTAGAACTCTCTTGACCCTCCCTCCACCCATTTCCCTTCTCTTTCCCCCTCCCCTCCTCCTTCCCTCCTCCTTCTTGATGTATCTAGATCTAGATCTCTCTGAAACTTCACTCTTCTCCTTCCTCCCTCCTCCTTCTAGATGTATCTACATCTAGATCTCTCTTAAACTTCTCTCTTCTCCACCATTTTTCCCCTCTCTCTCTTCCTACCCTCTTCGGAAGGCTCTCTCTCTCTTAATTTTGTGTTTATTTTATTAATTTGAACTATAATCAATTAATTTCTTGTTGTAGGGATCGATGGATCAAAGTTGGATGTACGGCGAAAGAGCAACACGGAGTTTCGTCGATACTTTGAATGAGTTTCTAGATGCGGCCGAGGAAGATCGGGAGAAAAAGGGTGCGAACAAGATGTGTTGTTCGTGTTGTGTATGCAAGAACACGATAATGGTCAGGGAGAGAGGCATGTTGCAGCTACACTTGTTGACTAAAGGTTTCATGGAAGGTTATACACGTTGGACAAGTCACTGTGAGAGAAACCGAAATTTTATCTAACCCTGAATGTTTAGAAGAAGAGGCCATACACGAAGACGCAGAAGAAGATGAAGACCATATTTCTGAATGTAGGGATGACTTGACGAGAGAGGCGGGAAACAATTTGGCTGAAATGTTGAGGGACAGTCACATGGCAGACCAGGTGGTCGAAGACCCCGAGGATGAAAGAGAGGTCGTAAAGTTTGCGAAAACTGATGGAAGACTCGACAAAACCACTGTATCGCATGCGATCCTGAGCACACACGTCTATCAATCACGCTAGAACTTCTAAGGATCAAGACGGCCCACAACTGTCCAGACGCAAGCTTCGATGAGACACTGGCTTACCTTGCGACGGTTTTTTCCAAAGGAGAATGTGTTGCCTATGAGCATCGAGGAAGCCAAGAAGGTGGTCTGTCCCCCTTGGATTGGATGTAGAGAGACTCCACGCTTGTCGGAACGACTGCATTATTTATCGCAAGGAGTATACAGAGCTGCACAAATGTCCGGTGTGCGACACATCTCGATATAAGCGGGGCAGAAACCAAGACGATGACAGAGGAAGAAGTGACGAGTAGTGCCCCTGCAAAGGTTGTATGGTACCTTCCAGTCCTTCCCCGTTTGAAGCGTTTATTCGGCAACAAGAAGGGGCAAAGCTGCTGCGTTGGCACATAGAGGGGCGAAGAAAGGACGGGGTGTTGAGACACCCAGCTGATGCTTGTCAGTGGAGGGCAAATCGACGCCGAATACCCAGATTTCGGTAATGATCCGAGGAATATCAGGTTCGGTATGAGTACGGACGGAATAAATCCATTCAGCAACATGAGCAGCAGACACAGCACATGGCCCGTGGTTCTCTGGATCTACAACCTCCCTCCATGGTTGTGCATGAAGCGGAAGTACATGCACCTGTCTATTCTCATTCAAGGGCCAAAACAACCTGGAGTGGATCTTAACGTGTATCAACAACTACTGAAGAACGAACTAGCTACGCTATGGGAAGAAGGGGCTCAGGTCTGGGACGCGGACAGAGAAGAGTTCTTCACTCTGAAAGGCCTGTTGTTCACAACGGCGCAAGATTATCCCACGTACGGGAACACATGCGTGTCAGTGCACCAAAGGATATGAAGCATGTGTTAAGTGCATGAAAGAAACGACGAGTGTTTTCTTAGAGGGCTCTAGAAAAATCGTGTTCATGGGACGACCGAAGGTGGCTGACCATGAATGACCCATGGAGAGAGGACACGGAAAGGTTCGACGGAACAAAAGAAATCCGTCCAAAGCCTCGCGGGAAGACCGGACAAGAAATTTATGATCTCTTGAATGAAATGGACGAAGTTGAGTCAGGAAAAGGAAAGAAACAATCGCCGGTAAAGGGTGTCTGGAAAAGGAAATCTGTTTTTTGGGAATTGCCTTACTGGCCTCACCTAGACACACGTCACAGCATTGATGTAATGCATGTCGAGAAAAATGTCTGCGACAGCTTGCTTGGTCTCTTGCTCAACATTCCAGACAAGACAAAAGATGGACCGAAGGCACGAGCAGACATGCAACACATGAATATAAGACCTGAGCTGTGGGCAACCAGAGAAACGACCAAGACGGGGAAGAATGGTATCAGAGTCAAGACCAGCTGTCCTGCTGCCTGCTACACTCTGAGTAGAGACGAGCTCCATAGCCTTTGCAAATGCCTCTATGCTATCAAAGTTTCTCTGGGTTACTCCGCAAACATCCGAAAACTTGTTGACATGAAGACTCACCGACTGATTGGCATGAAGTCTCATGACTGCCACGTGATGATCACACAGATACTGCCTGTTGCAATTAGAGGTATCATGGAGCCAAGTGTCCACAAGACGATCACGGACCTTTGTAACTTCTTCCACACTATCTGTCAGAAGTCAATCACAGTGCAACGCTGCCTAAAACTGAAGGCCGAGATCACTGTCATACTATGCGAACTTGAGATGTATTTCCCTCCAGCATTCTTCGATGTCATGGTACATCTCATGATCCATATCATCCCGGAGATACTGGACCTTGGTCCCGTGTTTTTGCACAACATGTAACCGTTTGAAAGGTACAATGGGGTTATCAAGCGCTATGTTCGTAACAGAGCACATCCGGAAGGTAGCATCATCCAAGGCTATGCTACCGAAGAGGGCGTCGAGTTCTGCACGGATTACATGCATGATCAAAAACCTATAGGTGTTCCAGTTTCGCGGCACACAGGCAGGCTCGACGGTAAAGGTGCGATCGGGCATAAAAATTTACATGTGTATCAATCGGACAGATCAGATGACTACAACAGAGCACATTTCGTGGTGCTGCAACACTTGGCTGTGGTACGGCCTTATATTCAGATCCACATGAAACAGTTTGCACGAAACGAATCCAAAAAAGGGCACAGTTGCGCTCACAAAAGAGCATAACGCAAAGTTCTCTGGGTGGCTAAAGACTACTGGTATGAAAGGGAGCTGTCAAATGCAGAAGAAGAAACTGTCCAAATGTTGTCACAAGAACCCGATAGCAAAGTCGTGACGTGGCAATCGTATGATATCAACGGATACACATTCTATACCGAGGCTCAAGACCGGTGTACTATGTACCAGAACTGCGGTGTAACGCAGGAGTCTAGAACTGGTCATCAGGGCAAGAAGTGTAGGTACTACGGCGTGATCGAAGAGATCTGGGAACTTGACTACACCATGACCAAGATCCCCATGTTTCGTGTCAGATGGGCGAAAGACGTCAGAATCGAAGATATGAACACCAGTACCATGGTTATACCTCCACCGATCCCTATGGAGTCACGACAAGTCAAATCAATCAGTCCCAAAGATGAGCCATGGGTATTAGCCAAACAACTCGCCCAAGTCTTCGACATAAAAGACCCAAAGAATAAGAAGCGTGTTTCTTCAGGCAGTTTCCGAACGTTTTAATTATCACAGACCCCGAGCTTCAGGCGGTTTTCGAACGTTTTGGTATAATCTAAACGCAATCTCTTCTTGAAATATACTATTGTGCTTCCATTACGCTAACGGCCCGTACCTTGTGCCATTTCCCTTGCAGAGGCAGCTGTCGCAGCAGCCTGAGAACTCCCAGGACTCTGTCCAGAGTGAGAGGTGGGAAGACCATCTCTCGAAGGCTCTAGGAACGAGGGAGAAGACAGGGCGTGTCCGAGGGATCGGGAGCGGGGCTATATGGGACGAAGTCTTTCCTCAAGACCGCGAGGTTGCCCGCCGGAGGAGGAGAGAAAGGCAAAACATCTCTTCTGCAAGATATGATAAGGGCGGCCCAGGAGGCTGGCAAGCTGGCGGCGCAAAAATATTTAGAGTCTAGAGGCTACGACGTCCGCGATGCATCTCGTCCACCTATGCATCCTCGTGGACATCAGCGCTCCTATCCTTCTGGATGGAGTAGCTGCGCCTCAGCCTCCGACATCGCCCCCGAGTCGCCAAGTCCCGTCGAAGACATTGTTGTAAACTTCCTCGCCACCATGAATCACTTGTATGAGGGCTCTAATTCACAGCATAGTACGGATAACAATGGGTACCTTTATTATGCAGGGGGCCTATAAAATGCCACCTCACTATCCCTTTGCCCAGCGTGAAGAAGACGGTTGCACATGGCTTAGTATTCCCAACAGTAGAGGGCCGACATGCCACAACGTTGCTATACCTTCCCACATGGCGAGGGTGCAGGTGGACCGCGTCGTCGCCGAGTTTAGTGACGTCGCAGTCCCTGTCGCCCCTAAAAAGGATGTCACGAAGCTAGGAGACTGCAAGGGGTACTATATCCTGTGGCCGAAGAGCCAGATAATTATCCCCGGGGTGTCCTCTCCTAGTACGTCAACCATCCCCTCTCCATCAACCGGAGCCGGCCCGTCTCCGCTCGGCCTGTGCAGTACGCCGGTTTCGTTCGATGATCGGAACAACGATCTTGCTGAGCAGCACCACACGATGATCCTTCCATCCCAGGAGGAGGAGCAACCCAAGACAAACTCGCCGCCCCGTGAAAGGCGCTCCAACCATCACCATGACCCGAAGGCAGCAGGAAAGACGGTCTTATCTCCAAGCACGCTCAATGCCGCAGTGGGCGAAGCGTTGACGGGAGGCAAGAGGGCCTCCTCTCCAGAGCCGGAGAGGAAAAGAAAAAGGGCACACAAACGGGGCGGCACCGCTGCGAAGGAGGCAAGCAAGAAGAGCAAGAAAAATGTCTTATCATTCCAGACATCTGCCGAAACTGTGAAAAAGCCTCGACGACTAGTGTACGAAGCAGGTGAGCCCTTGCTCCCAGATGATGAGGTGCAGAGGTTGTCCGCACAGATGAAACTTCTCCATGACACAATCATGATGAAGTCACAGAATCGGGATGATTATGAGCTACATTTTAAGGTCGAGGTGCCAAAAGATTACGGTTTCTTCCTGGAGAGACAGCATGACACCTTCGACATCAATTTTGAAGATATATTTAATTTGTTCAACTTCTTCCGGCTCGACACCATGCTCGTCAGGCTGTGGGCGCTTCACCAAACCCAAGAGAGTAGGCGTCTGCCCAAACTACGTTTTTGGAATAATTGATCTGGTCGTTATGAACGACTACTATGTACGAGAAGCGAAGCCGGTCCTAATAAATTTCCTCACTGAGTCATGATATACCATAAGGACAAGGACTACGTACTCATGCTCTACAACCCCCCGTAAGTTACTTACAACCGTCCCTAGTTTGCTTTTCTTAAGCACATATCCCCGTCTGTTTATATTCATTCGTTACCTTTTACGCAGCGACCACTGGATCCTCATTGTCATCCACAAGCCTTCCAAAATGATATACTATTTTGATTCCCAAGAAGTGCCAAGCGGGACTTCTCAGGAATTAAGTAAGTTCTGGAAGCCGCCTTTTGGGAATACAACTTGCGAGGGGGGAAGCAGAAAGTAAGAATAAGAAGCTGATCCACAAATTCAACTTCCCTTGCAGGCAACAGCCGGAAGGTAGCGTGACCTGTGGGTACTACGTCTACGCTCACATAGACGCGTTCGTCATATCCCACAACCCGTAATGGAGCCAGGATCAATTCAATAATTTCATACACGACCTGGCCGACGATAAGTACGACTGGAGGAAGGACTTTACCCGCATCCAGAAGACCTTCGCGTACGTTATTAATAACGAAGTCATTCGGCCAAGCGGTGATTTCTACGCGGGACTCCAATTACTCGCTTACCGCCGCACTGGAAGTCCTAGCCAAGCATCGTAGACATAGATTAGTAGGGCTAGTGAGAATAAACATTGTTAAATTTATTTGTTTGTCGTTTTAATTCGTTGTAAACTTGCTTTTATATGTATACTTAATATTTGTGATATTAATTGGTATATGTGCTTAATATTTGTGATATTAAATGCATAATATTTGTGATATTAATTGCTACATATGTTTCATATTGTCTATTCAGATATGTTTAAAAAAATTATAAAAATATTTCCACTGACGGGCAACATATACTTACCCGTCAGTGGAAAGTGTCATCACTGACGGGCGCAAATTAAGGGTCTGTCAAAGGAAGTGCTGTCAGGATGCTGCCCGGTAGCGCTGCAAGTATTTTCACTGACGGTCAGGTTGGACCCGTTAGTGAAAGTTCATCTGTACGGCGGAAGTCCGCCCGTCAGTGAAAGTGGAACTTCTACTAACAGAAGGTTACTGACGGGCCCGAGACCCGTCAGCGATGGTTTTTTTGCGCCCGTCAGTATTGGTATTTCCTGAGGTAGTGTCATCATGCATGATGGCAAAGATTCGCCAGACTTAACAAGGTCATATGTGTACATAGCCTCACAACCATAGTATCTAGGCCCGAGTAGCATCAGGAATTCTATCATCGCATCGGCTAGTGTAACAACCAGTGTCTTAAAACTCACTAGAAGCCCAGCCCCTACATAGGACGCACACGAATGCATAGCTTGTTCTTGCTGCCTAAAGCTGTGCCGTTGGTTTTCTTCCCGTGCTGTAGTGCCCTCGTCTCACGCCTACTGGATAGCATGGCTTCGGTCCTCCAAGTGTGCGGAAGGAATGGATCCATCAAAATGGATGGGTGTGTCTTGCTCGGACACAAGGAGATCCAAGGATTGACTGTAGTTCTTTGAAAACTTTGTGCAGAACTCGTGTGGCTTTATGAAATTTATAGCAAAAATGCAGTTATATGTTACTTCATTCAGGCAGCTACTGATGCAGTTATACCAATCAAAATATGCTATTTTTGTAGTTCATCCAGGCAGCTACAACCCGGGTTGATTGCTGTGAATTCAACGGTGGTGGACCGCCATGCCGCATCAAAATCGCCAGATGGGTCTCTCTTTCTTTTGAGAATTTGAAACTGATGATTTTCTTGTTGCTCGGTTCATACTTCATTCAAGATAATAATTTCTGGTTAGCTAGGACAGCATCATGCGTTGTATACACGTGCTTACTGTGGCATAGGCACCAATGAGGATGGTACACCCTCCATTCCGATACATAAACCATATTTTAATTAGTTAAGACACGAGTTTAACCAGCAGTCGCTTCATTAATATGTGGTTTATATGATACAAAATTATAATCATAGATAAGTATTTTTGAATATAAATCTTCTAACATCAATTTTATGTCACATAAGTTACATACTAATAGAGTAATTGTTAGTCAAAACTTTATCTTAATGAATCAAAATACGCCTTATATACAAGGATAGAGAGTGTGTCCCATTCTAGTGCATGCATACCTATATGTGGTCACAGCCTTGTAGAAATGGGAGAGTTCTTTATTCTTTCTTTCTTTCTTTTCTTTCTTTCTTTTTTTTTGCGAGAAGCAGGAATGACATACTCATTTAGGTTGATTAGTCAATGGATGGTAAATAATGGCCAGTTACTTAATTAACCTTTAAGATTAACCTTTAAGGCAATACCGGTCCAGCCAGGTCATGTAGATCTTCCCCAAGAAAGATTTTTTTTAAGTATCTAGGTACAGAAATTAATCAAATTGTCCTTCAAAAACCAACCGGACAATTCACTAGTACAGAACCATCATACAAGACCTTTTATCCCATAAGATTGGCCAAATCCATTAAGGATTTCTCCCATCCTAGACGGTTAGGTCGGAGCAACCGTATGAGATATGAGTTCCTAAAAGAAATGTCGTGGTGTGGACCCACTAGCGACACAACCAATCCGTGACAGTTGTAAAATCAAAGCCATCGCAGATGAGGCATTTACCTGTAACGGTCCATTCTAGCGAACCATGTGGAATGGTTTGGATATAATCCGTGACGACCGTAAATATGAGCTGTTGCGGATGAGGCAGTTATTCGTGACGGTCTATTTTGGTGAACAGCGTAGGATGGTTTCCTCAAATACATCTGGCCATGACCAAATGGGTCTAGACAGATCTAGAAGCCCGAGATTTGTCTGACTTTTGCAGCCAGCTGGTGAACTTGGGGGTGATTTTAGGGTAATTTGGATTTTCTCGCTTCAATTACTACCTACTTTCAGAAGATCTATTTGTTATTGTTTCTTAAGGGTTAGTAATTGCATTATACTACTTATCTTCGTTGCAAATTATTAAAAAAGAAGGGGAAGACCCAATTAAGAAGCATATGGTTAGATTATGGTTGGAATGTAAATGAAGATTGTTTAATTGTCGATAGCATACTGTAGGTTTTACATGTACTCTAGCTAGATTTATTTATTTTTAATTTGTACGTATATATGCATGGTATATTTAAAATTAAGTTAGCATTGCAGTAATTAAGTAAACTGAGAAACTAATGCATTCTTTAAATGTAAATGTAGATGGATCGAGTGTGAATGTACAACAAGATCCGTGTCAGTGAAGCATACATCAATGACGTTGTTGATTTTAGAGGAGTGGCGATATGCGGAATAAGGGAAGAGTAGATTTTTTGTTCATGCATTGATTGCGAGAATACTAGGCAGTGGGAGAACCCACAGCAGGTGGAAGACCACTTGTTTTGAAAGGGTTTCATGAAAGCATATACATATTAGACCAAGCACGGTGAAAAAGCCGGTCATACCTGAAGGTAATAATTACATTAGGGAGGAGGAAATCAACATTATACCAAGCAGCATCAATGATGATCAGCCAAATGATGTTGATCATGCTTCTCATGGCCCAAGAAGGACATGTCTTGGAGAATGCACATCGGCATCATCGGCTGCCCCCGCATTTTCTCTTGCGTCTGCTCCACATGCCAAGACACCTTCCAAGCTTCATGATCAGCTATAGCTATCAGCACCGCCAGTGCTACCGTTTAAGTTCCCTCCCTCCGCCCCCTGAAGACTACATACAAAAAGCGGGAAGCTAAGGGCCAAAGCGAATACACTAACTAACGAAGAGCTGGATAGGTTGTACCCCAAGATGGAGATTTCCCATCAGTACACACATGGAGAGCCATTCCTCCCACTTAATGAATTGGCGCATGTAGGTTTGTTGTGCCAGAAATTGCATGCACACTACACGACCATCTCCAACAAGCAAGGTGCAAAAAGATAAGTGATTATAGCTATCCATTTCAAGCCGCAGCATTTCCTCCATGAGGCGAGTGATTGCGCGGTAGGCTTCGAGAACTTGTTCCTCCTCTTCAACCTTCAGGACGCCTCATTGTCTCTATTCAAGCAACTTGCTGCTAAGTGCATACATATTAATTAAGTATTTCTATACCTAGGCACATGATCACTAAATGCAAAGTAAGGAAAGAACTGGTAGGTTTCCTTGACCCACATTTAAACTCGAAGCAACGCATCACCAATAACTCAGAAGTTGTCAACAATTACTTAGTAGAAGCAATGTGGATTCAAGGAGCAAGCAATTTAGACTTCTTTCATTCAAATAGGAATAAGTTATACAATATGTTTTTTATACAATACGAAGTACACTGGTTCTAACCGTGAACATAAACTTTTGCAGCTTCAACTTTAAGGTATTCCTTAATTAACGATAAAATTCTCTTAATATCATCTTACTTTATAAAAAATGTTATCCATAACTAATCCTTTTGCTATATATTTTTCTAGTGTAGCCAGCAACCGCCACAAAGCAACCTTTGTGGCTATTATGTTTGCCACAATGTGATAAAACTCGTCCCATGCTCGAGGATCAAAGACATACAGGGTCTACTCACGGTTAGTCAATCTTAACTTTTTACTAGTACTTTCCATTTAACATATATGCACGACACTAAACTTACTTTCTATAGGTTTTGATTTAAATGGATGAGAAGGCAATGAAGGAAGTCGACCTCGTCGAGATTTAAGGGCAATTCAGCTACTTTTTCATTACAAATTTCTTATCTCTTGTCGGAGAGTTCAACAGACCATAGATGGATGGATGAGTAGACTTATGGTGATGTGCATGTAATACTACTTTTTTCTCATGCACACTTGCGTAGATGGGTTTTGATGGAATTATGCCATTTGAATTCATTAATGTGTAGATGGATGACGATATGTGGATATAATGTGTATTTTCTATTATGTGAATCAATTATGTTGTGATGTGCTCTCTATATATGAATCCTAGAAAAATTATGATGAATTTGATGTCTACTAACCTAAAAAATTAATATTTAATCATATTTTTTTACGGTTGCAACAAAAGAGCCACTTGGGATGAGCACCTCATCCTAGACGGATTCAAACAACCATCCATCACGAATGAGACGTGTCATCCCAGACGGCTCTATCCTAAGCAACATTGCGGATGACACACCTCATCTCACGTGGCTCTTTCGAGAGAACCGTCTGAGATAACAACGTCTTAACCTCGACCATCAGTTGTCAACGGAACCATGTGGGATGACCATTTTCAACTGCTTAGGATATTTTGTTTTATACTAGTGGTTGCTATGCATTTTATATTAGAAGGTAAGAGAACAAGAGCCAAACTGTCCAAAGCAAAGAAAACAAAGAACAGCTGAAGAGTTGTTTAACTTAGCAAACCATTGTAGTAGTACTAATGTACTTGATATATAGTCCTATAATATTGAAATATTCTATTTGCACACAACTGAATAAAAATGTAGCAGTCTACATGCATCCATGCAAGGTTTTTTCTTCGAAAATCACATGCATCTACTCACCACGACCAATTTAAAAAATTCAACTCACTCAAAAACATGATTTCACACAACTTTTGCATGAATTTCGTGAAAATAGTTTATATTCAACAACAGTTGAGGGTGGATCCAAATCACGAAAAGTGATTTGTGACAGGTAAATTGATCAACCCTAGTGTTATGTTCATAGCGGAAGATTCTCAAGGGGGGCGATTCGTTTGCATAATCTCACGTTTTCCCTTCATCGTATGCTCCCCTCAATCTGATTTCTGGGAAACACGCTGCCAGGAATCAAGGATGGTAACGTTTGGTTGGTTCTAATGGAAACTACAGGTAATTCAAGGAAGTTCAAATTTTGAACACAAGTTGGATAACATAATTCGAATTTATGTAGTTTGGAGAATGAAGTTTCACAAATTTAGAAGTTTTGCCTTCCTCGTCGCCCACTTCCGTGCTGCCATCCTCACCGCGCTCCAAGAGGAGCGACGCGGTGCCCGCGACGACGACTGCCAGGTCAGTGAGTCTGCTTGTCACTAACTTATGCTTCCCGACGTGCCTCGTCTCGTCGTCGCCCACGACTTCGCGTCCGCCTGGATTCAAAGCTTCGCCCACGCCGCCGTTGGCTTCCTGCGCGCAGCGGCAGCGCATGCCATCACCAACAGGCAGGGCAGCAGCGCCGGCCGCGGTACCCCCCTCCATGGAGCCGCTGTTCCAGCCGTGTCTGCAGCCGTTGCTCCCGACGCCGCCATCGCCTCCACCCCAGCCACCGGCGAACAGACGCAAGACGCTTGCCGGGATGTGCATCAGTAGCAGGGGAGGTTTCTCCCTGCATCGCTCGAGTGCACGGATCAAAGCGCGTGGCGCCGGCATGGCGGTGTCCATGCAAAAGGAAGCCTAGAGCCTGCTCTGCTGCACCATTGGCATTGTCAAGGACGGTGAGGACGTCACGGAGGCTTCCCTGAGCGAGTTTGATCGCCAGTTTAAAGATCAGCTACCTGACGCAGTGATGGCAGCGCTACGTGGGATGTTCAAACTCGACGATGTCCAAGCGACAGCAATCGAGGAGGCCCTCATCAACCATGGTGGTGATGCATCCCTCGATCACGAAGAGGCGACACAAGTGGTGTCCGCCTGAGGACCGCCGAACGGTTGTAAACCTGAGTCCAGCTGTTTCCCATGTTAGCGAAACCTTACTGTTCTAGAGGGCTCTTTTGGGGTGGTCTTTGGTTGTCTCATGATGTATCAGCTAGGTCCAGCAGCTGGCCTGTAGCTGCTTTTGAGTTTTATTAGTTCCATCATGTTAGAACAACAAGTTAACTTCTTGTGTTCGAATGTAAGGGGTTTAAATTGTCCGGATAGGAGATCAACAGTGCACGAGACAATCGCAGCGACAACTTGCCACATTGCTTGTCTGCAAGAAACTAAACTTCAAGACATTGATCAATTCACCGCGGCCTTCCTTGGCGGGCACAGGCTTCGCAATTTCGCCCAGAGGCCGGCGACTGGCACCAGAGGGGGCATTTTGCTCCTATGGGATGACGGGGTGATTCAAATTACCAATGTTTCCATCTCCACCTACTGCCTTTCGGCCATGGTCCAAGTCCACGACTCCGGCGCCTCTTTCAAAATTACAACGGTCTACGGTCCTACTTCCCCCTCGAGCAAGGATGCCTTCCTCGCGGAGCTTATCGTGCAAAAGCCACCGGTTGGGGTTAAGTGGCTTGCCATGGGTGATTTCAACCAAATCTATCGCGCTCGTGACAAAAACAAAAGAAACGTTAACCGAAGCCGCATAAATCGTTTCCAGGCTGCTCTTCATGCCTGCGAGCTCAATGAAATCCACCTCCAAAATAGGAGATTCACCTAGTCTAATGAAAGGGAGAACCCCACACTTTGCAAACTCGATTCCTTCTTTTGCAATGCCAACTGGGACGCAAGTTTCAACACTCATGTGCTCCATGCCCTTTCCTCCTCGCTATCCGACAATTGGCCGCTCCTTCTTGCCGATGCTAGTGGGCCTAAGCGGCCCAGGAGCTTCAAATTTGAGAATTTTTGGACCTCACTTCCGGGTTTCAGTGAGGTTGTCCTTAATGCATGGCATGAGGACTCCAATCATGAGGAGCCTTATCAACTGCTGTACCATAAGCTAAAAAAGACCGGCTTAAGGCTTTCTGAGTGGAGTAGAGGGATGTTCTCCAAGGCAAAGCTTCACCTCCACGCCGCTCTTCTGGTCATCCTTCAACTTGACATTGCCCAAGAAGATCGTGCATTGTCCCCTGATGAACAAGACCTTAGATCCAAGCTTAAAAGAAGGGTGGTGAGCTTGGCGGTGTTTGAGAGGGCAAGAAGAAAGCAATGTGCCCGCATATCCAATTTGAAAGAAGGGGATGCCAACACCAAATACTTTCACCGCAGAGTGAATGCTAGAAGGAGGAAGAATCATATTCACTGGATAAAGCACAATAATGGGTGGGTCACCAACCACGAGCAAAAAGAAGCTATTATTCATGACCACTTCTCCAATGTCATGAGAAAGGAAACCCCTCAATCAAAGGACTTCAATTGGGAAGGACTCAACTTTGGGGACAATGACTTGCTCGAGCTTGATGCTCCAATCACTGAGGAAGAAGTGAAAACTGCCATCAACCAAATGCCTAGCGATAAAGCTCCCGGCCCGGATGGGTTCACCGGAGCCTTCTTCAAGAAATGTTGGGCTATCATTAAAGATGACATCATGAAGGCGATCCGCCTTTTCGATAACCTTCATATTGCCAACCTTCAATGGCTCAACTCCACAAACATCGTGCTATTACCCAAGAAAGAAGGAGCGGAGGAAATCACCGACTATAGACCTATAAGACTGATGATGACATGGCACCCGAGTATCATCAAGGAGGACGAATCCAGCCCTCTGGCCATAGGGTGGGCTGAGCCGACCACTCGGAGTCCGACTTCTACACGGGGGTGCCTCATCAACGTGGAGTACAAGACATGGACTAGTACCTGCCTGGTATACCCGGAATCTGTTGTAACTATTTAGGAAATAAATCTGTTAACCGATCCGGACTCTTGT
Organism: Stipa capillata; assembly: GCA_019208055.1. Lineage (NCBI taxonomy): Eukaryota > Viridiplantae > Streptophyta > Magnoliopsida > Poales > Poaceae > Stipa > Stipa capillata. The sequence goes on from JAGXJF010004866.1 coordinate 367,885, forward strand.
AACCCTATCTCGGTCGCCTATATAAGGCCTGGTAGGGGACCTCCGATCGGTAAGCTTTTTAGTCATAGACAATCTCTATTGTTTCATAGCTCAAGTAACATCGAGATTGATTCTCCAGGGCTTGTGGCACTCGGGATTCAAGCTATACTAGCCACCGAACACATGACGTAGGGTATTACCTCTCCGCGAGGGCCTAAACCTGTCTAAATCCTGTCTCCCGTGTGCACCCATCCGGATTTGCTGTGCTCACACCGCCCCATATTCAGTATTGCCGGAATAATACTCCGACAAAGCCTCATTCATGCCATCGCCAAGATTATTGCAAAAGTTCTTGCCACCCGGCTTGGCCCCCACATGCACGCCCTCATTTCCAACGCCCAAAGCGCATTCATAAAAAGGAGAAGCATCCACGACAACTTCATGTATGTGAGGAGCCTTGCCCGTCGCCTTCACACAAGCAAAACTCCATCCCTCCTATTTAAGATTGATATTCGCAAAGCCTTCGACTCGGTCAAGTGGGAGTACATTCTTGACCTCCTTCAAAGACGAGGATTTCCTAGCAAATTTCGAGATTGGATCGCCGCCTTACTCCACTCCTCCTCCTCGTGGATCCTCCTCAACGGGGTAGCTGGCCCCCCCCATCAAGCACGGTCGGGGTCTACGTCAAGGGGACCTGCTTTCGCCATTACTCTTTGTGATTGCTATCGACCCCCTCCAACAAATTCTCGACCTTGCCACGAGGCATGGCCTACTTCACAAGATAAGAGGATGAAGAACAATCTTCCGAACTTCCCTCTACGCCGATGACGCGGCTGTTTTCATGGCACCTTTCAAAACAGACATCGAATATTTTGCGTGCATCTTAAGTTGCTTTGGTGATGTCACGGGGCTATGCGCAAATTTCCAAAAGAGCTCGGTGGTGCCTATTCGGTGCGATCACCTCGACTTGAGTGCAATTCTTGCAAGCTTGCCAGCCACCCGCACATCATTCCCCATTAAATACTTGGGTCTCCCCCTCTCGGTGTGGCAACTAAGGAGAGTTGACTTCCAATTCCTTGAAGATAAAATTGCGGCAAGACTTGCCCCTTGGGAAGGCCAAAACATCACCGCCACGGGTAGAGGAGTGTTAGTCAAATCTGTACTCACCTCGCAAGCGGTTTATCACATCACCCCCCTCATCCCTCTTTCGAGCACCCTTCACAGCATCAATAGGATCGAACGTGCTTTCCTTTGGTCAGGTACGGAAAAGACAACCGGTGCAAAGTTTAAGGTCAATTGGCGTACCGTTTGCCGCCCCACCGACCTTGGGGGCTTGGGAGTCCTAAACCTTGATAAATTTGCACGTGCCCTTAGGCTAAGATGGCTTTGGTTTGAATGGAAGGATCCATCTAAAATGTGGGTTGGCATGGGAAACCCATGTGACGCGACTGACCGTGACTTTTTCTATGCCTCTACATATATCACCATTGGCAATGGCGCGTGCACCTTTCTGGGAATCCCCTTGGGTCAATGGGAGGAAGCCAATTGAGATTGCCCCACTCATCTATGCAGCCTCCTCAAGAAAAAATTGGAAAGTAAGAGAGGCTTTGAACAAGGACGCTTGGCTGTTTAAAATCAAGCTCCCTGGCCAATGGACGATGGCCCACATCTGTCAAATCGTCACTCTCTGGGCTTGCATCCGAGACATCCATCTGGATGACGATGCCAAAGATAACATCACTTGGAAGCACACGGCGAGCGGTCATTACTCGGCTACTTCCGCTTACAAGGCACAATTCTTGGGGGCCACCCGTTCGCCCATGAGCACCATGGTGTGGAAGGCATGGGCACCTCCTAAGGTCAAATTCTTCGCTTGGCTGGCAACTCAAAATCGTATTTGGACCGCGGACAGGTTGACAAAACGTGGTTGGCCAAATTGTGGTTTGTGCCCGTTATGTAAGTGGGTAACCGAGTCCGTCGCGCATCTCTTCTACAAGTGCCGGTACACCGTGAGGCTTTAGGAAATGATCAAGGAGTGGCTCCGTCTCGACAACATCGACACATCATCTTGGAGTGGGGAGCGTTCCATCAAGGATTGGTGGATCAACATGTCCGAGAAGCATAGACCAAACCGAAGGGCAATGGCCTCCCTCACCATGCTCACCAGCTGGACCATTTAGAATGAAAGGAACGCAAGAGTATTTCGCCAAAAGTCTATGCCCCCGACCATCCTCCTTGAAAACATCAAGAGTGAGGCAAAGCTTTGGACCATCGCGGGCGCGAAGCATTTGAGCCAAATCATGCCGGGAGAGTAAAGTAAAGTAAAGACTTTGTATTTTCTTTCTCCCGATGTAAAAACACTCCTAAACTACTCCTTAATTAATGGATGAGGCAAATCTTATGCCTCCGTTTCGAAAAAAAAATTTAAAATTATAAATTTAACTTTGGTCTTGTTTTTTAATTCTCATAATTAATACAAAAAATTCTAAATTTAACTTCAGTCATATCTTTTAATTCTCATGATTTGAAATTTCAAAATGTACACTTGAAGATTCAATTTCGAAATGTAAATTCTTGGATAAGATCTACCAAATTAAAAAAATTAAAATTTAAAATTCAGATTTTAATTTAAAAATGTCTGGAATCAAATTTTAAAATCTATTATTCAAAATTTTTAATGTTAAAAAACAAATTTCCACAATTTTAATTTTAGATGCATATTTAGAGTTTTTCATACAAGGGCAACAACAAAGATTCCTTCGACTCAGTAATCTTAAGATAGACAGTATTTTCGATGGGAAATAGATTCGTGAAATCGGAGGTAATTCTGAAATTATGTTGTTTCATCGAGCAAACTCACAACGAGAATCTAGAGACAAGTTTGGAGAGTCTGGGCTGACCGGGACTTGGCCCAGCCAGATCGGTCCAGCTAGGAAGATTAGAGAAAACGGACCACATGCAGAGCCTCGGGAACTCCATCTCTTCATCCTGGTTGATTTCAGACGTTGATCTTGCATCTAATGGGCTGAATATATCATATAAGTGCCCCAAGAGTATTTTTGTGTTTATGTGGGAAATAAATTGTTGTAAAATACTTTTATAAGGACCGACTAGAGCCCTGTGAGCCCTAGGATCTTCTCCCACAGTTAAGAGAACCAAAGGTACAGATATAAATTTTTAAAAAAATATAGAGACTAATCAGATTTTCGACTAAACTGAGATTTTCGACTAATCAGACGGCTAAACTGAGATTTTCGACTTAGTATTTGCAAATCCGAAATTTATAATTATTTTATTCGAAAATTCTAGTTTTGTTTGGATAGGTGGTGGGAAGGGGTATTCTCGAGTTTGGATTGTGATCAGACGGTCACAAAATTTGATACTTGGTTTAAAAAATACAAATCATCATAAGAATGGTATAATAGCATTTCTGCATTTATCAGGGTTCTAAGCTGCCAAATATTTCTCACATGTATACCGACCAGTACATATGTTCCGTCCCACGGTTCTTCGCAAGGCAATTTCAACAGTTTTAATTACCCAGAATTTGTCATGTATTCTACCAAGGGAACGGTATATAATGAACAGCATTATCTTTTCATAATCTGGTGCAGAAAGAATCAAAATGTGCAATGTCGCCGCCATCCAATTAATGCCAATGTGAGGGATATATGCATGGATGGATCACTTGGTGTGGAAGAGCTGCTCCATGTCCTCGAGGTTCCGGCCCCTGGTCTCCGGCAGGCAGGTGTAGATGAACACGAACGAGGCGGCGGCGACGGCGGCGTAGAGGTAGAACGCGCCGACCATGGTGATGGCCCCATAGAGCGAGATGAAAGTCATGGTGACGATGCCGCTCATGACGCGGTTCATGGCGGTGCCGAGCCCGGCGCCCTGGCCGCGCAGCCGCAGAGGCAGGACCTCCGAGCTGTACACCCACGCCAGGGGCCCAAACCCGACGGAGAAGGTGCACACGAACGCCACCACGGCCGCCACGGCCACGACGGCGACCGCGGCGTCGTCCTTGGCGCCGGCGAACGCCGCGAACACGGATCCGAGCACGAGGAGCGACGCCGTCATGCCGCAGGTGCTCACCAGGAGGAGGGGGCGCCAGCCGACGCGGTCGGCGAGCGCCATGGCGATGAGGATCGAACCCGCCTTGGCCACGCCGAAGAGGACGTTGAGGCCCAGGAGGAGGGTGTTGGAGGTGACCGCGGCCATGGCGAGCACGCGCGGGCCGTACAGCACCACCGAGTCGATGCCCACGGTCCACGACGCGAAAGCATGACGTGAGGAGTTTTTTGTTGGATTATTGGCTAGGGGTGCAACTCGGCAGGCCGGTTGTCGAATTGGAAAAACATGGGTTTATATGTCGTGTGGAGATTGAAATTTCTATCTTGTGTCGTTTAGATAGTGTGTCGCACTCTTGTACCGTCAGTTTAAAACAGGTGGGTTTTAACCTTTAGTAGATAGCCCATAATCCTAAATGAATGGGTTTTTATGCGGCTCTTAGCGGTATATATGTGTCAACAATCAAATTAAAAACCATAGATCCTATTTGTGACCGGATGGCTCTAAATTACTGTATCAGGGTGTACATTGCTTCAAAGAGTATGGTAATTGGTTTTGTCCTCTGTGTTTGGCATAGCTGTTGCTTGGTGGGAGTGCATGTGTGAATGTTCTCGACTGTGGTTGCGACATATTGAACTAATTTATGTTTTGGAGCATTTGGAAGAATGGCCATGATATTCTTTTTCTTTTCGACCTTATCTAGTTTGAGGCATGTACTAACACAGGGAACTCCATCTCTCCATGCCCACCACATGGTTGTGCTGGTGATCGTGAGCCATGATTAGTTATGTTCACATCCCTACTAAGATCTCCCAGACGTGTGTGGATCAACTATTGACGCTGGTCATGTTAAGCCTTGTGCTTAAGTGTCCTTCAAAGACTTGTTCTGTTTCATTATCCAAATAAAACTTATGTTCTTGCATATGAACAAGAAAAAGACTTGACGTGTACAAAGTGAAACACTATCACCGATCGACGATGTCTGTTTAATCAGATATCGAATCAGAGAGGTTGGTGTTCCTCAAAAGGAAGTTTCCAATCTTATCCATGCAACTTAACTGGTAGGGTAGTCAGACACAATCACAGTAGAAAGATGCATGGTAGGTATACTATTACAGAAACAACATAGTATTTGATGACAGTTCAGTGCTTGAAAATTCGTACGCAAGTATTCTGGTTGCAATATTGAAGTCAGCAGCATCTGTCTTGCTACCTTTGGTTTGCATGGATGATCAGAGTCAAGTTCAGAAGATTTGGCAGTCTTCCTCAACAGAGCCAAAGATAGAGGAACCATCACGGGTGTGATGCCACACTTGTATACGGATGACACGATCAATTTTTAGATCATGACATCAAGAATTTAAAACTCATTTTTTGTGCTTTTGAACAACTATCGTGGTTAAAAATAAATTTTCTCAAGAACGAGTTATTTTGTTTCAGCAAAGACAAGAATCATGCAGCGCAGTATACGCAACTTTGGGGTGCGAGCTAGGCTGCTTTCCATTTTGATACCTTAGCATTTTCATGCATTACAGGAAGCTTAGAAATAGTGATTAGAAAGTGACCGAGGATCGCTTCGAAAAATGTCTTAGCAGCTGGAAGGGTACAAGTTTATCCACTGGTGGCAGATTGGTACTCAGTAACTTGGTGTTATCCAGCCTCCCTATGTTTATGATGTTATTTTTTGAGATCCCCAAGGGGTTCCAGAAACTGTCATAGATCTCAATTTTGTTGGCAAAGTGACAGCCATAAGTGAAAATATAGACTTGCTAAATGAAACATTGTTTGTAGACCTACAAGGTGGGTGGGTTGGGAATCCAAAACCCTGAGTAGAAAAACATATATCTCCTTAGTAAGTGGTTGTTCAAGTTGCTTAATGAGGATGGTATTTGGCAGCGTTCTTGAGAACAAATATTTGCATAATAGAACATTGTCACAAGGAGAGTTTTGCTGTGGTGATTCCCAGTTTTGGGCTGACCTCACAAAGGCAAAGCATTACTTTTTTTAGATAGGAAGGTTCAATCTCCAAGATGGCCATCAAATTCTATTTTGGTCGGATAAATGGCTTAGAAACGCACCCCCTAGGTCACAATATCTTATCTTATACAATGTTGTTAGGAACCCTAATGCCGCTATGTGTCAGGTATTATCCACAACTCCTCTCAACATTTCGTTTGGGAGAGCAATCATCGGGCCAAAATTGGACGCGTGGAATGACCCCATTAGTTGAGTATCATCAATTATTTTACGGCCCACGCGAGATAGTTTCACATGGTCCCTACATTAAAAATTCTCGGTCAAATCAATGTATCAAGTCATTATGAATTCGAACATTTGATTTCGTTATAAACATCTTTGAAAACTAAAGCTCCCGCTTAAAATCAAAATTTTCATGTGATACTTGGGTAGGAGAGTTATCTTGATAAAAGATAATCTTACTAAACAAAACTAGCGGGGTGCCAAGTCTTGTTGTTTTGACGATAAAGACGAGACAATCCAACACTTATTTTTTGATTGTCATGCGCCCTGGTTTCTTTTGGGTATCACATATAGCTTTTAATCTCTCATCACCTACTAGTATGTCGCATATGTCGGGGCAGTATACTCACAAATTCTTGTGGGAGCAATAGCTGTGTGTTGGTCTATTTGGTTTTGCCACAATGATGTTATCTTTTACAACGAACCTTTCTATCATCCGGATCAAGTAATCTTCAAGTGCGAAAATTTGTTGTAGTCTTGGGTGCCAATATAGAAGCTGGAATTCAAGGAAATCCTAGTGGAGGGAAGCAGGCAGTTAGAGGCTATGTTGATGGATATCTTCTCTACTAGTACAAGGCCGGATTCAGTGATGACGGTGGTCGGCGAGGCCGAATCCGGCTCCGACGACGCTCTGGGGAGACTGTGGATGGTTGTGGCTTAACTCGTGATGCAGGGCTTAGAAAATTGCGACGGCAGCGTGGAGCCCTCCCTAGCGGTGGCAACGCGGGAGAGCCCTCCAGATGGCACCAGCGACAATGGCGTGGGAGGGCCTGGCTCCAACAGGATCAAGGACGGTGCACCGAGGGGATAGAGAGAGGAGGAACGGTGCCAGAGATAGGGATAGAAAATGACTGAAGAGAGCGAAGGGAAAATGTAGTGGAAAATGTAGTGCACTGAGTATAGGTAATTTCATCATATTTTAGGAACTAAAATATAAAATATATATTTAAAGTGCCTTGCACAAATCTTGAAACAATGGTTGAGATAGTAGACAAACAGCCAATGGTAAAGCGATCATATGATACATACTCAGATTATGTCATCATGTGAAGCGATCATAACGCTACGTGCACCCAAGGAACGACGAAGAACCAGAAGAGCTTGTTTTACTTTCACACAGGTATCCCCATTAACCATTGTATTTTGTGTATTAGCTAATGTTCACACTTTCCATTAGTTCTAAGGGCACTTCTAATGCATTGTATCTTAAGTTGTATCTTACTGTATTAAATAACTGTTTAGATACAACCTTCTCAATGGTTTGTATTTTAATGTTGTCTCTAAAAAGTTTATTTATTATATTTATGATCAATACTACTATTTTAATCTTGTAGCATATTTGTGGCATAGCTCTAATACATAGTAGTATGGTGTATGAGCCAAACGAGATCACTCAAGAATTAATTTGCATCGTTTATACTGCTAAGAGCCGTATCTAGATTAAGAGACAGCTTTTCTCTCTCTCCTTCATAATTACCCCACCACGTAAATTTTTTACTTAGATGGCATAGATTAAGAGACGACTGAAGTAAAGTATTGGGACTGTCCTAAGTACGTCCAACGTCGCGACTCTAAGGTCATCATATGTGCGATTCAAAGTTTATGCAATCACAACAGAAAATTCAGTTCACTCAAGCCACTTAAAACAAAACCTTAGCATGATCGATGGTGACCAAGAAATCATCATAAAGAAAATACTAGTTATTACGCTGAATATTTAAAGTTCTATTATGTCATTTTAAAAGTTTCAACCTGTGCACGATTCCAGATTCTAGTTTGACTTGGTACTTAGTAACAGGAAACAGACGCAAGATTCACACTGATAGTCTGATAAAACTCTACATAACAACATCCAGGAACAAACTTTGCTATGGGCTACAGATATTGCCTCCCCAAACACATGGATAGAACTCTGATAGTCTGATTTTAGCTAGATTTTAAGCCATTCCGCCACTAGTAGCTGTCCTGATTATCTGAAACAAGGCTGCAAAGAACCAATAGTACAGGCCGTCAGATTTCCTTTTGTTTAGAGCACTACCTTCTCAACTTGGTAAACAAATGAACATTGAGGACAAATGCAAGTCAGATGATTATCTACATACAAACGTTACAAACATGAAGAGAACAGACGCACATATCAAGTAAAAATACTAGTTATTAGAGAAAATCAGAACTGGCACACACATGAAGTAAAACTTCTATGATGCTATCCATGTGCAATAACCTCATATGAGGCTGAGATCCAACCCATATGACACATAATGTGATAGTACCACGCCCAAATTACCTAGCTCGAACATGAATTTCCAAGCATTTGTACTATGCAAACAGGAAGTTGGCTAATTTCCCTCGCAATTAGCAGCAGATTGCCATGGACCATACTTTAGGAAAAAACAAATAGGTGGTCACAGTTTCGGTTCTTTCTTTCATTTCATGCGCTAAGTAGAAGTTTGAACACAATTGCAAGTCTTCCTTACATTCCAAAAAAACAAGGAGAAAAATTCAAGAAGTATGGGAATTAAGGGGGGCCCAAGCTGTCGTGGGGACTTGTTGACTGGGTGGGGACAACGAGAGGGCTGCATATGAGTCAAGTGGTTGCAGAGGTGAGCGGTGGCCAGTAAAGTGCCATGGAACAGTGGACAGGGAAGCAGCTCGGACTGCTCGTATCTGAAACAGGATATCTTCTACGGAGGAATTGCCAACGCAGAACATCATCGTTCACTAGCTATGGCGTCTCTGTCTTTCAATGGAGGGTCAACCCATCAGACCTAAAAGGCTGGGTGACAAGGTGCCAGCCTCCATTGACCTCTTTTTCCAGATGGCGGGCCAGATCTCGTTAGAGCCAAAATTTTGGGGGCGTCTCTCAAAAGAAAATTGGGGGGTCGGGCAGTGGTCTACTTGGCTATGTAGAGATACGCACTTCCTAACCATGTTTCAAGCACTTAACTCATGAATGATGGGATGTGTAGCTGAACCAGTCATAAAGGGCTAACATGGACAGAGGAAGAGAATTTTCACTAAATAAGGTGCGACTCCCAGAATGAATCAAGCTTTTACATGTAGTTCATGAATGCAAAGTACTAAGTGCTCAACAGTCCCAAAGTTAGTGCACTATTTTTAGTAAGCTGCAGAGACATCAGACATATATTATGATGTATCTGTGCATTGAAAAGAAATGCAACATAAGAATACTCAAAAGGATCAAACAGAATGGAGATTAGGTAGGAAGCTTACATGATCCAATGACCACAAAGATGAAGAATCCAAGCACAATAGGTCCAACGGGATAGTCATTCCCCTTCTTCACAGTAGTTTCAGGCACTGAGCCCCTCTTCATGATGTTCTTCTGGAACTTTGCACTCTTCCTGTCAGCAAGGCGCCTTGAAGTAGTCTGGAACGCAAATGAAACCAATTTAGGGTACTTTTTTGAAGTGGACAAAGAAAACATAAACATGTTGACATCCTACAGACATGACATCAAATTTGTTATTTGATATCACAAGAGACATATTTGGTTGCCAAGAAAACAATGGTCTTCCCATCCACTTAGTACTAATCAGTTTAGAGCAAAGGACCACAGCTGAATCATGTCAAATCTAATTTCTCCTCACTTCAATTATTAACATTAATAAGGATACGAATGAGTATTTTATGAGTGTCCCACTGAAAATGATGATTGACAACACACAACAGAGTTTACTGATTCTCTCCTAACTACTTAATGGCCACCTCAGTTGTTGTACACCTGAAATTGTATCATGTCGACAAATCAATCTAATCAAAATATGGTAGTTCAACAACCAGAAACTGCAATTAACATTCTAGACACGGATGATAACTGACACAGGGGATATCAATTAGAATTATCTTTAATCATTGTCCAACACACCATCAGAGATGCAGACGGCAGTGAGCATTAGAATCGAAGATAAAAAGATCAACAGTCACAAAGCACCCAAGTATGTCCAAGAACAAGAATTACCAAACACAATGCTCAGTATATAAAAGGTCAATGAAACCTATACCCTTGTCGCCCTTCATCACCATACTTTCTAAACTGGCAAAGATTCCTACTCAACAGGTTACATAGGCATCGATACTAACTAATCTTTGTTCTTATTAAAAGTAACCCCAAGCTTCTAATTCCATTCCTAACAGTAAATAACAATGCCAGCAAAAAAACACAAGCCTTACACGAACTTCTTCCATACAATTAAGGGATATTCATGCTATAATCATAGAACTGAAATGCTGAAGTTAAAAGCGCCACAATGCTTTATTCCTTGAGCTTAACTGCTGATATAGGTGAGCGCACCATATTTGTAACTTTCTGCGCAAGATTTTCAACTTTCACATTTTCAGTCTTTGTACGTCGATTTCAAAATCATCAGCATCACTATGTCCGAAGAAACTAAATCACCCTCCTTAATCCATTAGACAACATTCATATCTAATCAGTGACCATCTTTGGAAGAAAAAAAATTGTACATGTGCCAGTTCACTAATCAGGGCTACAATTTGTGTATCAAAAAATTGGCAGACCACCTACAGATCCACCACCATTTTAGGTTTCCTGATCCATCTCTGCATCTAAAATTAACCTGAAGCATAAAATTCCGATGACAAATCTCAACTCAAGGCCTACCCCAAAACGTACGATCAGATCCTTATCCAAGGGAATACGCCCATACCAAAACTCGCAGTTCAACAAAGCAGAGAGCCACACGAATCGATTATTGAAAACTGCAGCCGAAATTTCCCAAATCAAAGCCCAGCTGATGCCCCGCCCCGTAGGCAAATTTCGGACGGATCGATTAAAACATTCCCACACCCGACCCTCGCCAGCACCGCCCCAATCGAATCGATTGGATATACATGCATATCATGGATCACAAAGGAAATGGCGTGAACTCGGAACAAAATCCTTAAGACGCAAGCAGAATCAGCCAAGCCCGCAGACCGCTACACGAGGAAGGAACAGGGTTTCGATCCTCTCACCATCCCTGCGTGCCGGAGACGATGCGGGCGGCGGAGGACGGCGTCGGCGCGTCGGGGTCGGAGAAGAAGCTGTGAGAGATGCGTGATTAGGGGCGAAAGACGGGAGTTTATAAAAAACACTCCTTACTACCAGGGCACCAGGCTACCAGCCACCAGGCACGCAACGAGCGTGTGTTTCCGCGTGAGCCCTCTCTGCGTAGACGGGGTCCATACACTTGATAAATCAAGATCGCCAGGTCCCCTTAAGATTCGTGCTGTAGTCTTAACGATAGGCTGCTTGGTACAGAGAGAAGACGGCGGTCTATGGGCTTGGTGTACAGTCCGCTATGTGACGTGGAAGGCAGTCTCCGGAAGCTTCCTTTTATGGGCATGCATGGGCCTGGTCGAATGGGCTGTTTTGGGTTCTGGACTGACTCGGCCCAAATATAGCACCGGCTGACAGCTTCGGTTGCTGTCTGGTCCAGAACGGGTAACAGATCTAACGGTAATAACTGACTGGCCATCCTCTTCTCCAAAAAAAAACTGACTGGCCATCCCCTTCCTCTGCTTTTCCTCCTTTAGTAACTGGATCTGGTTCAGGTTTGAAGAAGTTTAATTTCAGAGAAAAAGAGCAAATTGATGTTTTCTCCACAACGGCAAGAGCCACTGGCGGCGGTATCTCTCCGGGGTCTTTTTGATGTGTAAACTTTCTAAAAGAGCAAAAAAAATATCCACTGTATTTATGGGTAATAGTTATTTTGGTCTACAAACTTCGAAATCAGGTGTTCACCTCCATAAATTCGTTAAGGTGTTCACAAAGGTCCAAGTCCAATTTTCATTGGCTTTGACTGCTTACGTCTTCCTCATGCCACCATGTCATCCACTCAACAATGCCGACATATCAGTCACCCTATCTTCTCCCATTTCCTTTCCTCTCGATGTCACTGCTTCTCTCTTCTCCTTGCACTGGTTGGCAGCCACTCCTCCTCTTCCCTCCCCTCCAGCCAACAACCTCCACCTGCACACGGGCATTTAGCTCCTCTAGCTTGCCGCCTTGAGCTCATGTGTCTTTGCTCCGCCATAACTAGATCTGGTCGAGGTCCGGTGAGAGGACCGTAAGGGCCGCCAAAACATATTGAAAGGATCGTAGGTGCCGACTAGAGGGGGGTGAATAGGAGGCTAAACAAATTTTAAACAAATTATTCTTCTTTATCTAAATTAAGGCTTAACAGATCAATAGGTTGAGCTAGCTGTGTGACAGGTGAGCTACACAGGCATTGTATGATATGTAAATTAACAAACAGCTGTCACACAGGTGGCTAACACAGGTAAATAGAAAGCCCTAAACAGATGTACTAGACAGATGGCTGTGTAACAGGTAACTGGCACAGATAACAGATAAGAGATACAGCAACTGTGACATAGCTATGCTAACACAGGCAAAGAGAAAGGATTGCAGCTAGATTGAGAAAAACAGCAAATCACACTAGCATGCAAATCACATAGGCAAGTAAGTACTGAAGATAAAGTACTCAGGGAGATAGGGAGTTTTTTCACCGAAGTTCTCACTCTCTTTTCAGAGATGGTATGTCTTCGCTGGAGAGGCTACTCCGAAGAGGTCGCTAGCACTAAATCGTGCTTGTTCTCCGAGTACCTGAGCTTTCAGGTCTCTTTCTCTTGCTTGTGGAAGTCCTTTCGCCTTGCAGCAGGTAGACTTCAATCACCTTCACAGACTACTGCACCAGCCCACACAAGGTTGGGTGGTTGCAGCAACTCCTACGTCTGTCTAGAAGTAGACACTCCAAGAAAGAATCTGCAACAAAGACTCTTGGAGGAACCAGTGCTCTCAGTGCTCAAAGCTCTATCTCACACTTGAACTAAGATTTGGATGATTTGCTTCTGTTCAAGAGAAAGAGGTTTGCAACGGTCGAAATGGATTGGCAAAGGTTATGCAACTGTTGAGGTCGGAGACCTCCCCTGGTCCTCTATATATAGAGTCCACAGGCATCTGACCGTTACTCTCATGCCACGTAGGATTAAGTGGGTCACCGGTGACAGGCACCGGTGACACAGCCAATCATTCCGCACAATGGTAACCGGCTCAGACAGACTGTGTCACCGGAGGCTGATACAGGTGAAACCCTAACTGACGTAGCCTCAGTACTCAGCCTGGTCTTGGCACACTACATGCCCTCAGCGCACTAACTCTTAAGCCTAATAAGGAGAGAACCTCCAACAATCTTCTGATTCAGCAGACAGACTATTGCAGTATAGTTTTCTTAGCATTTACAAGCTCTCCCCTAGCATAGAGATGTACCTGAGTCATAGAGCGGCAGTTCACCTGTGACACAGCTATGCCACACAGGTAACTTTGGCTCTGGGGTTTGAGGATGCTAGCACAACGGTGTGCTAGCACAATCCAGTTTCACACTTGTGCAAAACTGTTGTTACAGGGCCACTGACCTCAAGGCATCAGTGCCACTGTCCAACACTCTAAGCACTGAACTCCAAAGAATCAATGCTACTTCATCATTCTTAATAGTACAGGTGTTTCCTAAGGACTCAAGAAAACTAACAAACATAAGCTTCAGTTTCCACCAACTGTAATCACGGCCCTTGACGCATCAAGCCACCATCACCTTACTTGCAACTCCTTGCACAGCACCAGCTTCTTCACAACTGTGGCACAGCTGTCTAGTGCAGCCATCTCCTTGTCCTGTAAACCACATTTGTACATTTTGGGTGGTCATCCTTTCCTGGATGACTCCTCTTTATGGAACCTACTTATCATGCTTACACTCAATGTAAACATTAGATTCCAGTTTGAGTTGCCATTAAACATCAAAACCAATTTAGAGGTCTAGATGCTCTTTCACATATCAGACATGGAGGCGAGCGTCACCACCAGAGGCTCGGGGCTGAGGACCATTGGCGCCCGCGCAAACCGAATCCATACACGGGGGCTGAGAAAATTGCATCACGGAGAGCATCATCGTCGACCATAGTCTGCACGATTCAACAAGAGATGTAGCTATGCATGCGTCGCCGCCTCCATGGTTGTCGGTACGTACGGGCCCCCTCTGATCTCTCCGCTCTTCAATTGATTCTTTTCTTTACCTTTTGATACTGCATAAGAGATTGATTAGTAATTCTCATTGTTAGCTAGATGATTTGATTGCAGAGGCGTCGGAGGTGTCGGGGGCTGCCATGCCGATGGCGGCGCCGGTAGGTTAGCGTGCTGGCGAGGCAAGGCAAAAACAGAGCAAAGGAGTCATCCTCATCGTCTCTCGTGCTTCCGCCTAAAGATGCATACCTTTAGTCCTGTTTATTCAAGCACAACGACCATGTCCGAAGGACCACCCCTTTTCATGTCCTCCCCATCGAGTTGCCATCATGCGCGGTGACGTAGCACAAGAAGGCATTGGCTTCCCCTGGATGGCGCTCAAATTCCACCGCGGGCATCAGCTCCTCCTCCATTGGCGGGCTGGATTCTGGAGATAGAGAAGAGAGAATTGGAGATGGAGAGGAAGAGGAGGGTGACAAGTGGATGCTACGCTAGGAAATGTTTTTCTACCATGTGGATCCTGCTGACTAGATAACATGGTGGCAAGGTCAACGTGCCACGCAAGTGGTCAGAGCTAACGAAACCAGATTTGGACGTATAGTGAACCTCTTTAACAAGTCTCGGAGTTAGCGGACTTAAGTGATCATTGTCCACAAGTTCAAGGATCATAAGTGCATTTTACTCTTTCCATTCCAGAATGCAGGAATGAAAAAATATAATCCCTCCATCCAGAAATGTAAGGTGTATGTTGATTGGTATGTTGATTGGTTAAGACGAGGATTTAACCAATAATTACTTTATTAATATGTAATTTATGTGACATAAAATTGATATAATTAGATTTATTCTCAAAAATACTTACTTATGATTATGATTTTGTATCACATAAAACGTATATTAATAGAGTAATTATTGGTCAAAACCTTGTCTTAACCAATCAAAATACGTCTTATATTTTTGGACGGAAATCTTGAGTCTTAAGGGATTAAAATGATATTTGTGTTGCTCATATGAAAAACATAAAAATCTTTCAGGAATATGAAAAATGCAGGATTGCACTATCATGCCTACTTGAATCCTGCATAATTAGATTTACACCAAATATTGTTTGATTACATCAGAGGAAAACAAAAAATTCTTTTCAAAAGGTTTGAGTTAATGAAAAAATTTCTATGAAATATGATGCATTGAAATCTTTAGAGAATATATATAAAGATCTCAATCCTCCACAATTGCTATAAAAATCTTTTGAATCAGAGAGTCGTTATCAAAGCACAACCAAGAGATCTTCTTAAAACCGCATTACATCTTTAGGAGAAATAAAAAAAGGAGAGAAACTGGATAGAAATTCTCAGCAAAAGAATATCTGAATCTTGATCAAGTGGACTAAATTCGAAACAGAACTTTAGTTGCCATCGGATGTTATTACTTGAAGATATATTACTTCTAGTAATGAGATTATCATAATCCTCTCTTCGTACTTTCTTTTTGGGCGTGACCTGATCCCTTCCGTTTGAAGACGTCAGCGGACAACCAGCACGCGTGCGTTGCGATAGTGCGTGCTCGTCGAAAAGAGGGGTCATTTCACAAACACCAGCTTCATGCCAATGCCAACTTTCTTGATGGATATCCAGGAACCGGACAACTTTATTTTATCTGAATGTTCGGCCTAGGAAGGTCAAGTTTTTATCCGAATGTTGAACCTAGTAAAGTTTTTTATCTGAATGTTATAAGAAACAAAGAAAAAAGAGGACTGCGATTGTAGAAGACACTTATGTAATTCAGAGCAAATCAAGATCCTAACATGCATGCAGGAGCATTTGCTTTAGGATTGATGTCCGCAGTTCAGCTTGTTCCTCCGGGAGAAAGAAATTAAAGAAGTAACAAAGACTGGGTCATCTTCAGAGATGATCCTCCATTCTACACTCTGAATTCGGAAATAATAGTTGAGGTTACACCAAGAAACTTTGCACCAACAGCGTAGTAACACATAGCTCTTCTCTAACTAACCTACCACGTCGCGCCATTTCTAGCACTGCTCCTCTTGCCGCCGCCGTAGAGGCGGAACAGGTTGAACGCCGAGACGGAGGCGACGAGCACGGCGGCGAGGCCGGCGGCGATGGCGCAGGCGATGCCCCCGCCGACCTGCCTGCAGAACGCGCCGTAGAGGCCGCAGATCCCCATCCACTGCAGCTCCGGCTGGCCGCGCTTCCCAAACACCGACGACTGCGCCGCGGCCGCCACCGCGGCCATCATCGCGTACGCCAGCAGCTGGTCGCAGGCGAAGACGGGCCAGACCAGGGCCCTGCTGCTACTCAGGCCGACCAGCGCGCCGCCGCCCCTCGCTATCGCCACGACGCACCGCGCCGCCTGCAGCAGACTGTACCCGGCGGCGGCGCCGTTGGCGGCCACCAGGAGCACCAGGGCCTTCATGTCCGTGAACTTGGCCTTGCGCTCGAGGGAGAAGAAGGTCCTCGTCTGGCTGTCGGTGGCCACCAACGCGGCCGCCACGGCGCCGAAGCCGCAGATGAGGCACCGCAGCACCAGCTCTGACACCTTCGCCTTCCTCTCCAAACCGGCCATGGCCATGACACGTCTTGAGAGAGAGAGAGAGAGAGAGAA
Organism: Stipa capillata; assembly: GCA_019208055.1. Taxonomy (NCBI): domain Eukaryota; kingdom Viridiplantae; phylum Streptophyta; class Magnoliopsida; order Poales; family Poaceae; genus Stipa; species Stipa capillata. The sequence goes on from JAGXJF010004866.1 coordinate 384,857, forward strand.
TGCGTGTGTGTGTGTGTGTGGAGGCTCACATGAGTGATTGCTTTACATGTCCATGACCATTTTATAGAATAAGAAGAAAAGCTTATTCCACTATGCTAGTAGTGGCAATGTGGGATCCTTTGTGGCACTAGCTTTACTCTGGTAATGGCCATCATCAGCAGAGAGGAAGTTGTTCCGATCTTTCACATGTGCACGCCAAAACCAACTTTGGAGAAATGGGTTCACATATCATGGTCCTCCCAACTAACTCTTGGTACACGTATGTCATTAAAAAAAATTAAAAAAATAAGTGTGTACTGGTTCAAAAAATATATACTCCCTGCTTGACCAATAATATAGAAGAACTTACCAACATCTGGAGGCAAATTTACCAAGTAGGCTTCATCAGGCTAGAGCCTACCCTCTATTTTCACTAGAATACATTCACCTAGACAAACCAACAACAACATGTTAGCCATGGATTCCTTTCAGGAGCTCTGCTGCTCTTGAAACATCAGAGAAGAAGTTGATTTGCTTGTCGGGGATGAGCCATTACGCAGTCACCCACGGATTGGGCTTGGGCCTTGTGCGGTTGGTCCGTTGGTCTAGCCTAACTAAGCATCTGTAGTGATAATTGCATGAGATGGTCCACTAGAGAAAAGATAGTATAGAAGGGGACCAAAATCAGATAAATTGCCTTGGTCGATTCCATTCTCTTTTCTCTGGGGAAGAAGAATACAAGATAAATGGTAAAAAAGTTTATGACAATTTTGTTCATCTACCTACATAGGTTTGTCATGATTTATGGTAGCTCTTTGAGCCCACTTCTATTTTTATCCTAAATTCGCCACTACCAACATCTACAATATTTAATTGATGTTACTAGATTCATCATGAGATGTACTTTTATAATATATATTTATTTTTATTTAAAAATAATATTTTATAAAAACAAATAACCTTGTTATCTTGAAGACTGCATAAATATTTAATGCTATATTATAACACGGAGGTAGAAGCAAATAATTTGAGACAGTGTATTTGACAGATGCGGAGTCTTGTTATGGGCTGAAGACTGAGAAAGTGAGATGGCTAGAGCGGGTGGCTTGCTTGAAGTCAAGTGGTGTTAAAAGCTTTTCTTTGTTGTTCGTGTGTCGTAATGTTTATCTACGATGAGATAGCACGTGTCTGCGCTTTGAAGATCGGGGAAACCACTTTAAATAATAGGAAGCGTGTTTGTATTTATATACAGAGGTAATCGAAGACATTTTAATAACTTAGAATTGACTCACCTCGAGGGTACAGTAGTTTTAGGAATATAGTTGATAACTTCACAACGATTGCCCATCGTAATAGGTTCAGTTTTAGGAATATAGTTGATAACTTCACAACGATTGCCCATCGTAATAGATTGATCCCATATTTTCCTGTCTCGCTCCTTGTTAGCGGTGCAGTCGGGGTGATTCATACATATATCGCTAATCTTGTATCATATTTTGTATTTTTTAATCGAAATCGAATAACGACAGTGTCGGATGCTTATTTCTCCTTTCTATTATGCCCTCACATGAGATCAGCATCCACAGAATTACCGCTCAATTTGCACTCTAATTCTTTGCATCGGTTTTTTCTTCCTAGCCAAGGGAGGCAGGAACTGAAAATCAAAAGCACAGACGATCTATTCCCGGGGCTATTCTTCTGAACTCCTCTCCGGAAACGACATGTGCTACGTACGTAGCCAGAATAAACAGCGTTGATTAGGGGACCGATGTGTCTATTTAGGATATGCATTTAAGATCTGTCGACTCTGTCTTGAAATTCTGAAACCGTTATGCATCACGAGCGAAGCTAGGTGTCGCTTGCTAGCGTGGACAGGAGGCTACTTCTGCTGCGCTAGGACAAGTCTTCCTCCTTCCTACGTTGCGTGAATGCGTTGCAGGAGGGAGCCAGTTCTAGGGCACGCTAAGACCAAGGAGATATGGACACACTGATGGGCGCATGAATAACGTATCATTTGCAAGGCCTTTTTAGTCCCTAGGACATCTCCAATAATGGGAAAAAGGCAAATCTAGCCCCCCCGCGAGTTGCAATGGGGGTTTTGGCCCCCGGCCGCGCGCAACGGCAGAAGTGGCACCGCGAAGCAAGGGGCATCTGACGCGTGGCAAGATCGTGTGCTGGATCCGCGATCGGCTGCCGTCGCGCCTCCGCCCCGCGAAGGCCCCGCGTCGCGGCCTCGGCCCACGGGCTGCCCAGATCGCGGCGTTGGCCCGCGAGCACACGGTGCGTCGCGGCCTGGGCCCGCGATCACGCGTCGCGCCGTCGGCCCGCGGACACCACCAGCTCGCGGCCTCGGCCCGCGCCGTCCCGGAGGAAAACGCCAGTGACTCTGGCGTTTGGCCGCGGGAGGCAAACGCCAGAGGACATGGCGTTTGCGTCGTAAGGTGCATGACGCGTACGTACGCACGGCGTCCATGTCTGTACTCACGTACGTTGTTTGTGCATGCATATATGGTACGTACGTTATCGTTAAATGCTTAATTTCCAGTTTCTTTGGTTCATATATACTACTAGTACGTACGAGTTTTGTTTAATTAATTATTATAGTAATCAGATCTCATCAACTAGCTCGATCACGCAATTTAATGTAACGATCAATAATTCGATGGATCTCTCGCAAATCGCAAGTACCGGCCGTACGTACGTGCGTCACTTACCTTGATGTATGCATCGATTTGCATGTACGTGCTATCCTTGGCAGATATCATTGCGTCAGTTCAGTCTTCGGTAAACGTCATGTGAGTATGCATGTATGGTAACGTACGTGTATATACGTCTCCAGGATTGTGCAGGGCATTTTCTTGGAACCTTTTTGCTCCTACGTACGTGAAGTCCAAACACCTCTGATAATATACTTCACGTCCGATCTTCTGTCCTGATCTTCCTTCAGGCATCTGCGATTTACTAGGACGCAAGCTTCACATTACGCTAAAAAGATCCAACATCAGTGTAAAAAAGAGTAGCAGTAGCAACATCGTATGGGTTCCAGTGTTCCATTTCCAAGAGTAAAGGCACACTAGTACTCCATGTCAGAACTCAGAACAGCATGCTTTGTTAATGAGAGAGCAATCCCTTTTTTTCAGGATACAAGTTGATATGAGGGTAATTAGCAGTACCAGGTCAAACAAAGCATGAACAAAACTGCCGGTATTAAGGTCAAAAATTGTTGTACAACTTATATCCTATTATCATCAATACATAGGTAATATTTGTACAAAATCAGAGCTAATTAATCGCAACTCGCATCACCATGTGATGTTTCAAAATATGAAATAGAAATAATACCATATTCTTATGCTTAATTATTGGCCAAAACTATCCTATGCTATTAGAGAAAGTAAAATATTCATGCCTACCAACACATCAACTTAAACAAAAAGAAGTGTCTTGTGGAAAGAATGTGAACCTGCAAGTGTATAATTTCTCGTTTAACATTCTGAAATAACCTCCAGATAACCTTGCATGCATCTTGAATTGGATGTCATCAGACAACGAATCATCAAATTAATTCATGAATTCGGAGCTCTGGACGAACGCCAGACCTGATGGCGTTAGCTCGCGGAGTTAAACGCCGTCGGTGATGGCGTTAGCCCGTCGCGGGCCTGGAGCGCGACGCGGCCTGCGTCGCGGGTTTGGCGCGCGGCCTGGCCTCCTTCGCGGGCTGGGCCCGCGACCGGACTCCGTCGCGGGCCGCACGCGCGATCGACGCCGCTCGCGGGCCCCCGGCGCGATTTTGGCACGTGTCGCGTGCCCGGCGCGTCGCGGGGACAGTTTTGCGTTTGTCTGCGCTCGGGGGCTATTTTTCCCATTAGAACTCGGGAGGGGGCCAAATATGCTTTTTTTCCGTTGGAAAAAGGCAAATCTAGCCCCCCCGCGAGTTGCAATGGGGGTTTTGGCCCCCGGCCGCGCGCAACGGCAGAAGTGGCACCGCGAAGCAAGGGGCATCTGACGCGTGGCAAGATCGTGTGCTAGATCCGCGATCGGCTGCCGTCGCGCCTCCGCCCCGCGAAGGCCCCGCGTCGCGGCCTCGGCCCACGGGCTGCCCAGATCGCGGCGTTGGCCCGCGAGCACACGGTGCGTCGCGGCCTGGGCCCGCGATCACGCGTCGCGCCGTCGGCCCGCGGACACCACCAGCTCGCGGCCTCGGCCCGCGCCGTCCCGGAGGAAAACGCCGGTGACTCTGGCGTTTGGCCGCGGGAGGCAAACGCCAGAGGACATGGCGTTTGCGTCGTAAGGTGCATGACGCGTACGTACGCACGGCATCCATGTCTGTACTCACGTACGTTGTTTGTGCATGCATATATGGTACGTACGTTATCGTTAAATGCTTAATTTCCAGTTTCTTTGGTTCATATATACTACTAGTACGTACGAGTTTTGTTTAATTAATTATTATAGTAATCAGATCTCATCAACTAGCTCGATCACGCAATTTAATCTAACGATCAATAATTCGATGGATCTCTCGCAAATCGCAAGTACCGGCCGTACGTACGTGCGTCACTTACCTTGATGTATGCATCGATTTGCATGTACGTGCTATCCTTGGCAGATATCATTGCGTCAGTTCAGTCTTCGGTAAACGTCATGTGAGTATGCATGTATGGTAACGTACGTGTATATACGTCTCCAGGATTGTGCAGGGCATTTTCTTGGAACCTTTTTGCTCCTACGTACGTGAAGTCCAAACACCTCTGATAATATACTTCACGTCCGATCTTCTGTCCTGATCTTCCTTCAGGCATCTGCGATTTACTAGGACGCAAGCTTCACATTACGCTAAAAAGATCCAACATCAGTGTAAAAAAGAGTAGCAGTAGCAACATCGTATGGGTTCCAGTGTTCCATTTCCAAGAGTAAAGGCACACTAGTACTCCATGTCAGAACTCAGAACAGCATGCTTTGTTAATGAGAGAGCAATCCCTTTTTTTCAGGATACAAGTTGATATGAGGGTAATTAGCAGTACCAGGTCAAACAAAGCATGAACAAAACTGCCGGTATTAAGGTCAAAAATTGTTGTACAACTTATATCCTATTATCATCAATACATAGGTAATATTTGTACAAAATCAGAGCTAATTAATCGCAACTCGCATCACCATGTGATGTTTCAAAATATGAAATAGAAATAATACCATATTCTTATGCTTAATTATTGGCCAAAACTATCCTATGCTATTAGAGAAAGTAAAATATTCATGCCTACCAACACATCAACTTAAACAAAAAGAAGTGTCTTGTGGAAAGAATGTGAACCTGCAAGTGTATAATTTCTCGTTTAACATTCTGAAATAACCTCCAGATAACCTTGCATGCATCTTGAATTGGATGTCATCAGACAACGAATCATCAAATTAATTCATGAATTCGGAGCTCTGGACGAACGCCAGACCTGATGGCGTTAGCTCGCGGAGTTAAACGCCGTCGGTGATGGCGTTAGCCCGTCGCGGGCCTGGAGCGCGACGCGGCCTGCGTCGCGGGTTTGGCGCGCGGCCTGGCCTCCTTCGCGGGCTGGGCCCGCGACCGGACTCCGTCGCGGGCCGCACGCGCGATCGACGCCGCTCGCGGGCCCCCCGGCGCGATTTTGGCACGTGTCGCGTGCCCGGCGCGTCGCGGGGACAGTTTTGCGTTTGTCTGCGCTCGGGGGCTATTTTTCCCATTAGAACTCGGGAGGGGGCCAAATATGCTTTTTTTCCCTCCAATAATAGATGCACCTCACCGTCTGTTAATGTTAAAAGCAAACATTTCAACAGTAGAGACAATATTTGATTTTACAGATTGTTAAACATTGATCCAGATACTCCATGTCTACTCACATTTTTCATACTACGTTGGTTCATATGCCAAAATCGTTGGAGAGACGTTTGAGTTCTCTTATTCATGTTACCAAATCCTATAAAACAAAATACCTCAGCTTGGAAGCATCAAGTGATAATGTCGGACATGTAAGACAAGAGCTAGCTGAAACTATTCAAAGATTTTTTTTCTTCTGGCTTTTTAGCTTCTCTTTTGAAGCAGCACAAACAAAACGCTGGTGAGATCGAGAGCGTCAAAAGGAGCAATGAGAAGCCAGAGAACATGGACAGACAGTGGAAGATAGCTGTCAATGGAAGAGGGCACACTTCCTTAGTTTCACATTTGCACAAGCCATGTGGGTCATCACACTCAATGTCAATCAAGTAGAAACACTTCCACGGTTTCACATTGCAGGAGTGATGTATGGAAGCTGCTAGCAGTGTAATTGTACCTTGCCTTTCAAGAAGTATCTCTTAGAAGTGATCTTCACCTGCTCAAGCATATCCAGAAGTATCTCTTACATACATGACATGAGATTTTTGGCCAACATCAATGAATAGATCTATCACTGTTTGCTACAGCTATTTCTCATCTGATGAATTAGATTTTAACCACCTTAAAAATAGGACTTAACAGGAGAAAGGCATAGCATGATCAAAGTAATAACCATATTAAAATATGTAACCTACAAGGATGCATCATTAGCCCAATATCCCCAATAGCATTAGGACAACAACTTAAAAGCATTTGATTTTCTCTGGGCACCCACCCATTATAATTCTGCTAACACTTCACACTGAAGAACACACCATACATTAGCACAACACCACCAACTATAGTCACCAATCTGAGCAGCGCCTGCTGCTCTTATTTTTATTGCTGCCCCTCCGACTTTGTTGGCATGCTGCGGACGTTCTTGAGAAGGTCCTGAATCTTGGACAGCATCACTGTCTGCGAGGGATCAGCGGCCACACTGCTGCTTGGCTGCACGGGTCTGTGGCCCTCCTGAAGCTTTATTTTCTCGAAAAGGAACTGCTTCTCTGCTTCCGCTTCCTCCAAGCGGCGCTTGAGGTAGAGGCTAGCGTAGTCCTGCTCGGCCCTCTCAGATTTGGCGAGCGCGATGCTCTGGAGCCTCTCGGCCTCCTGACGGGCCTCGCTTGCCTTGAGCTGGAACATCTCAGCCTCGGCCTGCTTCAACCGAACAATGCTCTCAAGCTCCTCCACTTGCTGCTTCTTCCGCAGTTTCTCGGCCTTGAACTCCTGGACTTGTCTGGCCTTCTCATCAAGCTCCCGGTCACAGGCCTCCACAGCGAGGCGAGCCTTTTTGTACAGTCGCATTTTCTCTTCAGCAACAAGCTCCATCTTTTTGACGGCTTCTTGGACTACCTCTGCTATACGATTACAGGCCTCCTGGGGAGTGATCAGGCGCCCTGAGTCTTCATTTTCGGAGTTCTTTGGGGAGTCCATCTCAAGCTCTGTGAAAACATAAGCATATTACAGCATTAATCAATAGTTTCTGAGTAAGCAACCAAACGTTGATCCATCAGTTCATTTCTAAGCAACCAAAATCAACTGTATACAGTAAAATTTAGAAAACCAAGTAGCTATGACAACTGTGTTATTAAGGGCCAGTTCTTTTGAGCTTAAGCTTCTCCACAAGCCGGCTTTAGCTTCTCTGCCCACATGAGCTGCTGTGGGGAGAAGCCATCACAAACTAAGCGGCGAGTTCTTTTCGGCTTGAGGAGCGCGGCCCGACGGCAGGGGAGGAGCGGTGCCGGACGGTGGGGGAGAGGGTGGGGGAGGGGGAAGAGGGCGGTGGAGGAGCTGCAGGCGGTGGCGCTCGGGTTGAGGAGGCGGAGGCGGAGCCTTCGGTGGCGTTGGAGAGCTTGGGGAAGAGGACGCAGCCGATGGGGAAGAGCTCCAGTGGGGATGAAACTGACGCGGTGGTGTACCGCCGGTGGCGGCGCGGATCTCGACGGCGAGGGGGAACCAGCCCGTGGATCCCTGGCGGTGGAGGAAAGGAAGAGCTAGCGGGGAAAGGGGAAAAGGAGCCGGAGCGCCCGAGGGAGGAGAGAGGGCCGAAGCAGGGGTGGAGGGCGGCAGATCGCGGCGAGGGAGCACGGCGGATCGCGGCGTCGGTTGGAGGAGCGCGGCGGCGGCGTCTGGTGCAGGGAGCTCGGCAGCTGCGTCGGCTCGAGGACGGCGGAGGGAGCGTGGCGGAGCACGGAAGCTGCGTCGCGTGGACGAGCGCACCGGCGGCGTCGGGTCGAGGGAGACCCGCGGCTTTGGGTAGAGGGCGGCGGGTGCGTTCGGCAGAGGAACGCGGCGGGTGGAGGGCGCGTCGGCCGAGTTCGTCCGGCGGAGGGCGCCGGCGAGTCGGGCGGCCGAGGGTGCGGCGGCGGCCGGCGGGAGCTGCACGGGGAAACCAATGCGCAGTGGAATGGTGTTGAATCGGTACGCGGTGGCATTGCTGTGTAAATAACTGAGCAAATTTATGGGTAACGTTCAAATAGCAAAAATGAGAAGCTCGGGAAGCCTCTCTGGGCTGGCTTATTCCTACCAACGGGAATCGGGCATTGGGCTGCTGAGAGAAGCTTTTTAATTTTTCAGTTCTTTTCGGCTTGGGCTTCTTTTGACCTATAAGCCGCTCTTTAAGCCAAAAAGAACTGGGCCTAAGAGACTCAGGTGACTAATCAACTTAAATGTAACATACAAAACGAAAAATAGGCATGATCGATATTGAGCTCAGGTCGAATTCAGCAAACCAACTTATATACATGTACAAAGGGAGTACCAGAAGCTAGAAAGCTATGTGATCTCTAGAACTTTCAAAGAATCTGGAATTATGAGCCTTGGTTAGGGATGATTGTAATTTGTAACTGTGGGTGGATAACTGGCTGACTGCTATTGAACCCCCGACGGGACGCTCCTCGTCCAGCCATGATGAATTGATGATCAAGCTAGTCCTAGAGGAATAGGAATAGAGGGAGATAACTTGGAGGAATAACAGCCCTTTCTTACACAGGGTGTCTCATGGAAACAAACTTCTCGGGGACCTCATAAACAGAAACCAGCTAATAGGAGAACTTATCTAATAGACAGACACATAATAGATGGTAAGTTGGTAACTAATCCTTCGCTAACAAATATCCATTTTCTACATCTATAACTTTCCAGGTGTTGCCTGTAACAAATGCTTTCAGTTAAGAATTTTGTATGTAGAATTGATCTCAATTGGTTATTTAACCCTTTGCAGCAGTATGGCAAAACATTTTCTCAGTTGCCTGAAATTTCCGTAAATCTCTGTCACCTAAAATTGCACATCTGTAAGCCTAAAATTGCATTCTTGAAAGTGGGCGATTTAAGCAAATGTTACTGCAATCTTTGTCCGTAACTTGTATATAGAGTGAGGTGAGGATGAGGATGGTTGAATGTTGATGCAAAGGCTTAGAAAAGTGACTGAGATCTAAGAAAATTTCATTCAACCTTAGAAATAGACAATCCCTAGATTATGACAGTTCAATAGTAACAGACCTCTAAAACAAAGGTATCAAAATGCATTAAATTGAAGAACTTTGAATGAAACAACACTAGTTCTTTTCTATCACCTTATGTACAGTCCCGTTCTCTTACTTATTCAATGAAATAAGGCAAAGCTTTTGCCTTTGTTTCAAAAAAAAGTTCTTTCTATCACCATTCAATCACGTGATGACTGATGAATTTGTTCCAAAACCTTGTCTTACATCAATGTACAATGGCACAAAGTCATTATTGTAATAATGGTGTCTCTTCAACCTACCAAAATTCAACAGCTTTACAGCACAACTTAAGGAAGAAATATGGGCTGGATTATAGCAGATGAAAAATCAGAAGCACTCATGCATTTTAAACAATACATAAATGAGTTGACCGCAGCTTAGCATGAACTGTTTGCCTGGATTGTGCAGAGAGCAAACATCATGACCATAATAGGATTGTTATAGATGGCAAAGAAAATAAAGTGTGCCACACAGTTCATGGAAAATCGGCCAGGTAGATGAAGTTAATTCCAATTTCCATAAATCATGATGTCCTCCGCTTTTCGTGGAAAAAAATGGAACCACAAATATCACCAAGTTTACCAAATCAACCACGGTCCAAAAATAAAAGTTACTATACAACATCTTGCAGCTTTCTGGCTGAGTTGCCAGCTTACCCTTATTGAAGCAGTTAAATCCTTGATGGTGATTCAGTCTTAAGATACACAAGCACATACAACGGAAAACGAAATAACGAAGCAAGTAACCAACAGATTCGTAAGGAAATGTTCTCGTGCAGGAAAGCAACAGATGGCTGATGAACATATATTGTTGGATAATTTGAATATATATATTAGTTTTTGTTGTCCACCTATATAGCGGGAAAGCATAAGCACACAAATGAATTAGGGGTGCTGAATGGTAGTATAAGCACACAGCACTTCAAAGAGGCATAGGGGTACCACAAAACCATAGAAATAATCAAGCAGGCTTAGACAGAGGATTCAGAAAATGAAGGAGCAATGGAAGTACACAGACCTTGGAGCACATGCAGTATCATCTTAGGATTGACAGAATCAGGAGCACTGTTCCTCAACCTTTCAATCAGATGCGCACATTTCCTGAACAAATTCCTCCCTTTTGGGTCTTCGCTTAGACGGAATATCTTACAAACAAACTCAAGCTCTCGTAATAAAGCATCCCTATCCCAACCAGGAGCACATTGTTGAAAGACATCCCTAACCCAGCCAAACAATTCTGATGTCTTCTGGCAAGCCTGGCACCTAAAAAGCATTTCAGCATGGCCAGTGCCGTTCTTAATTGATTGCCCCGTCCCAATCTGGCCATCGCGAATTGCACAGTCAGTGTGAGTCCAATGAGAACAGAAATCACACCCAACCCAGCGGCACGTGTTGACCTCAAAATCAAACTTGTTGCAAATCACACACATACAGAGATTGCAAAAGCCGTTCCTGTTAGCACATACATTGCATCTGCACTCCTCAGCAGGGAGAGCACTCTGGCAGGCAATGTTCCGGCACCTCTTGTACAAGAAGACCTCCACCAGGTGGCTTTGGGGAATGGTGACACTGGGATGCAAAAAAGCCTGGATTCCAGTCTTGATTGCAACAAGGATCTCCAGCTGAACATGATGGGCCACTGAAAGCATAGTTGGTGTCAAATCACCCCTGCCCTGGACAAACTTCTGCAGATACAAAAACTCCTCAATGTGGTGAGAACCCCCAGTTCCTTCCAGAATGGACCTGAGCTCATTCTTGATCTCCTCCAAGTGCTCCTCTGGCATTACCTTCATTTTCTCGGCAACTAAGTCAATTCTCTCCCGAGCAACCTCCCTCAACGAAATCCTATCAATGCGGGAGGTTCCACGAATAACCTGCAACTTGGGGATACCATTTCCCACTTCCTTCTCCCTGTCCACCTTTTTCACACCACCACCGCCACTAGCAGCAGCAGCATTGCTATGTTCCGGCTCCACAGGCCAGGTCTCCCTAGAACTCGCACTTTCGGTGGCAGAGTCATGCCCCTGGTCAGAATTGGAGACGGGCTCCTGCATCTCCGGCGAGCCAACCTGTTCTGAGGAGGCCAGCGAGAGGGAAGTCTGCAGGCTCGGGGCCCGTGCACCATGGCGAGGTGGCAGCATCCCCTGGGGTGGAGGCTGCTGATGGAAATTCACGCCGGAAGAAGTCCCCATGTCGCACAAACCGTAAGCTGCAAGAAAACAACAAATTTCAACACTCACTACAACTGTAGTCTAGTAAGTGGCAACAAACATAAACTTCAGCATAGGACTCATCCAAGCCACTGCCTAAATCCTGAAACAGAACGTCGATAATCGTTCCCATGAAGAACGAAAAACTAAAAAAAATAAACATCCGTGTGTATCGGAGCTAAGCCGCGACTACCAACAAACTGAACACTGGATCCGAGTTGAACAACTAGGTAGCAAAACCGATCCAGCCTACTCTCATCGCCCCCTTCGCACATTTCTCGGTGAAAGGACGTGTAAATCACAAACCATTAGCCAATTTCGTTAGTGGCCTAACAAAAAAAATTAGGTACCAGCACGAACCCAACCGTGCAGGCCCTCGCCGTCGTGTATGGAGAGCTCGCCCAGCCGATTTGAACTAACCGGGGCACCCAAACCGCAGTCCGCGAGCGCAGGCCTGGCTACCGTACCTACCGACGAAGCAACCCTAACTAACAGCTGGAGGTCGAGGCTGCTCACCTCGGCGCCGCGGCGGACCGACGGGATCTGCGGCGGCTGAGCCTTCCTGTTCGGCCGGAGCCCCGAACGGCGGCGGGTGCGGGTTCACCCCCGTCGTCGCCTCTGACGCGAGAACTTTTAACTTTTTTTGGTTCTGTGGGCGAGGTAATGGAGTCCAACCCAACCCGGAAGGATACGGAGACAAACGAGTCGAGCGAGCGCACGGGTGGGAGGCGACCGGCCGTTGCCGGTGGGAAGGTGACCGGCTTGATCGGTGGGAGACGCGGGGGTTGGAGGTGGTGGGGCGGGCCAGGGCGGCGGCGCGTTCTCTTTCATTCACTGCCGTTGTGGAAATGGGCCACCAAACTGTCGGCTCCACTTGCACTTCAGCCGAACTACCTCAGCGTTTAATCGTATTTTTCTTACTAGCATAATGCCATACGTCGCTATAGATTAGAGAAAATATATTATACATATAAAAAATTATGCTACTATTTATGTTATATTTAATTATTTATTTACACCTGCTCTCATCTTAACTGTTTCTATCGGGTCGAAATGATGATCTGTCCAAAGTGGATGGATCACCGCCACCAATTAACATCTTTATAAGAGTAAAGATATTCAGCATCCGTTTGTACCACTTCCGTGTTATAATGTATATCACTTTAGATACTGATAAGGTCCTAAATGATGTTTTGACTATTAATTTTTTTAGAAATATATTATTTTAAGAGTAAAGTACATTGGCAATTTCTAAACTTGACAAGTGTGAGCAGTTTAATACAACATCTCTCAAGACATTAAATATCCTTCTTAAATTTGGTTTGTGAATACAAATACGGTCCAATTAAGGCCACGTCAATGTATTCTGCCACCATGACATGCTGACATGGAGTAAAGGTGGAGGGTAACGGGAAAATGGGACAGGCCCGAGAGAGAGGAAGAGGGAGGGTAGAATGGGCCAAAGCTTTTGACCGAATGACTGAATTGGTTTTTGATTTATTCAAAAATTGATTTTAAAAGGATATTCAAAAATAAACAAATGCAGTCCAATAATTATGAGAAAATTCATATAGGCAAAACCAAATATAAGAAATCCACTAAAATAATTCTAGAGGTAAATTCTAAAAGAATAAAAGCTGGAAATTTATATCTCCTTTATTACAACCAAAATTTGTTGAAAACCTTTGAATTAATTTAGATAATATCCAGATAAAATATCTAACTAAAAATAACATGAGTGACATCATCTGCTTTTAACGAAAAAAATTATTTGTTGCTCACTTAATTTTTTATTTTTGACAGTAGTGTTGCTCATTATTAGTTGTTGCTCTTATTAACAAATATTATTTTTTAGAGTTTACTTATGGAATTATTTTAGTGGATTCTTTATATTTGGTTTTGCCTATGTGAATTTTCTCATAATTATTGGACAACATTTGTTCTGTTTTTGAATTTTCTTTTTAAATCAGTTTTTGAATAAATCAAAAATCAATTCAGTCATTAGGCTAAAAGCTTTGGTCCATTCTACCTTCCCTCTTCTCCTCTCTCGGGCTTGGCCCATTTTCCCGCTTTCCTCTACCCCCACTCCACGTCAGCATGACACGGTAGCAAAACACAGCGACGTGGCCTTGATTGGATCGTATTTACACCCACAAACCAAGTTTAAGGGAGCGATTTAACGTTTTGAGAGATATTGTACTAACTGCTTGCACCTGTCAAATTTAGGGATTGCTAGTGTATTTTACTCTTATTTCAAATAAAACTAAATATATATTATAAAAGTATATTTCATGATGAATTTATTAATATCAATTTAGTATTATAGATGTTGGTAAGTTTGATGAGAATGGCCCTAGGAGTCACACAAGTCCACCCTCATCAATTGACATTCCAATACCCCAGGCTCAACAAGGACCCATGACAAGGGCAAGAACTCGACAAATCACTCAACAGGTGAATCTTTTCCTTAATGAATGCCCACTGGATTTGAGCTTGAATGGTGTGCTACCTAATGCCTTGAGCATTTGCACACTTAGGTTTGAGGAAAAAGACTTGGAGGAAGCTCATAAGGCAATCTCGGTGCTGTCGACTTCCAAACCTGGAGTCATCGACTTGTAAGCCTTCAACTTCCGGACAGAAGCCGATTCCGGAGTTGCCGACTTCCCAAAACCGGAGACAACGAGTTCCCAGACGAAGCAGCTTCAGAAGGCGATCCTGGTACTGCCGACTTCCAAACCCGGAGTCACCGAATTGTCATCCGACTTCCGGCTTGAATCCTCAAGACAGAAGGCAATCCCGGTGCTGCCGATTTCCAAACCCGGAGTCACCGACTTGTAAGCCTTAAAAGTCTTCAAACTTCTGGCTTCAATCCTCAGGACAGGAGGCAATCCCGGTGCTGCCGACTTCCAAACCCGAAGTCACCGGCTTGTCTGTCTGAACTGAGATATTTCGGTTCTTTTTACTGTTCCAAACCGACTACTGTACTTTAGCACGTGCACTGTAGCAACCGACGTACTGTAGCTACTAGTTGATATTTTGGTTTTTGTTAACTTAAGCCTTAAGTCACCAACCTCTATATATATAAGGTTGCTTCCTATGTAACAAGGCTAGCGAAGAATTTCAGAAATAAAGAGAACACTTGTTCCTCTAGAGAGTGAGCCATTTCCACCTCGAAAAAGCTTGGGTGTTATTCTGAGTTGCTACTCTGTTGTTCTTGTGATTACTTCATGATTGCTTGAACACGTTGCTCCACGTCAGTGAGTAACAAAAGGTCGAAGTGTGTGGTTGGGTGAATCGAGTGCTGCAGGCTTCCGTAATCAAGACGGTGGTTGGCTGTGTCATTCATCAGGCTTCACAGGCTAGTTATCCCCGGATCCTACGTCGTGAAAATTGGGCAACTTCAGGATCGATCATCCTCCTCAGGGTGATCCACATCAAAGTTTCTATATCGATGTTCAAATCTTAAAACCTTTGATTTCCATGAATTCTAAACAACCAATATTAAGGGAGTATTAAATTAGGACTATGTGTAAGGGTGGCATTACGATGGTGATGATAATCTGTTTGGTTGATGGGTTATATGTTTTTATTTGGTTATTTGTTTTAGAGTGCAATATGTAGAAGAAAATTAAAATTGCGTACTGGTTATATCTGTCTTCATGGTAAATGTGGTGTTTCTATTTTGTTATTTTAGGAACTAGTAAGATTTTTATCTGATTTGCCAAATACGATGTTAACTTTGCATATCTAATTTTACTAAATAGCAACTGCAGACTTAGCTTAGAATGAAATGGGGATTACAAACATTAAACATACATCTCCATGAGCTTGATAGAGAGGAGAAGTGAAAATTTACTAATCATACCCCTAAGGAAAAGTGTCCAACAAACGAAGCGAGGAAGGTCCACATGTCGGAGGACGCGGGTCCCGCAGATCCCGAAGATAACTCTGTTGAGGGCACCACGACAGGAGGACTTGTCGCTACCTCCAATGTGTAGTCACTGCTAGAGATGAACAAGAGAGGCTAGCAAGATATTATATGTCTCCTAAGACGCCTATTGGGCAAGAGGAAGTTGACACGCTTGTCATGGCTGGTGGTGCAGAAGATGCGCATTAACAGACAAACAGGGTCATTGCTAGCCTCATGGATCCTGAGGCTACGCAAGAAGCAATAAGAAAAAGGCCACTCCTCGTCTGGATTTGCAAACGACGACACCTTCAACAACGAGGTTGTCATATGACTGCTAAGGCCAAACAAGAGACTGGATCTTAAAGACCGAGAGGTTAGTGTCATGACAGAAGGTGTAGCCCCGCACTAGGAAGATGTGGCAATCGAGTGAAGATCGGCAAGACGACATTAAGAGAAGCCCACCAGCGATAATGAAGGACCGGCCCTGAAAAGGCCATATCTGGAAGTTGTAATGGAAGATGGAGTCAAGCTAAGCTAAAACAAGGGTATATTCAATGAAGAGCAAGAATGGGAGCGAGAGAGTTGTAGGACGAACCAAAGCATTGTCATAAAGGAATGATAATATATTAGGTACCTGTCCCCGCCATGCTAACCACCATGGCCAGAGCAAGCAGGAGAAGAACTAGGAAGGAATTAGAGTACACATCTAGTTTATTCAAAATTACCCCTAAGGCAACTATTATAGGGTGGATAGGTTGGGAGGAGGAACCCGAACTTCCCTCACCTCCAACCCATAAAGTCTGTGGAGGAGAATGGGAGAGGAGCCAACAAGAAAGAATGAAAGTTTAAGAGCACACAAGAGAAAAAAAAAGATGTGAAATAATATCAGTTTTTACTCGTAACCGACGAGATACTTGAGGCACTGAAACATGACCTTTTTTATGGAATGATGAAACAAGTCTATTGATACAGATGAGCATTACCTAAGTTCAAAAATCTGCCACTATCCTATGCAATAAATGTTCATCCTCTACTGCTGTCTCCCTACCCCTCCACCACCGTCGGTGACTGATAGCGATACAATGAAGCCCTGCACCTTTATTGTTGTGCTGTCATCCCTCTAACGTTTTTGTTGGCAGCCATGGTGTGCCCCTCAATTACCATTTCCTACCTAGGAAGGTCTGAACCCATCATGGCGCCTTCTGTCGGTTGTTGCGGGACCTGCAACCTCTTTAAACAAGAGGGAGAAGAAGGATAGTGGAACGTGGCCCTCAGCAAGAGGGAGGATGAAAAAGACGTGCTCGCGGCTTATAAGAGATCTTATAAAGTGGTCCACGTAACATGGGCTCGATTGGATCAACCAATATAATTTTTAGGCCCACCAAAGAATGTATATAATTTTTAGCAAGTTTTTATAATTTCTGAGATCTGGCGATCAAAAGAGTAAATAAACTACCTATTTGGTTGATCCTATTTCATGAAAAGCAATAGAAAAGAAAAAGAAAAAGACCGGGGAAACACACCCGATTCAAGTCAGTCTCCTCTTCTTTCTTACCTCCCTCCCAAAAGTCCAAACCCTAGCCCGCCCTCCCTCCCTCCCGATCCAATCCATTCCAACCCGTAGAGATTTCGGCGGCCAATGTCTCCACCGTCGCCGCCGCGGTCTCCACGCTCGCCCTCCAGCTAGTGCCCTTCCCGCCCACTCCCTTCCGGCCCCAGGATCCGCGCTACCCAGCGGCGACTCGAGCTCCGCGTGCGTTGTACGGCGGCCTTCGTCGGTCATGAGCAGCGCGTCGAACAGCGCCTTCAGCGAGGAGATACTCGCCGACAAGCTCGCCAAGCTCAACAACACGCAGCAGTGCATCGAGAGTATCCTTACCCTGCCATCCCTCGGGCCAAATCTCCCGAGAGATTTGTTTGGTGCTTCCGGAGTTCAGTGTCGAGTTGCGATTTCTATGCTTAATCTTGTGCTTCTTGATGATTATGTAAGGACACCCCTGTTCTTGATTTGTTCCCTGTAGGCGTTACGCACCATGTTACGTGTCTACCAATTTCTAGCAACTTCCTTCAAAAGAATATATCTATGCATGGGAATAAGCAAGTAAGCATTTTGTGGCTTCTAGAAATGCAAATCCTCGTGTGTCCGTTTTACACCATTGGCGCAGAGGTTCTTGCCTTCCTGTGCTCTCTGTTTGCTACTGTTTATAGTAATAGATCCATTATAGTACAGTTTGACTTAAAATCTTATGACTTTTTTTTGGCTTAGCGTTTTTTCCCATGATATAGTTGATGCCTTGACTTTTATTCTGCAACCGCTAGCGCTATCGCATTGGTGCATTTACCATCGGAAGGACGCAGAGCTAATTGTCCAGACGTGGGCCAAGCAGTTCCATGGCTCTGGAAAGGAACAGAAGGTCCCTTTCCTTTATCTTGCTAATGATATCTTACAGAACAGTAAGCGCAATGGCACCGAGTTTGTAGAAGAATTCTGGAAGGTACTCCCTGGTGCACTTAAAGATGTAGCTGAAAATGGCGATGACCGTGGGAAGAAGACTGTCTCTAGGCTGGTGAGTACCATGTAACTATACTGATAGTTCGTGAACCCTGTTTTAGCAGATACTGATGTATATCTGTTCTTAAAGCTACGCTGTTATATTGTTAACATAGTTGTGGAACTGCAATACTTTAACACTGCAACAATATTTTTTCTAGGTCGATATATGGCAAGAAAGGAGAGTTTTTGGTTCACGTGCTGGAGGCATCAAGGATGTGATGCTTGGAACTGCTCCCCTGCCTGAATTAGATATGATCAAAAAGCGCTCTCACAGTTCAGCGATAAAGATTGTTAAAAGAGATTCACGTTCTGTAAAACTTGTAAGATTTTCTCAACCATCTGCTACATTCTATTTTTTCACCAGTGGGGTTTGCTACTAAATTTTTCAAATTTTATTGTTGCCTTTACAGAGACTAGGAATTGGAGGAACTGCAGAGAGAATTGTATCTGCATTGCATACTGTTTTCAGTGAACAAACAGATGAAGATGCTGACCTAGAAAAATGCAAAACTTCTATGCGTCATGTTGGAAAGATGGAGAAGGATGTTGACAGTGCCTGTAGCAAAGGTATTATTTGTTAACAGGAGTCCTTCATCTTGGGTATCTTAGCATATATTCTGATGTTATTCTCTATCTGTAGCTGAGGACCCTCGTCGTGAAGCTCTTTGCACAGAACTAAAGGATGAGGAGGCTAACATGAAAAAATGCATCGAAAAGCTCAAAGTAGTTGAAGAAAATAGAGCAGCTGTTGTGGCTGAATTGAAAGAGGCATTGCAGGAACAGGTCAGAATTACTGTTTTTATCAGTAAAATAGTAATGCGGTCTTTTACAAATGGCTCTTGCATGCACATGGGTTGATAGTTGGTCCATGTCATTTGACCCTGTCCTTTGTTTATGGATATGTGTAATCTTACTTGGAATGTTCAGGAATCGGAGCTGGAGAAGGTCCGCACTCAATTACAAGTAATGTTGTCCAAACATCCCAAAGCAGGGAAAGTTGATACTGTAGCATATCTGTAATATATAAATGTATATCATTCTTCTGTTTTTATTGACAGCTGGCTGAAGCCATGGTAGAAGAAGCGGCCAACATGCAACGGAGACTCAACAACGAGCCAGTCATTCTGTCTTCCAAGCCAGCATCATCTGTAGAGCCAGGAAAGCTGCTCTCCAACGGGCAAGTAAAGGACCAGCAGAAGACAGCTGCTGCTATCCTTGCAGACAAGATTGCAGCATCATCAAACTCTCAGCAGATACTCCAGTCTGCACTTTCCAAGTTTGCTGCAGAAAATTCATCTGAGATGCGCTCAGATAAGAGGATAAAAGTCGAACAACCCTCACAGGTCCCAAGCGTTGCAAATGCTGCTGCCTTTGTTCCAATGCCTCCAATGGCCACAACAACAGCACAACAGCCCCAGACAATCTTGGTGCAGCAAACTCCTGTCCAAAACCAAGCTCCTGCACCTCAGCCCCAATACAATATCTACCAGGCCCCTCCACAGCACTTCGTCCAGCAGCCTGGAGGTTTAATGATGGGCATGCCGTACATGAACACCATGAATCCACCACCACCTCCGCCACCACCGCAGATGATGAACCTAGCAAGGCCCTCACTTTCAACACCTCAGCAACCAATGGGTGTAATGTCACAGACACAGCCTCAACAACCTACACAGCAGATGCTTCAGCAGCAGATGCCGATGAATGTAGCACCCCAGATGCAGTTCACGCTTCAGCAGCCTGGTGCACCACCTTTTAGGCCCATGCAACCGCCTCCCGGGATGCAATTTTTCCATCACCAATCTCAGTGACATTTTTGGTAGACTGTCCAGCTCTGTTAAACTGTGATAGTTTCCAGTTTAGTATTGACTGGTAGAATGAAACTGACTGCTGTAGGATATACTATTTGGTTGCTCATTTCGTGAAGTTGTTGTACATGTAAATTGAGGGAGCAAAATGCTGTGACGTATGAGCCGGTTTCCTTTTGGTCCGTTTCTCAAAGGTCATAGGATGATATTGGGGGCCTAAGCTAATAATCATGCGTAGTGCATTGGTGAAAGCAATGTCATTGAGTCTTGTGCAAGCTGTGAGCTAAACTAAGAGAAGATTATTGTGTGTGCTCATTGATATTTGTGGGCTTGATTGATTAGTGGATTTGTTTTTGTTCGAACAAAGTACAGAAAAGTTCTATTTGTTCAATTGATTAAAAAATCTGTTCTGCTATTAAACTTTAAAGCAGTTGTGAAGTGTAGTTGTGTAGTATTTGGTTTCTAATTATTGCAATGCCTGAAGTGAGCTATTTGGATTCAAATATTTTAGATTCATGTGGTACCAAAAAATCTTTTCCCCTTATATTGCTAAGGAGACTAGAAGTGATGAACTTGTTGGTGCAAAAGCTTCTGATGGTGGGAAAATTGTACTTGATGTTGTAGAGGCTATTCAATATGCATGCTGCTGAAAAAAAAGGCAGATACAGATGTTTACATGTATTTGGAAGAGAAAAAGAAATTGAAGGTTTGTTATCACTTACATCTTATGTCTGTGCTTAGTTATGATCTTTATTTGCTGCATACGAACGTTCAGCACTAGCATGCCTTCGTGCTTTACATTATTATTTTCCTATTTTACTTATGTTGAACTATTTTAGTTGCCGTGGATTTTCAGCGAACCAAAACTGCTGCTACAATTAGTTAAATTTATTATTGACGATGTGAGAATAGGCGTTGATTCTTTTGATCTTATATAATTCACACTTGACAACACTCGATTTTTTATATGTTATTCTTTGTGTTTTCTCAGTAGAAGTATGAAAAGGAACTGAAGGACACCAGGTCCTTGGAACTTTTATCTTGAAGAGGCAGCAAATATGGATAAGGTCTGAGGCAGTCATCTTTTCTATCACTGTCTCTTGATCTGTTTTTGTTCTGCATTATGCTTCCATGTTATGAACTTATCATCTATCTTGAGCCAATTTGCTAGATGTAAAGTTTGCTCATCCCTGGAAAAGACCTGGTTAGCTATAGGCAACTTGAAATACTTCCAACCTTTCCAAAAATGTGTGTAATTTTTTGTACTTTTCATGTTCTTCACTGTGATACTTTGACCATATTTGTTTATTAGTAAACCCATTAGTAAAGTGTGAATTGCACCATAGATCACTAAACCTGTGTGGGCGTGGCGTTAGGTCCCTGAACCTGAGAAATGCACAGTTAGATCCCTGAACTTGTGAAAATGTGTCAAAAAAGATCCAAATCCTACTTTATTAGTAACTGGAAGTGACATGACACCTTAGCTCAATCTGAATCATAGTTTGACCATGTGATCACCATTTAAAATCATTGGAGCATTAAGATTTTTTATTTGAAGGAACGTTTCTCATATTGTTGGACAAATCTTACAAGCTTCTAAGTGATCTTAGTTAGCAATCAGATGGTCAAACATCAGCTTAAATAGGGTCAAAATGCTACATGATCATTAGTTGCTAATTAAGTGCAACTTTGGACTTCTATTGGTGCACGCTACAAGGTTAGGGGCCTAAATCCGAATCCTCAAGTTTAGAGGCCCACGTGAAATGTCCTAGAAAGTTTAGGACATATGGCACACTTTACTCTTAATAAAATTTCTAAACAAAAAATTGTATAATGAAAGTTTTCTTTTAAAAATTCAAATGACATTATTGTGGCCAATCTAGATATTCTAGATTGTTGATGTTTCAAATGTTTGACCTCACAGATATCACGACGCCTACACTTGGAGACGGAAGTATTTGTACATTAGTATTATTTTTCAATTTTGTGAAAACAAAATTCATATTAAAGCAAAGCAGCAGAAATTTGTCTGTACAATATGCATGCTTTCCTTGTTTGCATTTTAGTGCGGATGAATTCTTTTACTGTTGCATTTTCAATTTTCAGGAGAAAATGACATCTGCTGCTGCCATTTAAAGATCTTCAAGAGAAAACTGAACAAAACTGCGGGATGAGGTGCAGCAGAAAGTCTTGTCAGATTTCTGACCTCTCCCCTATCTTCTGTAAATCCTCTACTCTCTTTATGCTTATTCATTGTGTAATTGATGTTACAATTGTTATCTTAATAGGATGAGGATCAACAAATTGTGAAGGTTCAAGAGTTAGCAAAAGCTGAACTGGATGCAGCTCTTACAAAAGAAGAGGAATCCAAGATCAAAAAGATTGCTGAAGCAAATCTCTATGTATGGACTCGTGCCATCTTTTCATTTAGGGCAGCCAATGTTACTTAGGTTAATAGAGGTTGGCATGCTGTGACCGCACCTTTAAGCACTTTTGCAGGTTAGCAGAGCTGATACTATTGATGTCTCTAAAATGGGGGTTTGTGGCCTAGATAGGTGGAGCCGCTGAGTTAGATTGAACGCTTTGTTGGGTACATATGCAGCATACTCTTTGCATAACAACCATAGTTCCCACTTCTCCATACACAGAAATATTTCTGTATTTGGTGCTTTGCTTCCCAACTATGCACTCTTCGTTTTGAAAGCTTTTGCTTCCCAAGTTCTTGAGCGAATAGTCCCTTATTAGGATGTTGAAGCAGCACAGGACTTTAACATTTCTTGGGATAATAAACCTTATGGATTTGTTCAAAGATGTTCTTACTTTGGTTCCTCTGTGAGCTGTGTCCTATTCTGATTAAGTTGGGCCCTGAGCCCCTGATAATTTGTGACTCTTTTCTAGACGTCATGATATGCACTCAGTATTATTATCAATACGAACCCCCTGACAACTTCCTCATCTGAGCATACCATTCAACTCGGAGTCTTATCATTCAAATATCTTCCCAAAGCTATATCCAACACATGACTAAATCAATCAGCAAATCTTAGGACATAGCTATCAGCCTGTTAGGATCCTTTGTCTTGTCTGCTTCCATTTAAAAATACGCCTTTATTATTCAGTTAATCCCTATATTTTTGCCTCTGTAGCACTATATCAATTTCCTAGTTGCTTCTGGTGAGGCAATGAACTCCTGAGCAGATGAATAAGTTGCCTAGTGGGCTAGGATCGGTTTGATAGCAATTAGCGATCAAAGGCAGGTCATTTACTTTAGAATGTGCCACTTCTTTCGTTGTTGTGAAACTTGGTGATCTGTATCCTACCTGCCAGTATATATCCTTCATTTCTAGAACAAACAATTTGTGCAATGTAAAGAACTTCAGCTTGCTTGCACTTTATGTATTGCCGTTTCTGGGGTTATTTTTCACTTAGATGCTTATGCACGATCTGAAGAAGGTTAGCAGTCATTCAGTTCATACTGTTCTAGTTTCTCACTTTGATGCCACTTATGTGCTTCTAACTACCGAAAGCTTATCGTCTTTTCATCGCCTGCTTGCTGACTTCTGATGACAGAATACTTAATTCTTGCAGCGCAATCTTGCTTTTTCCTACTGCAAATCAATTAAATAAAAGGTTCACTGTACAGCAAAAAGAAAGGCAAACAAAGGAAAGAAAAGGTAGGTTCTTTATGCTGCAATAGACGATTGCATTTTCTTGGTATAAGATTCTCTGACTTGCTGAAGCAAAGTCAGAGACCTACAATCTCTAAATTTGGACGAATCTTGGCCGTCCGATTCAAAATGAGCGATCCAGATTGAGCGCTATAGTGCCAAAACTGCATACCAACTGTGGCGAGCTTAAAAAGTATTTTCACTACAGTGCGTGCTACAGAAATGCTAGAGTATTTCGTTGATATTTGGGCGTCGCTTTTTGATCCAACGGCTCTGAAAGTAAGTCACGGCTTGTGACTTAGCTTCCTAAGTTAGAGAATCCGGTTTCCATTCTGTTCCTAAATGCATACATTTCTTTTTCGATAGTGTCGAGGTCTCCGATACATACATTTTTAACCTTTTTTTTTACATTCACACCTTTGATCATTCGCATGATGACTAATCTGTTATACCATTCGCATGTGACGAATCTGAACACTTGTTTCAGTTCTTTGTGTATTCGGGGTCAAAGTCATAAAATTTTGACTACACATATTCGAAAACAATATCTATACTTGCTAATCATGCCTTGCTGCATTGTCATGAATGCTTGTTGATCAAGCCTAGTCTGGCTATCCGGCAGCTAGCCTGGAGCATCT
Source organism: Stipa capillata (assembly GCA_019208055.1). Taxonomy (NCBI): domain Eukaryota; kingdom Viridiplantae; phylum Streptophyta; class Magnoliopsida; order Poales; family Poaceae; genus Stipa; species Stipa capillata. The sequence continues at coordinate 409,016 of JAGXJF010004866.1, forward strand.
AATTTACCACCATTGCTTGTTGCAGTTTTGATCCCTTGAAGGAAACAGTCAGACATTTCATCCATTGATTTCCTTGCGTTGGAGTCTAAACTCTCAAAGGTGTCAATGAAAAAAAAGAGAGCTTGTGTTAGCATGGTTACCACGGCTTGTCTGCTCTTTTTGTCAACGTTGTGCGGCAGCAAATTCCCTCATCTTCACTAAATACCTGCTTTGGTGAGCCAGAAATCTGGTGTAAATGGAGTTATAAATCTGGTTTAAACGGTAGAATCTAGTGGCAACTTGATTGCCGATGGGGATTGGGGAGTGAGGCAGAGGAAATAGCTATTGAGTGGGTGAAAAGCAGGCAAAGAAATCTCAGTGCACTCTGCTTCATTCTTATGCTGGTTCGATCGGTTACATTTTCGTGATCTTGATCATCAATTTTTGTTTCTTTTATTTGACGAGATTTGCCATTTACGATGTTTAAATACCATGTTGCAAGCCGTGTAGCTAGTTGGTCTGCAGTCGCTAGTTGTGGTGCCCTCCACGTCCCCTAGAGATGGCAATAAAAATATAAAATATAATAAGTTATCTATTAGTGTTATCTCTAGTAATTAATGTTTATGTTATTATAAAAATATGTGGTGATTAAAATTAAACTATAAAACACATGATGAAGGCATTTAATGCAATGGAGAAAATAATTATCTCTTATGTTTGAAGTAATCATCCCTTTAACAAAGGAAGACATTTTTCACTCTCTTCTTTTTCTCTCTTTCAACTTAGCAAAAATCCCGCGTAACATCATTAAAGCTGACATCACACTATTATAGATATTGGGATGGCTTCTTGCGCACGGTCATACTCTCGCTCTCGGTTGACGAGCTCTCATATGTCGTCCTTGCAGAGGGAGGAGGAGGCAGAGTGGGCGGAGTTCGATCGGCGGGTGCGATGGGCGGTGGGCTTGTGGGAGTCGCCGGAGACGCTCGACGGGTGCTTGCAAGGGTAGACGCTTTTTGGGTGTTGTGTGAGTAGGACCCCGGGGATCTCGTGTTGGCCGATGAGGAGGGGGGAGAGAGCGGTTACGATGGTGAGCGAAGTACCTCGTCTTGACAAGGCATGTCGAGAAGTCCCTGCCATGTCTCCCTCACGCCCTGCAGGATGCACTCTGGTAGACGCGTTCCAGTGCGAAGGATATTCCTAGCTAGCCAGTGGATTTTTGTGTGACTCTACCAGCTAATCCTCGTTGGCGACTGGGCCCCAAGAGGTTGACGGTGGAGGTAGGGCTGAAAACGATACGGAAATGGTCGGAAAAATATCTTACCGTTTTCATTTCCGCACTCTTTCATCGGAAACGAAACGAAAACGGAAAGTATCGAAAACGAATATGAGAAGAATACGGTCGAAAACGAAAACGATAACGAATATTTGTTGGAACACAAGAACCCCCCTGAACCGTGCACAAAAATGCAACAAAAACAACATGACACAAAGATTATATATTATATAATCAATTATATTTGTACGAGAGTAGGAAGGGTTAGCCTGTTAAGGATAGGGGATCTAGATGGGCTGGATGGGGCAGATGACTAGATGAGCCAGAACTTTTACACGGGCTTATTCGGAACTATTCCGTTTTTCTTATATGGAATTTCCATTTCCGTTTTCGTTTCCGACTGAAATCACCGTACCGTTTCCGTTTCCGTATAAAATTTCTGTTTCCGTTTCTGTATCGAGAAATTCCATTTCCGTTTTCGTGTAAGAGCTTCCATTTCTGTTTTTTCCGAAAACGGACGAAAAATTTCCATTCCGTTTTCAACCGTAGGTGGAGGTACCTCAGTGCGGGGCTTATCGAGATTCTCCACCACTTGAACCGGAGTTCAGGTATGTGGTTATCCCTCCAGCAGGGGCGGTGTGCTGGAGTGATGTGGTGTGGGCGTCATGGAGCTCCAGTAAAGGGTATGGTCGATGCGGATGGCTGGTTTCAAGTGGTTCAAGGGATTGCAGTGCCATGCAGAAAAGGGGAAATGGAGGTGCGGGTAGGTCTGATATCAACTCCAGAGAGATCTCCAAGGAGATCACCGGCGAGGTTGAATTGGGCGGTGCACACTCGTTTTTTGACTAAGTAGAGACAATTGGATATGGGCTTCCGTTCACCACATGCAGGCCAAAACTTGGCACCCGGCCCATTGGATGGATCGATATGGGCAAGCTCGGTCTGTGGATGGTATACGATTCAGTGGACTTGAGCGTCGCTTTTCCACCATCTTTGGCAAGAGGGCTCGGGGGCTAGCGTTGGTGTTGCGAGTGGGGAGGAAGAGGAAGAAAGGAGGATAACAGTGGAATCGCGGTGAAGATGTGAAATTTCGGCACGCAGTTGGGCATATATGGTGGATCGCGGCTAGGATCAATGGTTTGGCGAACAACAAGTTGGCGGAGGTTGAGGGGTGGTACCGGCGGGTTTCCAGAGGAGCAACACGACGGACCTCCCTTGCCGCCGCAGCAGAGGTATGGCACCTAAGGAGGATACCAAGGCCCTCAGCGTTGGTATCAATTAGAGGGAAAGGTGAATATGAGATTAACAAAATTATGACCCAAAATTACTTTCTATGCAAGAGTTACTCAATAGCCCGATGCAAACTTAGCGTACTAGTGATCAAAACAAGTAAAAGCAAAACTTATCAAGCTAGTAGCAGGTATAGAAGCAAAACATATAAAGAACAATGATGAAGGAGTACAAAGAAACAACCAAGTGGGAGACGCAAGGATTTATTGTTGAAGTTTGAGCCTTTAGCAAGGCTCTACGTCTCCCTTGACGAAGCTTGATCCTATGATCAGATACGGCACCGAAATGTACTCTTTCCTCAAGAAGCTTACTAATGCGGAGCTCCCCTTCTCTTGTGGTAGCTCTTTTCCTTGTGGTAGGCGAGTTCTAAACCCTCGCAAACTTCTTGGGGCGCTTCACAATCTGCTTAAAGGCTCCCAAACGACTCCTAGCCATCTAGGAGACACCAATCTTCAAGAGTAACAAACTTCAATCAGTTTGGCTTGGAGATAAACTCTTGCTTGATGCTTAATGAAAGAGCATCTAGGCCCCTAAATGGTTTTGATGGTTAATGGCAACCCAAACTGGAATCTAATGATTACAATGAGTGTAAGTAGGATGATTAGGTTCCAGGGAGAAGAGTCATCCAGGAAAGGATGACCACCAAAAAGTACAAAGGTGGCTTCTCAGGACAAGAAGATAGCAGCGCTGGGCAGCTGTGCCACAGCTGTGAAGAAGCCGGTGCTGTGCAAGGAGTTGCAAGCAAGGTGAAGGTTGCTTGATGCGTTAAGAGCCGTGACTACAGTTGGTGGAAGCTGAAGCCTAGGTTTGCTAGTTTTCTTGAGTCATTAGGAAACACCTGTACTATCAAGAGGGATGAAGTAGCAATGATTTCTGGAGGTTCTTTTTCTCAATGCTCAGAGTGTTGGACAGTGGCACCGATACCTTGAGGTCAGTAGCCGTGTAACAACAATTTTGCACAAGTGTGAAACTGGGTTGTGCTAGCACACTACTGTGTTAGCTTCCTAAAACCCTAGAGCCAAAGTTACCTGTGTGGCACAATTTTGTCACAGGTGAACAACCGCTCTATGACTCAGGTACATCTCTGTGCCAGGGGAGAGCTTGTAAATGCTAAGGGAACTGCACTGCAATAGTTTGTCTGCGGAGTCAGAAGACTGTTGGAGGTTCTCTCCTGAGTAGGCATCAGAGTTAGTTGTGTGCGCTGAGGGCATGTAATGTGCCAAGACCGGGCTGAGTAGTGAGGCTACGTCAGTTAGGGTTTCACCTGTGTCAGCCTCCGGTGACACATGTGTCGGTCTGCCTGAGCCGGTCACCGTTGTGCGTTGTGATTAACTGTGTCACCGGTGACCCACTTAATCTTCCTAAGTCTTAGTTCAAAAGAGAGTTAGAGTTTTGAGTAAAGAGCACTAGTTCCTCCAAGAGTTTGCGTTGCAGATTCCTTCTTGGAGTGTCTACTCCTAGACGGGTGTAGAAGTTGCGGTGACCACCGAAGTTTGTCTCTCTAAGTATTTTTCATTCTACATTTACTTGCTCACCTGGTTGCATGCTTGTATGATTAACTGATATACATAATCTAGCAGTGACTTTGACTCTTTGTCTGTGTCAGTTTAGCTGTGTCACAGTTGTCTTATTGCTTGTCTCATATCTATGCAAGTTATCTGTTACACAACTGTCTATCTTTCACATTTGCTTAGGGTTGTTAGCTCACTTGTGTTAGGCACCTGTGTGACAGCTGTGTGTTAATTTACATATCAAATACTGCCTGAGTATCGACCTGTCACACAGTTAGCCTTAAACTTGAAAAATTGAAGTAATTGTTTAAAATTGGTTAGCCTCCTATTCACCTCCCTCTAGTCGGCACCTACAATCCTTTCACTCAACTATGCCTTAATCTCTCTTTCTCTCTCAAGGATTTCCTTAAAGGAAAGACAATTTAGGCTTGAGGAAATATGGAGTAGCACTCATGAGAGCAGATGAATGGTTTTGCAAAGAGTTAGGCGTGCAAAGAGACTTGGGGGTATATAGCCAACCCCTCAAAACTAGCCGTTAGAGCAAAAGTTGAACAACTCGGAACTTTTGAGATAGAACTCAGAGGTTCTAACATTTGAAAGAAATGACTATATTGCTTGTCCAAAAATGGATCTAAGATTTCTAGCAAGAACTCGAAGGTTCCGAGTTTCAAAGCACAGCGGATAGAAACGAATATCGGAGGTTCTAACTTGAACCCAGACTCTTCGGGATTATGAATGGCCGTGACAAGGCGTGGTCAAAACATATTCCTGAAGGTTCTGATATTGCACTCGGACCTTCTGAGTTTTCAAGGATCCTCAACAAAGGATGGCCAAAACTCATTTTTGGAGGTTCTGACAACGGCCTTGGACATTTCGAGATTTCAAAGATAAGCCCAGAAGCAGATCTCGGAGACCTTGAAAAAATCCACCAGCTCCGACTTTCAAAGCAGAAGGAGTTAGACGTGTACAAAACCGAAATTGGAGGATCCGGGAAATCTTATGTTCTGACATCTAGAGAATCAGATAGGAAGGGCAACTCGGAGGCTCCGAGTTCCTTGAATCTTCACACAAAGGAGAAACTTGAATGTTCTAACATCAATCTCGGATATTCTGACATGTCTAGAAAATGTGTGTATGAAGAGATTTTAAAGGCCTTTTTGGATTTAAAAATTGTTTCCTAGCTGAGCATTCGCAAGGCACTCTCACCAACTTTCAGATTTCAACCCCCATAATAGTATGGTTTTCCTTAAACTCAATGTCTTTTTTTTGATAACTCGAGACTTGATTAAAAGATCAAAGACATGACATTAACGTTAATGTGCAACACTGCACATTAAGAGCGCTGATTACAGCTTCCACCGGCATGATTCTGATTTGTGCATGGCTCCTAAACAACGGTAGATACAAGTCCCTATATTATGTGATCTGTAGGCATCTTGAGCTTGCCTATGAGCTATCCTATTCTGTTCCCATTTAATTTTGAAGATTCTTGCATCAGAGTTGTTGATGGAGGCCAAGATCTGAATTAGATGTGGTCTTATGGACCAATGATCTGGATACTTTGTAGGATCTCCTCTTGAAACTGCTTCCGCAAGGATCTGACTATCTGTTAAGAAGTTCGGCTGGAAAGCACTCATAGCAGCCGAGATCCGAGTCGCTAACTCTAATGCTTGAGCTTCAGCTTGAAGTGCAGACCCTGCAAAGGATGTAGCTTCAATGAAAGTGGTATGTTGCTCTCTGTATTGCTTCCATATCATGCATACCCCAAGGCCTGCTTTACTCAACGATTCTGCATAAAAAGGAAAACATGAAGCTTCTGGCCTCCAAGCTGCATCGATAAAAAAGTTAGGTCCTTTATCCATCCTCTGCTTATTAACGTGCAATATTGTTGGAGATACATTTCGTTGTTGCTTCAACGCAGTGATCGGTTCTTGAGTCTTTTCTTCAATGCTTTCACCTGTACTCGTAAGAGCATTAGTAGCATAAAGAACCTGCATAGGATGAGCTTCTTTTTTTTATTAAATAGAAGACTATTTCTGGCTTTCCAAATATTCCAAAGAGTGGCAAAGATTAAAGTAACAGAGTCCTTAGTGGCGTAATTTGCCATCATGTGAAAGATAGCCTCCTCCACTTGATTTATTCCCTGATCAGTTAAACCCTACACTCTCATTCCTAAATTAGAAGCAAACCAGATTGCATGAACAAATTGACAATCAAAGAAAAGATGAAAGTCAGTTTCAACCATGCCACATCTTACACATTTGTGATCAATGTGAGACGATTTTGCATCAGCACGAGAACTTGATGGAATAGCTTTTCTAAGAAGCCTCCAACCAAAAACCTAGACCCTGGGAGGCATCTGTTTGTTTAACCATATGGTTTGGACTATATGTCTTGCTTGATCTGTTAGATTTGAATGACCACCTGCATTTAATCCATAGAAAGCTTGGTGGAAAATTTGATAAGCACTTTTCGATGAACAAATACCAGAAGGAGTATATTTCCAAACAAGGATATCATTATTATCATCATTGGAAACTGGGACTTGAGATATTATGTTAGCATTAAAAGAACCAAAAAGATTAGTAATCAAGTCTGTATTCCAGATTTTGGTTCCAGGAATCCATAAATCCGAAATGGTAGCAGGATACTTAAAGCCAGGTTCTTGTATATTAAGGTAATCATGAATATTTCTCCAAAAAGCACACCAATGAGTAGACCAAATGCAAGTGTTACCTTTAGCTACTTGAAAAGTTGTGGCATTGATTAACGATTCCCTAACTTTAAGAATAGAAGTCCAGAAAGCAGACTTAGGAATATCATTTGGAGCCTTCCAGAAGGAGGTGTAAGGAAAATACTTAGCCTTGAGAATTTTAAAGATGGTACTATCTTGATCAGTGACTATTTTCCAAGCAGAACTAGTAAGCATGAATTTGTTGACAGCTTCCAGATTTCTAATTCCTAAGCCACCTTCTTTTTTAGACTTATAGATTTCAGACCAGGCTCTAAGATAGAGGGGTTTTGAATGCGTACCTTGCTGAATCCCAGTCCACCAAAAATCTCTTATAACTGCATTCATCTTATGCAAGAGTTTCTTTGAAAAAAGAATAGTTGACATGTAGTAAACCGGGAGGGAAGAAAAGACAGATTTGATTAAAACCAACCTACCAGCATGGGACAATTTATTCGCCTTGTAACAATTCAACTTGGACTTAAACTTTTCAAGCAGAAAAGCGTAAGCATTAGATCTATTTTTTGCTGGCATTCTCAGAGGGTGACCTAAATAAGTCGAGTGATTATCCATGTCTACAACTCTAAATATACCTTTAACAATATTTCTCTGAGCATCACTAACATGTTTACTAAAAAGAACTGAAGATTTAGACCGGTTTGGCGTCTGATCAGAGAGGCTGCAGAAGTGTTGAATGGTGTTCCAAATTGTCCTTGCTTCCTGTTCATTAGCCTGTCCACACACTATTAAGTCATCTGCAAACATTAGAGAAAACATTGGTGGAGAATTAGGACCTAGCACAACGCCTTGTAAATTTTGATGTTCCATTTCTTCCTTCAGTTTAGCAGCTAGCTCATTGATTGCAATTACAAAAAGGTAAGGAGATATGGGGCATCCTTGCCTAATACCACACTGTCCTCTAAACCTGCCATGATGATTGCCATTAATAATAACAGAAAACAGAGAGTTAGTGGTACAAGCTTTAACTAAACTAATGAAATGGTCATTGTAACCCATTTTACTAAGAGCATTGAAAATGAAATTCCATTCAAGTCTGTCAAAAGCTTTAGCCAGGTCAATTTTAAGCATAAAAGCAGATTGCTTCCATGAAGAAAGACCAAAAGAGTGAGTAATTTCTTGTGCCAAAATAATATTGTTAGTAATCCTTCTTCCTTCAATGAAACCTTGCTGGGCATTTAGAATAGCACTTGGAAGATGAGGTTTGATATGATTTGCTAAAGACTTTGCAATAATTTTGTAGATGACATTACATAGACTTATAGGTCTAAAGTCCCGAGGTTGAGTTGTTAACGTCTTCTTAGGGATTAAAGCAATAGTAGTCTCATTCAACTTGGCTAGAAGCGTACCTTGAACATAGAAGTTTTGAATTAATTTTGTGACATCGTCACCAATCCAATTCCAAGCGGCTTTGTAAAATGCAGCATTTAACCCATCCGGTCCTGGAGAGGCACCATTGCGCATCCGTTTCAAAATATTCAAGATTTCATCTTTTTGAGGAATCAAATTTGTGAATTCATCTTGAATAGCACCTGCATTGTGAGCTTGACTAATCTGGAAGCTTGTTCTATTAGTGGAGGTAAATATACTTTTAAAGTAATTAACAAAGCAGGTTGCTATTTTCTCAGGATCTAAGGTAGTCTGCCCCTCTGCATTAGAAATAGAAACTATTCTATTTCTTCTTCTCTTCTTGAGAACAGAAACATGAAAATACTTGGTGTTTCTGTCTCCTTGAATGGCCCAATGTTTCTTTGCCCTTTGTTTGTAAAAGTGAGTAAGCCTTGTCATTGTTTCTTCATAGGCCTTGACTAATTCCTCTTCCTTTGTGTGATCTTGAAGATGGATAGGTTGTTCCTGGATACCTGTTATTTGCTCCTCAATATCCTGCAAATGTTGCTGCAAATGCTTCTTTTTCTTGCTCCAAACCTTTAGAGTTGCTGCTAAATGATTAGTTCTCAAGGGAAAAGATTGACTAGATGAATTTCTCCAAGCTTTAATTGCAGTATCATGAAAATCATCCTCAAGAAGCCACCAGTTTTCAAATTTAAAATGATAAGCATGTTTTTTAAACTTAGAGTGAAGAACAGCCAGAATAGGAGCATGATCACTAGATAAAATGGGAAGGTTGTAGATGTTAGCATTGGGAAAAAGGTCACACCATTCAGCATTAGCAAGAAATCTGTCAAGCCTTTCATACAAAAGATTAGAAGCATACCTTTTATTGGTCCAAGTATAAGCTGGACCATTATAACCCAAGTCTATTAAGCCACAACTTTTAACAAAGGAACAGAAGGCATGCAAGCGAGAGTAATTAACATAATTAACATTACTTTTTTCATGGGGATACATAAGTTCATTCAAATCCCCAAAACACAAAAAAGGCTTACCACTATTGACATTAGCAAAAGCAGAAACTTCTTCCCAAATATCACTAGATCTAGAGTGAGTGGCATCACCGTATATACACAAAAGGTTAAAAGCCTCACTAGTGGTAGAGTTTACAACAGAGGCTATAATTAAGCTAGAACTACTTTTGACTACTTGGAGATCAATGTCAATATCCCAGAGAAGCCATAACCTTCCTGAACAGCCAACAGAAGGAACTATATGACTATTAGCAATATTAAAGTGATTAGCTAGATGGGTTTCAGAAAATTTAGAGGACTTAGTTTTAGAGAGGAAGATTACCTTGGCGTGAGTCGATTGAATCAATCGGGCAAGATAAGTCATTTTGTTACTGTCGAGGCTCCTGCCCACACCTCGACAGTTCTAGGAGATAATACTCATGGCACATGTGGCGCCTTAAAGGCTGGCGCCGCTGCCTGATCTTGATGAAATTGCAGATTGTCTTCAATCCTTCCATACTATCTGTCCCAAGAACGTCTGCTGCCCTCTCTTCATACACTAAAGCTTGAGAGATATTCTTCTCCACATTACCAATTGTGTCCACATCCAACTGGGATTGGCTGTCCAATTGAGCAGGCTTTAAACCCCAATGCTGATCAGTTTCTGAAGCAGGGCCAAAGGTTGCCGCAGCAGCGTGCTCTACCCATTCTTTGTATTGTAACGGATCAAGGCCTCTCTGCATTTCAGCTAGCATACTAGCTGCAGCAGTACTGGTGAGCACTTGTGAAGTCATAGGAGCATTGACATGGCTACCAATACGAAGATTATGAGCTATCTGTTTGGACTGCATTATAGCTTCTTCAATATTGTCATTAGACAGAGAATTCATGAACTTTGGATCAATGACAGAGTAAGATTTGCTTCCCCTGCTTCTGATATCCCAACGGTTACGGCGCTTTGGGTGGAATTTTCTTCGAGTCTCTTGCTATTGTTGGAATCTTCCTGGTGAAAACTGAAGCTCTGCATCTGGACCTTTGTATGTATCTTGACGAGTATACCGAGAAAACCTAGCATTTACTATATTAATTTCATCTTGGTTTCGGCGTTTATGTGGAGGTTTGTAAAGAGTGTGCCAATCTGAAGACAAAGGCCTAGAAGATGCAGTACCCGAATACTGAGGAGAGGCAGAGGGAGAAGACATGAATCAGACATGGAGCTGTTCATTAAATTGCTCATTTCTCCCTAGAAGAGAAGGTTCTCTTGTAGCTTGTCTTTTTGAGCGATGCTGGAGAATAGAAGTATCTGAGAGCTGCTGAGTTTTGAGAGTAGCTTGAGTTGAAAGGTTAACCTCTTGTGTTTGCAAGTGAGAAGATTGGAAGATCTGATCATAAAGATGTTTATTGGCTTCTGTAGATAGTTGCTACTGAGGCACGCATGGGCTTTCCATGTGTTTAGTTGGGACTGAAGCTGTTGGGAGCCCAAGAAGACTGCTCTTGCAAATTTGGGTTTTAGTGGGCCTTGAAGAAGCTATTAACTGCTTATCTTCCTTTTCATTTGCTAGTTGCAAATTTTGATTTTCCCTCTCTTTTTGACTACTGATTGCATTCTTGTCAGATATTGTGAACTTGGATAGCAGAGGTCCAAAATTATCAGTAGATCTGTTAACTTTCATATGTTCTCTGAACTGCATTGAGAGACCTCCTATAATATTTGATTGATCCAGAGCAATCTGTGGAATCTGAGTGGATTGGCAAGTCCATAATCCAATATGAGAAAACGGCACAGATGCCGTACTTGCTCTAATACTGTGCAAGTGCAAAATGAGTTTCCTTCTGCTTGGACAGAACTGAACATTATGGAACATCAATCCACAAAAGGAGCATATTCTTCTTTTTTTGCGATAGTTTATATAAAGCATTATGTAATCATTTGGAGAGACATAATACTTTACAGTATCCACTACCGGCTTATTAATGTCCATCTTTGCATAGGCTGAGACATAGTCTTTCTTGATTTCCATAGCCATATCAGGAGATGGATGAATGTTAGACGGTTGCGCCACTTTATCAATGATATACTTAATCAGATGAGGAGTTCTAAATCTGCCTAGAACCCCATACTCTTATTGGAACATAAATGAAATTGAAAGCATACTCATCAAGATTCTTCTGTTCATGTGTCGGATTAATCCATTCCAGAAGTAAATTAGCATTGTCAAGAGACCAGGGCTGCCTTTTAAGATCCATGGCATCTTCACTTCTGAAATAAACTTTATAGACAGCTGGCTTTACCAGCACTTTGATGTAGCAAGATACATCTTTCATGAGATAGATGCTGTCACCAAGGACAAAAAGGCTAAACTGAGGTATGGATCGTACATCATGTACATGATCCTTCAAAGAACAGGTCTTCTGGATTCTACACTTGATCTCTCTGTGAAGACTATCAAAACCCAGCTTAGACCTCAGGCAGATGATAATCCAGATGAGGTTGCAGTCCCTGCATTATTTGGAGACTCTCCTGGACCAGCTGTGTCATCTCCCAGTCACACAGCTGCTCCAACTGCTCCTCCAAGGTCATCACCTGTTCCATGCCAAGCTCCCACCGGTGCCACAGCTACTGCATCTATGCCAGACTCAGCTGATGATGATGATGATCCCTCCTCAGACCCTGCCAGAGCTTATCAGAACAAGATCATGCCAGTTCAATTTGCTGCTCTGCGTAAAGAAAGTCGCCAGCTTCGAGAAGAGATCTCTCATCTGAAAGCCAACATGGCTCAAGTTCAATCTTAGCTCTCAAATATGTCCAGCCAGCTCTCAGAGGTTATTCAGCTGCTGAAGAGCAAGTCTTCTTAAGCATCTACTCTTTTATTCCTTTTTGGGTGTTTTAGTGTCAAACGGGGAGAGAGTAGAGTGGTGCAAGGGGCAAGGGGGAGAGAAGAAAATGGTGTAAGGGGGAGAGCATTGGGAAATTATTTTCAAAATGATGTATCAAGACTTGGTTCTTCTTCTATATCTTATGTCTTGATAACATTGTATCTTTTATGCAAATCTTTTGATCTGATACATGTCTTATGCATTCGTATGCTCATTCTTATATGTTGAAATGCTCTGATATACACATGTTTGGTATGCTCTGATGCACATTTTGCTCTGTCAAACATGTGTGAATGCTCAGATACATAGTTTGCTCTGTTATACATATGTATGCTCTGATATATACATGTCTGTCATGCTTTGATATACATATCAAATGCTCTGATGCATGTCTTGCATGTTTTGTGCTCTGATATACATATGTTTGGTATGACTTGCTCTGATTAATTATCAGTATCTGTTTTAGTTAGATAGTGAAAATGATAAGGAATATAATGCTCTGATCATTCATCCAACATATCTAAACTGATAAGAATGCAAGTCATCAGAAAATACTTCCCATGCTTAAAACTTGTAAACTATGCATCTCTTGTTAAACAAATCTTTTATACACAGATTCAGGGGGAGTATATTCTATCAATATTCCAATTCTATATATTTGAATGTGTGAAGCTTGGGTTGCCACTAACCACCAAAAAGGGGGAGATTGAAAGATCATCTAGGCCCTAATATGGTTTTGATGGTTAATGGCAACCTAAACTGGAATCTAATGTTTACATTGAGTGTAAGCAGAATTTACAGGTTCCATGAAGAAGGGTTATCCAGAGAAGGATGGCCACCAAAAAGGGTACAAGGTGGTTTCAAGGACAAAGAGATGGCTGTGCTAGGCAGCTGTGTCACAGCTGAGAAGAAGCCGGTGCTGTGCAGGGAGATGCAAGCAAGGTGATGGTGGCTTGATGCGTCAAGGGCCGTGACTTCAGTTGGTGGCAGGTAAAGCCTAGATTTGCTAGTCTCTTTGAGTCCATAGGAATCACCCGTACTATCAAGAGGGATGAAACAGTAGCAGTTGTCTAAGGGAACCTTGCTCATTGCTCAGAGTGTTGGTCAAGGGGATTGGTGCTTTGAGGCCAACTGCCCTGTGTCAATAGCTTTGCACAAAAGTATGTAGCTGTTTTCTGTTAGTGCTCTGCAGTAGCTGTTTTCTGTTAGTGCTCTGCAGTACTAACAGTGAAAACCCTAGAGCTTTAGGCACCTGTGTGACACAGCTGTGTCACAGGTGGTCTTCGGCTCTATGACTCAGGTACATCTCTGTACCAGGGGAGAGCTTGAAAATGCTAAGGTATCTGCACTGCGATGGGTGGTCTGCTGAGTCAGAAGTCTGTCGGAGGTTCTCTCCTTATAGGTATTAGAGTCTGAAGTATGCTGAGGGCATGTCATATGCCAGGACCGGGCTGAGTAGTGTGGCTATCAGCTAAGGGTTCACCTGTGTGTGCCGCCGGTGACACAGGTGTCGGTCTGCCTGAGCCGGGTACAGTTGGGCGCAGTGTGTAGCTGTGTCACCGGTGGCTGACACCGGTGGCTCACTTAATCCTACGTGGCAACAGGGTAACGGTCAGGTGCCTGAGGACCCTATATATAGGGGACCAGGGGAGGACTCTGTCCTCAACCTTGCTCAAATCAGTGATTCACATACGACCGTTGCAAAGCCTCCAACCACTCCACAAGAGCCAAGAGCCTAAGGGTTAGTTCGAGTGAGTTGTGAGCTAGAGCACGAGCAAAGGTTCCTCCAAGAGATTACTGCTGCATCATCTGTTACTCTTGGAGCTTGTCTGCTCCTAGACGGGTGTAGGAGTTGCTGGTATCACCCAAGCTTGTGTGGGCTGAACCAGTAGTTTGTGAAGGTGTTCTGAGGTCTACCTGCTGCAAGGCAAAAGGATCTCCACAAGCAAAAGGAAGAGTCCTGAAGGATCAGGTACTCGGAGAAGAAGCACGTTTTAGTGCTGGCCAGCTCTTAGGAGTGGTCTCTCCAACGGAGACGTACCTTCTCTGCAAAGAGTTGGGAACTTCGGTGAAAAACCCCTGAGTCTCCTTTACTTCCTTGTATTGCATGCATATCTGTCTATCCTTGCTTGCTTGTGTCTCTTAGACTTGATCTGCTAAGTTTACCTTTTCACCTGTGCTAGATTACCTTTATACCTGTGTGTGATCATCTGTTACACAGTTGCTTCATTCACTTGTATTCACCTGTGTTAGCACCTGTGTCACAGGCAGTCTAAGTAGAGCACCTGTGTTAGGTTAACTCTTCACTGGTGTCTTCCACCTGTGTGACAGCTGTGTGTTGATTTACACATAGTTTCCATCTGTGTCACTCATCTGTGTCACAGCTGTCCACTATTAACTTGTGAAGTTAATCTGACAACTTAAACAAAAGATTAAAAGAGAGAAATTTTATAAGCCAACTATTCACCCCTCCCTCTAGTCGGCATCTCGGTCCTTTCACAAACCCTTTAAGGGAAGAGCACGCTTTAGTGTCGTCTTCGATCTATGTTGAAGCTTCCTCAATGGAGACGTAGAACTTCACAAATGGCTTGACCTTCGACAACAAATCTTGTCTCACGTGTGGTTGTCTTCTTTCATTGATTCTTAATTGTTTCTTTGCTTTTTTTCATTAGCATGCTAGAGTTTACTTAGAGTTTGAGAACTATATGTGTATGATTTACTATTCTTATTAGTTTTGATAATCTCCTGTTCACCCCCTCTAGTCGATAGCCTAGATCCTTTCAATTGGTATCAGCGCCTCATGCTCTCATATCTTAGGTCTTACCACCTAGAGAGATATGATGTTTACTAGTGAGGGGATGCATTTGGGGAGAGGTCCCATACTTTAATGGTTTACATTATTCTAGTTGGAAACACAAAACGAAGATGCATTTAATGGCCATTAGCCTAAGCATATCGCGTGTTGTTGTTAATGGTTATGTAGTGCTCAATGAAGGCGAGCTCATCAAGAGTGAGCACCGGGACATCCACCTTAATGCCCAAGCGACAAACGCCATCTTCAATGCATTGAGCCCGGATGAATTCAACTGGGTGAGCACGCTTGAGGATGCCAAGATCATATGGAACACGCTGATGGAGATCCACGAGATAACTTTTTTCGTTAAGGACTCCAAGCTCAACATTCTAACAAACAAGTTTGACCACTTCACCATGGTGGAGAATGAGGGCGTGAATGAAATGTTCACTCGCCTCAATCACATTGTGAACGAGCTCAAGTCCCTTGGGTGCCCGGAGATTAGTGACCACTTCATCGTCAAGAAGATGCTATGAGCCCTCTCACCCAAGTATAAATATTGTGATGCTCATCCGTTAGAGGGACGACTTCAAAAAGTTAACTCCCACCGAGGTGCTTGGAAGGATCATCACTCATGAGATGGTAATCCAAGACAAGAAAGAACTCATGGCTTCCAACTCAAGCCTCAAGAAGAACATCACGTTTAAGGCCAAACACATCGTCGATGATGACTCAAGTAATGATGATGATGAAGAAGAAGAAGAAGAAGAAGAAGAACATGATGAAGAAGACATCACTCAATTTGTGAGAAGATTCTCCAAGATGTTCAAGAAAGGCAGTGCCGACAAGTTCCTCAACAAAGGAATGAGCTACAAGTAGTCAAAGGAGACAAAGGAGAAACTCACCAAGAGGAAATGCTTTGAGTGTTGCAAGACGGGATACTTCATCACCAATTGTTCGAACAAGAAGGATAAGAAGGATGAGAAGGAGAAGGGGTACAAGAAGAAAGAAAGCCATGAGAAGGGCAAGTTCGTCAAGAGGAACCACTACATGGCCCAAGCCCTTGTTAGAGAGGAATGGGATTTCAATGACTCAAGCTCTAACTCAGACTCTGACGATGGAGTGGCCAGTCTCGCCATGGCAAGTTCAAGACCCGCTAAGTCCGTCTTCGACTACTCGTTGAACCTATTTGTCTCATGGCAGATGGTCAAAGGTATCACAAATCACCAAATCTCCATCCTATGATAGTGATGATGATTTTCTTGATGATTTTGATGATTTGAATATGCCTAACAATGATTCTCTTGTTGCCACTCTTAAGAAGTAAGAGGCGTTGCTTTTGAACCTTAAGCATAAGGAGCTTAAGATATCATATCGTAGAATTAAAAAGTCTCATGAGGATCTTAGAAGTGTTCATGAAAATCTTAGACTTGAGAACATCAAGAACAAACAAGATTAGAAACTCTTAAGCTATCTCATAATATCCTCAAGGGCAAGCATCGCTCTCTCTCTTTGATAAGCAATCAACTTCATCTAGAGATGACAAGTTTTTGTGGAACTTGATCATCATCTATGGGGCTGCACAAGTTGAGAAGAAGAGTGCTTTTCTCATCTAATTGGTTCAGGTTTCGAAGAAATCCTTGGTTCCTTTACTAGTGGCTGGGGATTTCAACTTAATTTGAAAGGAAAGTGATAAGAACAAATCATGAGGATATAATACATGGAGTTCTCTTTTCAATGCGGTGATAGAGAGTTAGGAAATTAGGGAGTTAACTTCGAGTGGGAGAAGGTTTACTTGGGGGAATGATCATGCAGAGCTGACATATGAACTATTGGATAGGGTTTTTGTCTCCCTTGAGTGGGAACAAAAATATCTATTGGTTTGTTTTAGTGTGATGACCAAATCTCTCTCAAATCATACTCCCATCATGATTAAAACAGGTTGTGATGTAGGAGGGAATAAGTTGTTTCATTTTGAGAATGCTTGGCTGATAGGAGAGGGGACTTATGATGTGGTAGTTGGTGTTTGACGACAACATTTTTCAGGCGGTACAAGATTACATAGGTGACAAGAGCAAATGAGATTGCTCGGAGAGAAGTTAAAGGGTGGAAAAATAATATCAAAGGTCTTTATAAAATATGCAAATGGGAGTTGATACAAAAGATATATGAGTTGGATATAGCATGCGAACTCAATGGATTGAGTGCTTGTGATAGGAATCTCAAAGCTCGATATCATAAACAATTGTGATAGGAATCTCAAAGCTCGATATCATAAACAACTAAGGAAGATTATGGCAGTAGAGCAAGCCAAGTGGATTCAGGGGTCAAAAGAGAGAGAACTTAAAGAAGGGGATCTGAATACTAAGTATTATCATGCTAAGGGAAATGGGTGCAAGCAGAAGAATACTATAGTTTGTTTACAACAAAATGAAGGGATAATAAGGGGAGAGAGGATCACACTGTATACATTACTAATTTTTATAAGGACTTATTTGCGGACCTTCGGTCCAATATTAGGGTACATTAGGAGGAAATCACACAATTGAGTGCACATGATAGGGTATTTTGACTGAGATATTTACTTTAGAAGAGTTGAAGGAGTCGGTTTTTGGCATTGAAAAAATAAGGCAGTGAGACCAAACGGCTTTCCAGCTAATTTCTATGAGTTCTTTTGGGATGAGATTAAGCACGAGTTGTTGGGTTTGTGTTAGATTTTTTTTTGTGTAAGATTGGATATCGAACGTTTAAAATACGTCATTATTTCTTTGATTTTTAAGGGCAAGATGTGGATCAAATTCAGAATTATAGATCCATTTGTGTACTTAATGTGGTCTACACAATCATTACAAATGTTCTCACATTCAAGCTATAGAATGAGGCTCGATTGATGAAGCGCCTCAGTAAGTTCTATAATCATGCTGATATTCCTTGGGTCACCATTATTTGGTGGGCTTACTATACTAGGGATGTGTTGCATGCAGCTAAGTGTTGTGGGTATTTCTGGTGGCGTGATGTAATGTCGCTGTCTGACACCTTCATAACTGTACACTTGCTACACCAACAATGGTTCTTCTATTCTTCTCTGGGACGATGTTTGGAGTTCCCAGCTACGCTGTCAACGCTACCCTTGGTTATATTCCTTCAACATAATGTATGGCATCACCCTTCACAAATATTGGGCAGTGGCGGATCGCACCCTGAACTTCCACCTCCCTCTCTCTCGAGAGGCTTATGATGAATTATTCCTCCTGCAAGTGGAGCTTTAAGACCTTGCTCTAACTCCTGGCTTAGTGATACTTGGTCCTTTATCCAGAAGTCTAGGACTTTCTCCCGAGTAGTTTCTATAAACTTCTATTCTAGCACATCTTAGTGCCAACCCCCTTTCAATGGATTTGGAGGATCTGTTGCCCCAAGAAAATCAAGATCTTTGCATGGCTTCTCCAGGATCGTCTAAACACGAAAGATATGCTATGTCAATGGAACCTTCATGTCCTCAACAATGATGGCCTATGTGTTCTCTGTATTGCACATGAGATTGAAGACCTATCTCACCTCTTCATTAATTGTCATTTTGCGCATTGGTGCTGGCACTACCTCTAGATTTCCTAGTCACACGCGGATGATATCTTCACTCCCCTATAAGACACAAGGTGTCGATTTACCCAACCTTTCTTTATAGAGGTCGTCCTAATGGCTGCACGGCATGTTTGGTCTCAATGGGATCATCTTTAGGGGATTGAGGCCCTCCTTTGCTGCACGGTGATGTGTGTCGACGTACAAACGCCGGTATCGGTGGTCCGGAAGGACCCCCTTTGGGATTCGGCCAGGGAGGCGCAGATCTACGGAGCTACGCCGGTGCTAGAGCTTGGCAGGATATGGAAATGAGAAAGACACGGTGATTTACCCAGGTTCAGGCCACCTTCTAGGTGTAAAACCCTACGTCCTGCTTTAAGTGTATTTGAGAATATGTGGAGAGATTACAGCGGACTAGCAGCACAGATGCTCTAGTTCTTCTTCCTCGAGGGTTTGATCAATTCTACTGGAGCCGATTCAGGGAGCCTCTGATCTCCTCTTCTGAGCTCTTCTTTGAGCTCCTCCTCGAGCTCTCCCTCGAGCTCCCCCTCGAGCTCCTCCTCGAGCTCCTCTTCGAGCGCCCCCTTGAGCTCCTCTTCGAGCTCTTCTTCGAGCTCCTCTTCGAGCTCCTCTTATTGCATTGCCGTGGCTCTCCCCTTATAAATCTGGGGGTCACCACAGTGGCCGAAAGGTAAATATCTTGCCATGAAGCTTGTCGTGGAAGAAACCCGGCATGGGCGAGCCACGTCGGTGGTTGAGATTTACTGTAGTGGAACAGTGCCGGTCACGCTTTGGTTGGGAACCGGATCATCATGATGAGGGCGTGTCAGGAGGTGAAGACTTGACGTCTCCTGACATGGGCTATGCTGCAACTACCCAGGCTCCACGGACCAGGTGCAGAGGGCATGCGTATGGGCGCGCGAAGGCGTGCCCTTAAAGTCAAAAAGGGATGTCAGACCTCTCCATTCCCTCCAAGACTGATAGCTAACAGGGCTTATCACTTGGGGGGATGGGAACCGGTCAGGACACCATCCTTGGTCCGCAAGGACTTGGAATAGACGGGCATTTAATGCACCTGACACAGGCATTAAATGCGCCTTTTGGGCCACGCGGTTTGAGGAGGGACCCTCAAGGGGCGCTCGGGGCTCCCGGGATCGGAGGCCCCCGAGCACAACCTCTCGGCTGCTCCATTGTCTGGGCGAGGCACTCGGTGCCCCGGGCGGGGGCTGGGTCGCCCTGGGTGCTCGGGGTGAGCCCCCGGGCACTTCTCCTCGGGTGCTCGGGGTGAGCCCCCGAGCACTTCTTCTCGGGTGCTCGGGGTGAGCCCCCGAGCACTTCTGCTCGCTTTGTCCTTTGCGGGGATCATGTCGTCTTGGGCCCTTCGGGGAACGCCATTAAGGGACGACTCGGGGCACCCCTTGATTTTAGCCAAGTGAAACGGTGCTCGAGATGAGCCTCCGGGCACCTCTTCTTTAACTCCCACGTCCTTGGCGACGCGGCGTCAAGTTGGGTCTTTGCCAGCGGTTTAGGGGACCCTGGGCCCCGTAATGCCGACAACGTGCCTTTAAAGAGGACATGTCACTGCTTATGCATAAAATCAAGTGTCAACATACAAACAGCTAAAGGATTGGCTTAGCTCTCTTTTTAGCACCTTGATTTCCTTCCAAGGTGCCTATCTTGTAAATACTTTGTAAATATCTTTGTTTTCTAATTAAATTACCATAGGGGCCGCCCCCCACTATTCATGACAAAAAATAACATTACAAAAGTAGTGATGAATATGCTCATTAGAGTCATTTGGGCTATCATCAAACTAACATAAACTGTCTTTATCAAAGGTAGGGTTGTTCTAGAAGGGGTGGTAGTTTTACACAAATCTTCGAGTGAGTTACATAGGTCCAAATAAGTTGGTGTTTGTTTAAGATTGATTTTGAGAAGACTTGAAAAAAAATCAAATGACTGTTTTTGCTACAAGTTTTGGAGATGAAAGGGTTTCCATCAAAGTAGAATGACTGGGCAATGAAAGTGGTAACTAGGGGTAAGGTTGGGGTAAAGGTTAATGGTGAGATTGTACCATATTTTAACACGCACCAAGGCTTAAGACAAGGAGATGCGTCTCCACTGCCTTTTGACCTTGTAACTGATGTCTTGGCCATAGTAGTGGAAGGAGCACAAGGTCGGGAGTTCATTAAAGGCTTGGTGCCACATCTGATTTCCAGGGGGTCGTCATCTTACAGTATGTAGATGACACAATTCTACTGATGCAAGATGATTTTGAAAGTGCTCGTAACTTGAACTTTATTCTATGCCTGTTTGAGAAGATGTTAGGATTGAAGATCAATTTTTATAAAAGTGAAATTTACTGCATTGGGACGTGGCACAAAATTAAGAGTTGTACGAGATCTTTACTTGTAAGGTTGGCGTGCTGCCAATGAGGTATTTGGGAGTACCAATAGATAACAAGAGAATTAAGAATAATGATTGGATAGGTATGGAAAACAAGGTGGAACATAAGCTGAGTTGCTGGCATGGTAAAATCCTTTCCATTGGGGGCAGACTTAGTCTCCTCCAATCAGTCTCAAGTAGTACACCATTGCATATGCTTTAGGGAGTTTTGACGAAAGTGGATTACTTTCGGGCTAGACTTATATGGAGCGTCTTGGAAAATAAAAGGAAAAGACATTTGGTCAACTGGCCTATGGTTTGTATGCCAAAGGACCGGGGGTCCGGGAGTTCTGGAACTGGACACGATGAACATTGCTTTGTTAGGAAAATGGCTTTGGAAGTTGCAAAATGAGGAAGGAGTTTGGTAGGGTTTGTTGCGGAGGAAATACCTCCTGTAGTAGACTTTGTCCCAAGCTAAAGCCAGAATGGGTGATTCTCATTTCTGGCAGGGCCTGATGGAGGCAAAAAGATAGTTTATAGTCTTGTAAGATGAGGGTGGGAAATAGAGAGAGCACTATGTTTCGGCAGAATACCTGGTTAGGGGATAAAATGCTAGCCAAGGAATTTCCCAAATTATATAGCATTGCTTGTCATAAATTACTGTGGTGAAAGCTTTCCAAAAGGGTACACTACAGTTGCAGTTTAGGAGGACCCTTTTTGGGGAAACTTTGGTGCAGCGGGAGCTTTTGAAGGAAAGGTGTAGCGTGCGCCTAACGGATGAAAGGGATAAATTGGTGTTGAAATCTAACACTAGCGGTATATGCTCAGTTTGTTCCTTTACAAAACTATGAGGTGCAGGGGAGCAGCTATACCTTATCGCTTTTTGTAGAAGGTTAAGATCCCGCGGCGTGTCAGTCTTTATGTGGCTGGTGCTGAAAAAGAGCATAATGACTAGGGACAATTTACTACATAGGAGGGGGTGGTAAATGTGAACTGGACTGCCTGTTTTGTGGGGCAAGCGAGTCTATTGATCACTTATTTTTTGTTGCCCTTTGGCTCGTTATATATGGAGTATCGTTGCATGCACTTTTGATGTTCCATGCGATTTTAATTCTTTGGATGAGGAGGAAGGTGGTTGCAATAATTCCCCGGGGGCGTAGGAGAAGGGGCGTAGGAGAACTTCCACGTTGTAGGATTATAATCTGGTTGTTTGATTCTTTTGTTGGATGTTGTTGCCCAGCTACTCATGTCTAGGTGGAGTTATGTTTCTTTTGTTTTCTCTTTTTTGAACCCGACACCTGTAGTGTGGTTTCTATTAATAGAAATCAAAAGAAACCGTTCTCTCAAAAAAAAATGCATCATTATGGATGGTCTTATCCTTATTCGCCGGGTGGCATCGTGGGGGCTCCAAATGTCTCACGTGCCATCACGTCTAGGCAAACTTCATTAGTTTAAACATAATGTCACATCATCCATCAGTAAAAAAATCTTTACTTATATAAAGATGTTAATTGGTGGTGGCGGTCTGTATATTTTTTTCTCCCTTTTTTTACTGTAAGATTTTTAAAATTTGGACAAAACCTATATATCTGTATTGAAACATCAATAGATGTCCTCCTCATCCACCGACTTTAAATTCAAAAATACAAATTTACCTAAAGTGCCAATTCTATTTGAGTCGAAGTTCAACCAGGAACTGAGATGAAACCGAGGATGTGGCATAGAGCATGACAATAATAATTTAAGATGTTCAGTAATCTAATTTGTTTATCTATAGTAATAGATGAGTATTTAGTTAGTAAAAAAAAAGATCGTCCAACAAGCTTACGTGGTTGCTCTGACCCTGACCCTTTACCGCTTTACGTGCGTTGTTTCACGGCTGAGCTTGACTTTGAAGCCTTTCAAGGAACCGGTCATTGCGTCCGCCGATTTCGGTTGGCTTGGCTGATGCTCGGTGATCTTGGTACTGCGATCCATGGACCGTAGTTGTTACCTAGACAAAATGTATTGCGCATGGGCACACATGCATGTACCTGGACTTTGTGCATCTAATCCATCTGGTCCAAAAATATAAGTTGCTTCGGACACTAGTACAATGATCGACATCATATTTTGACCATCCATTTCTATAAGAATATGTTGCCCCAACAAACCTATCGAACCATTAGTTTGCGTGCAACGCTCGACGCGTAAAGATACCTCTACACACTTTTCATTACTGACAGCGGGAGCGAGTCACCGGCACTGTGCAGCGACGCGAACGATGGCGGATGGCATTCTAACACGGGGACGGTGATGAACTAGTCACGCAATTCACATTACGATTTACGGCAAACGTCGAAACAAGAAAAAGTGGCAGGCACGAGTTTAGGCCAAAAGGTTTTATTACTATCCGATTCTATCTTAGCACAACCGTAGACTAGCACTCGCACGGCTCATTACACAGGCCGTGGAAACATAACTCTGTTCCGATAAAGTAGTAATAAAAAAGAATAAGTAAGCTTGGCATAGCAGCACGCATATCCAGTTGACATGAACCTTGATGAGCTACAAGGATTCTTCAACCCTATGGAATGAGACCAGATAAAACGAGGATCAGCAGAGCATTTTGGGAGTGGCGAACTATCAGGGTCCTCATTTCTGCTGGCCAGCCTCAACGGGTTCCACCACTTCAGCTTCAAGCGGTTCGGGCTCGGAGCTACTAGGTGCGGCAGCAGGCTGCTGGTTTGGTTGGGCGGGTTGGGCATGCGACGCCCATTTGCCAGCCATAGCCGTAGTCATCATCTCGTAGATCTTCCCACTCAGATCGGTCGGGTTGTCAGGCTGCAACATCATAACACGTGCATGAATATTATCAGGGTTGTGTCCCTTTGCAACATAATTCAGGTGCGACAAAAAGAAGGGATCAGGAGAAAACACAGCAATTTTTCATTGACAGTGGGGTACGAGATAAGAATAAAGCAGATGTGTGTACTCACTGTAAAGCCACTAGAAATCATAGAAGTTTCAAAGAGGATGTCGACAGCCTTTAGAGCTTCTGGGTCATCAGGGTTGCTTCTGCATGCAACCTGCATGGTCAAGAAAAATTCGTGAGGACAGTAAGGGCTACAAGTGTATTAAGGCCCTAAATCAGAGATCAACCATCAACCATTGTACTGTTAGGAGTAGACTAGAATCAAAGTATCAAGAGAGAAAGCAACTGTCAACAGTTGGCGCTACCAAAACTCATGCATATTTGTTAAATAAGAAAGTACTGCTACCCAAAATTATCCACAAATCAAATTGCCAGTAGAATATCTTGCTCCACTAGGCCTAACCACCTAAGTACCGATCAGTGAAGATCAGATGAAAAATCCTGAAGATAACAGAATGAAAACTTACATTCAATCCCTTGATTATCTCATGCTCTGGGTTTATTTCAAATACTTTCCTCGAACGCATGAAATCCAGAGAAGATGTATCGCCCATAGACTGTGCCCTCATCAGCCTGCCAACCAAAATTGAAGTACTATTAGCAAAGTTAAGTCATATAGTGAGTTATATTTTGACTGTTGAGGAAGTCAGCATATAATAGAGCATGACCTTTCCATATTGGCTGACCAACCAAACTTAGCTGCAACTAGAACACATGGTGATGAGCTGAGC
The DNA here is from genome assembly GCA_019208055.1 of Stipa capillata. NCBI lineage: Eukaryota > Viridiplantae > Streptophyta > Magnoliopsida > Poales > Poaceae > Stipa > Stipa capillata. Next base: position 433,443 of record JAGXJF010004866.1, read on the forward strand.
CGATTGGATATATCAACACGAGCAACCTTGTCACCCAAGCGTTTCTTGATCCAATCACATGTTTGGCTGAATTCCTGCTTTACCTCCTTTTCTCTTTCCTCATTCTTATCACCTAGGTTATATTTGCAGACCACAATCAGAAACTAGGATGAGAAGTATAGAACTGAGATAAATGAATTATTTACTTGCCTCAGTTCTGCAAAGCAATGCAGCCTACATTGGAAAAGCTACATATTGACAGAATTTTAGCTGATGTATTGGATCCAACGATTCACATTTAATGCATTTCATAGTTTCGTGATTAATGGTGAGGCTAAAATAATCAAGGGAGATGTTTGTCATGTCCTACACCTTCTGTTTTCAAAATTCAACTTATTAAGCAGTAAGGGAGGTTCTGAAACTATATATTATATATGTATACCTATGTCCAAGTCTTCCTTGCTAATATCCACGAAACTCTTATCCTTGTAGGAGTTCAGATTTGTAAGAGACACTTCATCCATCGGGTCAACTAAAAATAGAACCTACAAAATAAAACACATAATAATACTTAGAAATCAGAACTGACATAGAATAATCAACCCGCTTTGGGTATAAAGCATAAAACACTTCTACAAGTAATAAGCGCTCTGAAGGAATCATTTGTTGAGTATGTCATAATTTTTCATGGCTTGATGCAAAAACAGAACCGTTCCAAAGTGCACTAAGCTTGTTTGTCCAATAGCAAACAAAAATATAAGATGTCTCAACCCATGAAATTCAACAAGAACTGGGGCCCAGCATCTCTGCCTTGGTTGTACTGGTCGACCCAAAGTGTAGCTACAGCCACTATTAAAGGCAAAGTTTGGCAGGAGTGATGTGTCCAATAGCATAAGACCCGAAGTGACATCTAGCTAAAAACACATAAATAGAAGCTATCACCTATGTGCAAACACATTGAGCCATCCTCCACATACCTCATACTCCTTTTCATTCAGTCTCTCTAAGAAAGGAGCATTTTTGGCACTGCTCAAACTATCTGCAGCAATGTAGTAAATGGCCTTCTGTTCGGGTTTCATACTTTCCACATATTCATCCAAGCTAATTAATTCTTCATTGCTTTGAGAAGAAAAGAAGCGGAGCAAAGGAGCAATTCTCTTGTGATTTTCCTTGTCTTCCATGCAACCCAACTTTAAAAACTTGCCATAGTTCTCCCAGAATCTTTCATAGTCCTACATTAAACATCAAATGAGAAAGCTGAAAGAGAGGCGAGATAAATAAGGAAGGGACCATACTTGGAAGGAAAGGAAAAGGCTTACATCTCTGTTTTCACTACAAGAAATGCCAAGTATCATATCAAAGGCCTTCCGCACCAATCTCTTTCTCATTATACGCACCTGTGGAAAACAATAAGCAAAAAGAGGCTAAATCAACTTACAAAATCAATATTCAAATGTACAAGACAAAGACACAATAAGAAATACTCCATCAAAAAACTTACAATTCGACTTTCTTGAAGGATCTCACGAGAAACATTCAATGGAAGGTCATTTGAGTCAACAACACCCTTCACAAAGCTCAGGTATCTTGGGAACTGATCAATCACAATTCTCAATCATAAGATTTGCATGATTAAGTGAGGCTTGACAAAGAATCATGAAGAACAGCATCTACGTTTCGAGCATACCAGTTCTCCATCAAAGTCATCTGATATAAATACACGCTTGACATAAAGCCTGATATTCTTGGTTTTCCTATCAGTTATGTCTTCCTTCTTCGTAGCAGGCACATACAGAATTGATCTGAACTCTACCTCACCCTGCATAAAATTAGATCAAGCATGGTCACTCGCATGTGCATCGTGAAGATGTTCTGTGCAACTATATCCCCACGATAGCGCATAGTCAAAGTGAGATAGTCAGATTGCATGCCACTATGAACAATCTAGCATTCACAGCAGTACAACCATTTTCACGATACATTAGAGCTTATTATTGCCTATTGCAAGAAAATGTTACAGAATCAACTGTCCAAAGAAATGCACACTGCACATTTATCTAAGCAAAAGCAACTGCATATATTATGTGATACACCATGATATGATGATAAGACTGATAGTTATGACTGTTGAATCGCCAAAAACAAAGGAACAACAGGCAAGCAATCAAATGCAAAGAGACATACCTCCGTAGTGAAGTGTGACGAGGCCAAGGGATCCAAGTACTCATTGAAGGTCTTCTTGTAGAATTCATTGTACTCCTCAGTTGATACCTCTCTAGGATTCCGAAGCTGCCAACACCACAGAAGGAGGAATAGTTTCAGGCTTTCTCGGACAGTCATATAGATATTAAAAGTAAAAAAATGCATAACTATATCTAGTATTCCTTAACAAAAAGAGCAGCACACTAAACAGTCACGAATCTCACCCAAATAGGTTGTGTCTCATTCATAAGCTCCCAATCCCAATACTTCTCCACAACGGTTTTTGTCTTTTTTTTAGCCTGTTAGCATCACAGGTAAGAGAAATTCTCCGCAAGTAAGAATTAAGCACAAGCAGCACAAGAATTTGGTCACAGGAAAGCAGCGTAAAATGTCAAGAGTTTCTACAGTTTGCATGGTTACCTCTCTTTTGGTTTCACCGTCACCTTCTTTTTTAGCAGGATCCTCATCAACCTCAACCTAGAAGATGAATGGGTGCCTCATTTAGGTAATGTGCTGGTCCAACAAACACAGAAATAAAAATATTACTCACCTCTTTTGTGAAGCCCTTTTCTTGCCAAGTGTAAATAGGGAAGGAAACAAACTGAGAGTAATTCTTCACGAGTTTTTGGATCCTCTCAGGGTGAGCAAAACCCTTGTCATCGCGCTGAAGCAAAGCATACTCCATTAAATATGGGACATATAGTGAAAATTTAGATCATATCAAAATAAGCAAACAGACCTTGAGGTAAAGAGTAAGGCGAGTTCCCCTAGGAAGGAGTTTCTCTGGGTCTTTCTCCTCTCTAATGGTGTATGAACTAGATTCTGCTTCTGCTTCCCAGACATACTGCTTGTCTGATCTTGGGCTCTTCGTTGACACAGCGACCTATCATATAGAGCAAAAAGTATCCACAAAACAGTAACATGAGAGCAAAAGATGTTCAGCTAAGGACAACAGGAAAGGAACTCTAGCTCATTACCAACCACTATTAAATAGAACCATGATAACACCATACCTTATCTGAAACAAGAAATGCAGAATAGAAACCCACACCAAATTGGCCAATCAAATTGCTATCAACACCAGCTTCTTGGCTCTCCTGTTGTACAGTAAAACGTAAAAAACCGTAAATGTAACAGGAATTAAAAGAAAAATAAGAAGAGTAAAGTCCTTAATTAGATCACACCTTTAATGTCTTCAGGAACTTAGCAGTTCCACTGCTTGCAATAGTCCCAAGAGAATCGACAAGTTCTTGCCTCGTCATACCAATTCCACTATCACTGTAAAGCAAATGCAGGCCATCATGTAAATCATTTCCCAAGAAGAAACTATGCAATTGATCACCTGCAAGGTAACTTTACATACGTAATTGTTATTATTCCATTGTCCTTGTCTGTCTGGATGCGAATGTCAAGTTCAGGGCCATCCTTCAGAAGATCAGGATCAGTAACACTCAGATAGCGCAACTTATCAAGTGCGTCACTTGCATTGCTGCAAATACAAGTAAAAGAAGAAGCAACAAATTAAGTCAGCCGGACAAGACTAAAAATCCACAAGATACTCATTACGTACCAACTCAACAAACAGTTGCCAAACTAAACTTCAACTTATACCATGACGAGGAATAAGAAGTGCTAATAAGCACAACATGTAAGAGTTAATTCAGCGATAATTACTGCAAAATTATTTTCTCAATTGTTGCCCACCTGACCAACTCTCGAAGAAACACTTCCTTGTTGCTATACAAGCTGTGCACAATCAAATCCATGAGCCTATTGACCTGCCAAGCATACATTGCACAACATCATGACATCATTTATAACACAATCATTCATGAAAATTAGCACAAAAGCATGCAAAATTCACTCCATAGGTACCTCAGCCTGGTACTCAAACTTCTCGGCGGGTGGCGCATCAGACGAATCAACGGTTGCAGCACTCGATTCATATCGTCTGCCAACAAGGGCACTCTCCCTCAGCTTGACAGATACCACATTTTCAGCTCCATTAAGCTTGGGCGCCGCGAACACCGAGAGCAACCTCTTTCCTCCTAGCCGAGAAACCCCAGTCTCTCGGTTTGACACCTGAAAGCGAGACAACACATAGCAGCAACGTGATTGGCTCAGAACCAAACGCTGAATTAGCAAATATCACCCCCTTTCTCCAACAAACTCACAAATTGCACAATTTTTTAATTGAATTAAACCAGAATCAGCGAGACCAAATGACCAATCCATCAGTAAAAGTAAATCAGATCAACACCTAGGACTGAACTTAATATATACCACTAAAACCAATCCAAACATAGAGCCCAATTTCGGGCCAAACTAGATTGACTAAGCCTCGCTAACCCATTCCGGCTAACTGCGAGCCACTCTACTGCAACCAACCAAATCTACGTCACAATCATACGCACGTACCGAGCGGGGCGGGCCCGAGGGGGAGAGAGAGGCTGTGGCGGCGGCGGCGGCGTCGTCGGAGACGGCGAAGGCGGCCGCGCGGCGGCGGGCGGCGGCGGCGGCACCGAGGGATCGCCTCGAGGCCCCTAGCATCTCCGCCGCTGCTGACTCCGCTTGTCCTACCACGCGAGGGCGAGGGCGAGAGCTATGAACTGGAGGCGCGGCGCGTGTGCGCAGGTGTGTGGGCGAGACGGAGACGGAGACGACGACAACGCGAGGGTTTTGGAGAAGTAGGGTTTTGGTGGGGTTGGGGCAGAGGGCCGGGGTGGAGGCGTATAAATGGCGTGCGCCTTGCGGACCAAGAAGAAGGTAGGTTGGTTCACTGACACAGTGGACCCCACACCGGGCCCTTGTTGTCAGTGGGATGATGAGACGCGGGGGTGGGGCTGGCTGGTGTTGTTAGCGTTTTACGGGAGAAGGTTCTGGAGCTAGCGCCGAGGGAAATGCTACGTGCACCGGTGTGGATAGTCGGAGTGTGATACTGGAATAGTGACATGTGGGGACAACATAGGGTCCGATTGGGATGTGGCCCACGAATCAGTATTTCGTCGACGTGGCTCTGCTTCCCTCGTCGGGTTTCCGTTGGAGAAGGTTCCAGATAGGAGAAGCGGGCCATGATATGTGGCTGAGCTGCACCGAGTACATGGAACAGAAATCACCCAACTCGTCTTCACTGGCATGTCGGGCTACACTTAACATTCTCTTTCACTGACATGTGGGTAAACACTTGACATTCTCCTTTCTTTTATGTGATAATAGCCAATTAGATGCTGGGGCCGCGATTTTGCGCGCCTCTGTACTCATGTTATTTTCATATATGAAATGATGATGTAAATATCCATTGCAGTTAGTATTGCAGGGATCAATGCAAAAGGGATAATAGAGTTATGGCATTTTATAAATAGAGTAAATCGACTGTACTTGTTGCCCTTTTCAATGCGGTAATTGAACCAAATTAAGAGAGCAGCACCCTATCCTAGTAGAGGAACAAAAGGCAAACTAAGAGTGTGTTAACGTGGACTCAGCGAGACCTACTGAGTGGGCTTAGAGGGTGTAAAAGGTAGCTGTCAATTGTCCTGACGTGGCACTGAATTGAAAAACATATATATATCATTTGACAATTTTTGTCTGCTTCGACGACATCAAGCCATCTGATGGTCATGTTCGCTCGATTGTCCATTTCTTTCATTGGACATACGTGGCGCTGAAATCATGGTCCTAAAAAAACAAGTCTACTATATATAATATAAGAGTTGGTAAATAATGTCATATTTTTACTTTCTATTTTTATCCTCATCTTCAGTACTATATTCATAAAAAAAATCTGTAACAAAAACCAACAAACTAATCACCTTAGACATAATAAGGATCTAAAAAAATCTCTAACAAAACCAACAAACTAACTATCTTAGATATAATAAAGACCTAAAATATCTCTAAAAAACCAACAAACAAACTATCTTAGATATAAAAAATATTCCTCTCAATTGAGCTCGAGGCCGGCCACCTCCATGCCACGCGCTCTGTCACCGTCCGATCCTCGCCGCTCCCCTTCATCCTGCGCCACCTCTGCCAATTGTCGCCGCGCCGGCTGAGCTGCATCTCCTCCTAGCCAGGCTGCCCTAGCCACCAGCTGAGGGGAGTAAGATGAGTTCAGTTTGGGGAGAGGAGAAGAGAAGGGAAGGGAAGGAGGGGAAGGAAGAAGAGGAGAAGTGGAAGAAGAAGAAGAAGGGAGGAAAAGCCGTCGCCGTCCCTTGCCGCACCGTTTTTGCCGTGCGCCACGGCCAGTTGTTGCCACCCCGGCCGAGCCGTCTCACCTCTTAGCGGGGCTGCCCTAGCTGCCGGCCAAGGGAAGGAGGAATAAGAGCATGGATGGGGAAGAAGAGAAGTGAACGGAAGAAGGGGGAGGAGGAGGAGAATAGGAAGAAGGAAGAAGAAGGGAGGAAGAAGAAGGAGAATTTCAGGATTTTGGTCAAATTCGATGAATTCGTGCCATATTCGAGGTTTACGCTGCAAATTTAGTCTCTAATTAGTCCCTATATGAGAATCGATAGACCTAGTTGGAAGAAATCATGCCTAGTATTTGATCTAGGGTTTGGAGATTCAAAACAACGAGATTAATTTATAAACTGTGATCAAATTGTGCCAAATTTCAAATTAACACAATTGAGGAAATTGTAGGCTTCGTCATAAGCTTTCCAACAACACCGAGTTTGCTCAAATCGAAGTTGTGCTTCCAAAGTTACGGCAAAAATTCTGTTATTGTTATGCTGTTTTTCTTGGGATGAAATTTATCGAGCTTAATTAAATAGTCTTAATCGTATAACTAAAATCTGGGTTCAACAGAATAGTTGTTGAAAATTTTCTGTAGATTTATGTGGATTATTCATTTACTTGATTTGGATATACAGAATTAAATATATAAAAATAACAGCAAGATATGAGAAAATGTAAGTGACCCAGATTTTGTTGAGGAGCTCGATTTAAGGTTTGTTCAGAAGCGTAGGTATAGCTATAGTTCTATCGGTGGTGGCGCATGGTAGTGGAGGCGTGGAAAGGGGCGGCGGCGGCTTGGAGGGAGGGTGAGACGAGAGGAGAAAGAGCACAAGTTGGGGTGGGTCTATCTGGATTGCTTGTTTTGGACTCCGATTTGAACAAATTTATAGTCTATCGCGATCGATTCGATGAGATGAACACGACTGCGGTCTTAGATCTTCCATTCAACGCATGGTTTAAAAAGTCAAATTTATCCCTTCGTCTTGGGTTTTTAATCAACCTTGATTTTTAATAACTTTGACATTTCAATAATTAATTTTGGAGCATTATTACAACTAGAGCCGATGGGAAACGTGGCGGAGATCCATCAAAATTAGAAAAGGCACGCACATAACAGTGGAGCAATGAGATTGGATCAGGATGACGGTTGAGCGAAGAAACGACAATCAGAAATAAAGTTGAGGGATGACGAAGAGGGAGAAAGAGATAAAGATAGGTGATCGATAGAGAGAGAATGAAGTGAGAGAAAGACACCAACGATTGTTGTGAAAAATCGTACATACGTCATTTTTAATGTGTCTGTTTACTGAATAAAATGACCCTTTTATCAATATATTTAGACATCCCTTTAGTATTCTTTGATAAGACACCGTGAAATACTAGGCGATGGTGTACTGTCGCAGGTTCCTATAGTAATTGGTCCATATAACCAATGTTTGTAGGCGTCTCCTCGGTAGACATGTTTGTTGAAGTAATTAGCAATTTTCGATTAATCTAATCCAGAAAAGCATCATGACACATGCGCAAATGAGATAAACCAACTCAGGCGAACTAGACATGCAACTCAAAACTAAACAACAGACTAGCATGTCTATCTCACTAGAAGCAAAACAGAACCACAGAAGGCTTAGGAGCACATATGTGGGAATAGCAGCAGCGAACGATCCAGTGTTGGTGTCAGTAGCCATGGCGGTAACAGTCCCGCAATCTGATAAGCACGGGTAACGCGTCCGTTAACAACTCGTGTAACGCGCAGCGCGCGACGTGGCGAGGCGGGCGGCGGAGGAGGAGTGCGCGTGAACTAGTCCTCTTCTACACAACTCCTTATAAGTTGATCTCCCTCCACCTCCACTAGCAATATGAGACTAAACTTCCACTCATGCCATCCAACCAAATGGGCCTTTGAGATTTTTTCAGGAATTAATTGGAACATGGGCTTTAGGCCCATTAATTCTAACAATTGTTTCCTCCATTACTGTGCCATCCGCTTTTTGTCTCCCATTCTTTGATTCATATGATTCTTGGCCTGATTGCTGTATAACAACTTCATCTCCTCCCTATCTTTGAACCACATTAATATTATCTGCGACAGTGGCTCTGCTGATTGAGAAACACCAAAGCCCCACGGTACCGCCTCCTTTCTAGTAGACTGGCTTTCCTCCGTTGCTGCACCCTCTGGCTTACCACTATTTGATGCCAATGACTCATGGCAAGATTTTTCGGACAGGAAGTTCACATCCTCGTCATCCAATTAGACGTGTGCTTAAGCGCTGCTCGTCTGTTCCTTTTTTCTGAACAAACTGCAGGAGATAGTGCTACCTACATTTTTGCATTAAAACATGCAGGAAAAAAATTACAAAGTCTTTTGGAATTACAGGAATTAAGGGCAAGATGAGAGAAACATTGAACGATTTTACATTACAAGAGCATTGCTCTGCCACAAAAATCCAAGCTGCAATCTTGATTCTTTGGGCTGCAGTTCTCCCTCTATTAGCTCACAGAACCGGCGTATCAGGCCATCCACAGTGTATGGGGTGCTTGATTGGCGCTTTGCTGAAATGGTTTACTCTGGTGCTACGGTCTAAGTGAGACCCATGACATGTTAAGTAAAGAGAACAAAAATTCCAACGCCCACACACTGACACACTTCTTCTCCTTCCTCTCAACTCCCGTACCAATCTCCATTTCCCATCTTCCCAAGCAGCTTCTCTCCCCAAATCAAGATTGGCAACAAGGAAATCGTTGCGTATCCCCCAAATCGTGCTTAACAGCCACCACTGCTATCTCTGTCTTCTTCTTCCTTGCCTCCTACCCATAACTTGACTCCTCCCCTCTCTCTGTCTCTGCCCCGGCTTTAGCCATGACACATATTAGCTATTCTTATGGCTTATATATATTTATATCTGCAAGCGCACGGAAAAGCGGTTATAACATTTGACCTGGAAAGTATTCTAGAGTTATCAATTTGTGAAAAACAAATAGGTTTAAGCAGAGATATCAGATTATCAATATATCGTATGTATGTATCCAACCTCCCGTCCTTAGTGATGGACGTTTCTAGGTAATAAGATAATAGAATTCACAAACCGCCGATAGAAACCAGCAAGTCCAAGAAAACTCCGCACTTGTGTGACTGTTTTAGGAGTCGGTCAACTCTGTATCGTCTCGACCTTGACTTTGTCAACTTCAATCCCTGCGGGGTCACAACGTAGCCAAGAAAAGAGACTCGATCCGTGCAAAAGGTGCACTTCTCGATGTTGCCAAATAATCGTGCATCACGTAAAGTATTAAAAATAGCACATAAATGGTCTAGGTGTTCATCTAATGACTTGTTGTAAATGAGAATATCATCAAAGTATACTACCATAAATCGTCTTATGAAAGTTCGCAAAACCTCATTCATTAATCTCATGAAAGTGTTAGGTGCATTAGTTAATCCAAAAGGTATAACTAACCACTCATATAAACTAAATTTAGTTTTTAAAGCTGTTTTCCATTCATCACCTAATTTCATACGAATTTGATGGTAGCCACTTCGCAAGTCTACTTTAGAGAACACAACTGAGCCACTAAGTTCATCAAGCATGTCATCTAATCGAGGAATAGGATGATGATAACGAATTATAATATTATTAATGGCTCTATAATTTACACACGTGCGCCAAGTACCATCTTTCTTAGAAACAAGAATAATAGAAACATCACAAGGACTAAGGGATTCGCGAACATAACCTTTATCAAAAAGTTCTTGAACTTGTCGCTGAATCTCTTTGGTCTCCTCAGGATTGGTGCAGTACGGTGTACGGTTGGGCAACGAGGCCCCGGGGATCAAGTCAATTAGGTGTCCAATGCCTCTCATAGGTGGTAGCCCCGGCGGTATTTCTTTTGGAAACACATCAATGTATTCCTGCAAAAGGTTAGCAACAGCAGGAGGCAAAGAAGGAGGCATATCCTCAAATGAAAACAAAGCTTCTTTGCAAATCAGTCCATAGCATGCATTAGAACTAGCATCTAATTCTGAAATTTCAGCACGTGTAGCTAAGAATGCAGCACCTTTCAATTTTATTTCCATAGATCAGCTAGGTGTTGCTTTGTTTAACTTATTAAATGCTCTAACTCATGAACTACTTGTTGATTTTTAGATTTAACATGCTCTCTACTTTTATTTCTACTAGCCCTAGCAAGATCATCATGCAAGTGTAAAACTATTTTCTTATCTTTATATGTGAGAGTATATTGATTAGTTCTACCATTATGTATATATTGTTTATCATACTGCCATGGCCTACCTAATAACATAGAACAAGCTTGCATAGGCACAATATCGCAGTCAACAGTATCATGGTATGAACATAAGGAAAATTGAACTCTCACCATGCGTGTTACCTTTACTTTGCCGCCATCATTGTACCACTGAATGTAATAAGGATGTGAATGTGGCCGTGTAGCTAGACTGAGCTTCTTCACCATGTCGATGCTTGCTAAGTTATTGCAACTTCCTCCATCAATGATTGTACGAACCGAATGCTCCTTGACGACACTTTTGATGTGGAAGAGGTTGTGGCGCTGATTTTTCTTGTCTCGCACAATCTGAGCACTAAGCACACAGTGTGCTATAATGCTCATGTACCGGTCGGCATCTTCAGCAGTCACATGCTCTTCATCTTGGTCGGACTTGGTATCACCTTGTTCATGTTCAGCAAGCAAAGCAAAGATCTCCTCATCTAGATCACTCGCAGAGTCGTACTGTCACACCCCAATTTTCCAAAACCCGAAAATTAGGTCTTTTAAAAACTTTTTATTAAACAACGCTAACTGAAATACACCTGATTAAAAACTTTATCTCAAATCAAGCTAAACCCTAAAGCAAAGCAAGCCAAAACCTTCCGCCCTTGTTCCCCTCCCTTTTCCTAGTCGGTATAACCTGGACCACAACTACAACTAATTGCCACGCAATACCCTTGTGAAATTTAAACGTATACATATGCCCTAAACTTTTTCCGAATGACACGATCTTCTGCTATCTACCTCGCCAGGTCATATCGTGAGTATGTGCATATATATACTGCTTGTATATATGCACATGCACCCTAAAACCCTAACACGAGAATACCTTAATGCCACACCTACACTATATACGTCGACATGCATCGACGGCACCCTGCCAACGGCTGGTCCCAAACCAAGATGAATGGATTCCCGCGAGTCTCCATAACATCTCCACCCCTTGCCGCGCACCGAAATCCTAGTTCCGAGCTCCCGATCCCTTCCTTCCTATTTAAAGCCCAACCCTTCCAAGGCCCTAATCGCAAGAGCTACCACTCCTCGGCTCCTCCAAAAATTCCGAGATAAATTGCGGGATAACCTAATAATATTCTTAACTCAATTATAACACAAAACAGTGATGTCCAATACAAAAAAATTTACACATGAAATCTACCAACCGACAACTTCTTGTCTCATTTCCTCATGGACCCGGAGCCTAGCTGGCAGCCCTTCCCCATTTTCCATCTATTCCTCCTTCTCCATCACTCCCTCTGCTACTCACTATTGAACACTGCTCCCTCTTGGACACGGTAGCACAACCAGCGAAAAACGGTGCCTAACTCCACTGTCCAGCACGAGCTGTCTACTCCTTCACCGCTGCACCAGGCCACTTCATCATCCTGGCCTAGAATCAATGCCTAGTTCAGCTGGATTCCTGCCGTGGCCACCGTCGACACGCACCCCAGCCATGTGCACACTGCCCCTGCCTTATCCCTCTCTTCCACTGATTAAGCTAATGCCCGAGCTGTATATCCCTTTTTCCCCTTGCTTCTTCCTCCTCAAGCCCACTACTCCTCTCCATTTCCCCATTCCTGCATTCCCCGCTTCCCCGAGCTATCGCATCCCGAGCACAGCAATGCCACACCAAGGCGCCGGCCAACCACCTCCATCTCTCCCTCCCTTGTCTCGGGCAGCAAGCACCGCCCCAACCAGCTCACCTCGCCACCAGTGTGCTCCACCCATCCAAACCTACCTCCCCGCCGCCGGGCACAGCGCAACCAACCCCGGTGAGCCAACTTCCCGAGCTCAGGCGGATCCTCCTCCGCCGTCTTAAGCACCGCCTTTGCTGACTGGATCTGCACCGCCACCTTACTGGAGCCCGAGTCAGTATCACCGCCGTCGAAAATGCCGCAGCTGGCCACCAGTAAGCCACCGCCGTCTCCCTTTGTGACCCCCTCTATTTTCCTCTCTCGCAGCCGAGGTGTCACCAGCTGCCTCGCCGCACACCTCTACTCCTTGGTTCCGAGCCGTTCGCCATCCGAGCTCGCCGGTAAGCCTTCCCAAGCCCCTCTGCCGCCGGTGAGGTCGGGAGCATCCAGAGCAGTTGCTCGGCCCCATCTCCCTCCTCGCCGCTATCTCCTCCAATCCCAGCATGCAGCCGCCGGTGGTGAGATCTCCTATCCTCCACCAATCAATGCGCCACACCGCCCGTCGATTCGCTGCACCGATCGTCACCTGAAGTCCAGCTCCACGCACTGAGCTCGCCCCAAGCCGCCGCCCCTGCCGAATCAGAGCACAATTATTTCGGTCCGATCGATATTCCGCCTTCAGCACACTTATAGCGTAATCCACCAGGTCGGAAGGCGCATTTATCTTAGTTACTTCGGTTTCCTTTTAATTAAACCAAGTCTCACTGGTGTAGCCAGTTCACCCTCATTCTACCGGTTCTACTATTCCCTCCACCGGTTTTGAAGCCTAGAAAATATTGGCCGCACCTCAAGTTCAGAAAAGAAATTCAAAATACAAATCCACTCATGCTAAAACAGTAAGTAATAAGCTTAGGGTTTAGTTTTCCCTTTTCCTTAAACTAGCATATACACTGTGTATGTTGTCCCAATGCCATCTAATATAATTTTTGGCAAGCCCCACACATGTCAGAACTTTTGTAGTATCCATAGGTAAATAAGTTCCACATATGTATACACATCACCCTCGGGCTCCATCATTAAGTGTCCGTGAGCGTGAAAACCTGAAGGTTTAGGTCATCGGATAACAAAGAGATTAGGAGGACGTAGTCCTATCTCTCTAAACTTAAAAAAAAGAGATTTCGAATGTCTAGAATAAAACTCCAGTATATCCAAGGTATGAGAATGGAATACCTTGAAGTACTCCAGAACCTTAATAACCTAAAAAGAACTAGAGTTCCAAATAACTTCTCGATTAGGGACAAACAGACTTAAGAAAGTATCGTCATTTCATGTGACTTAAAGCTAGCAAAGGAACCATAACACACATAGTATTCTGCTAAAAGAAAATACCCGACTATATTCCTCAGACCCTAACGATCTTACGAGGCACTAGAACCCTAACACGACATAAACCTGAAGTGGATACCTTCGCCGGGGAAAACCTAAAGCAACCATCTCTATCATTCTAAAGCTTCATGAAATCACAATAAATAATCCAACATGTGGTGGTTGCACGAGTTGAGTTGTTCTGGTTTTGCATTCGAAGTTCTCGGCTCTTCCTTGCAATGTTGATTTAGTCGCCATTCTTTCGACGTGTAGATACCGACGTTAGGAGATATCGCGCGAAGGATTACGGACAACTGTCGAATCGGATTCGAGACCAAGCCCCAGACAATATCGTCAGGCAAGCATTCCCACCTTGATCATGTTGAATCCCATATGTGTGAAATTTAATTATTTTGTTTGCGAAACTTGCATGCTATGTGGATATCAACGGTATTTTATGTAGACCTAGTTTTACCCAATAGCTGCAAATGACTTAGGTCCGAATATCCGATCCTGTAACCCTAAGAATATTAGTCGGTTGTTCCACGACCGACAAGAGTATTAGGGCTATAGGCCTTAGCCATGCTTAGACCCGCTTTAATTTAAAATTAAATATTTGATCGGTGTTCACCAAAACCTTGGGGCATGGGAAATAAAACCCTCGGATAACATGTGTTATCAGAGGTGGCATTTGAAAGAAAGGTTTGTCAAAACCCAAATAAAACTGGGGATAATTTTGATTCGGGTGAGAATGGTAAGGGCAGCCTGGGGCTATAGAGTATCTGATGGTGGCATGTTCGTCCGGGACAAACATGGGTTGAGATGGAGTCTTGCTCGAATCAATTAAGGACCAAGCCTAAGTGCCGCTGAACTAGTTTCCACACCGTACGTCCACATGTCCTTTATGGGAAGGACTTGGCTTAGTACCCGTCAAGTATTAGAGTCTGGACCCGTGGGCAGTAGGAAGTATGTGACTAGATGGATTAGGATCTCTAGAGAGCCTCCCCAGTTTGGGACGTAGGGAGTTGTTCGACACAAAGGTAGAGAGTCCCATTTTTGGTCCGGGACGTAAAAATTGGGTTACCCATCTAGCGGGTCCAGTTCTAGTATGGAAACGGGTGAAATGTCTCGTTGTAATATCCCTGTCAGTATACTTGCAAAGTACTCCCATGATGATTTACATCTTGTGGGTAAAGCCATACAACCTCTGCAGAGTGTTAAAAACTATTCGAATAGCCGCGTCCTCGGTCATGGACATGAACTGGCAAGGCCACACACTGGTTAGACTAAGATTTGCTTGCGAGAGCTTGGGAAAGGGATTAAGGACGTGGGCATGATGTGTCCACAAGGTACAATTTACGCTACACGGCTGGTAGCAAGAAATTGCAGGAGGAGGATGCTAGCTGTACTATCCGGGATAGTACGGGCTAGGCATTGAGTTAAGCGGAGGCTAGCCGAGCTATCTAGGATAGCACGGGCTGAGCTCTGCGTTGGGGAGGTCAGCTGTACTATCGTTGATAGTAAGAGCTGAGCAATGAAACGAGGAGGCTAGTCATACTGCCCGGGGTAGTATGGACTGAGTCCTCACAAGTGATAAACAGGAGGTAGCCGGGTCTACCTCAATAGAAGTTTTGTTGCTTTGAATTGCTCTGATTTTATAAAACTGCTTTGGAATCTACTATTCTCGTATTTAAATTGAAAACTTACATTTCTGCTCAACAAGCAACTTAGGATAGAGCTATTCCTTAAATTACACCTTGCATGAAATATTGCTGTATAATTCTCCTGTGGGAATAGCTTGCGAGTACATTCAACGTACTCACCTGGCTTGTTGATTTGGCCAGACGAAGGAGACATCAAATCCGAAGATACGGTTACGAACGCGAAAGCAAGGGCGTAACCCCAGTCAGTTGCCTGTCGGGATTTGGCATATTGCTGGGCCACATCATCGCTTGTTTTTCCGCTGTAAATTTATAGCCATTGGGCTACAGGTATCAGACATTCGACCTTCACGGTCTATGTACTTAAATTCGTATGTATGTCAATGATATACATGTTAACTTGTGTGTACTAGCTACTGATCCAGGGACCGGTACAGTAAACACAAGGGTATCCAGCCTTAAAAACCGGGTACGCCACACGTACTCGCCGTCTTCACGAATGAGCAAGACGCGCTTGTTGGAATAGTCCTTCATGATATGGCCGAAGCCCTTGCAACGATGGCACTGAATATCCTTTGTTCTCCCCATGGAGGCCATCGACGGCAAATTTTTAGCAAGAGTTGATGAAACATTTTCGTTGGTGTCATAGTACGGGATGCTGAATTGGAAGGAGCAAGAGCTGGAGCTGATCTGAAAGTTGAAGGAGTCACTGTGGAGGTATGAGTAGGCGGGGCAACGGTGCGCGCGGCGTCCAAATGGAAGCACGACCTGCAGAAAAGTTAGTACGCGGTCTCGAGCGCCCTTGCACTTCATGTTTATCATGTATAGTAAGATGGAATAAACGGGTCATAGAGTTATAGTCCTTATAAGCAAGAATATCACAATCTCTCTATTTAATCCACCCATAAACCTAGCCATAGAAGCTTCCTCATTCTCAACTAAACCACAGTGAAGCATTCCAATTTGTAATTCTTGATAACAGTCTTCTATAAATCTATTTTCTTGATTTAAACGCTGTAATTTATTTAATAAATCTCTAGCATAGTATGAGGGAACGAACCGATGTCTCATTAATTGTTTTAATGCGTCCCAAGTGGTTGGAATATTATGTAAATATACTCTACAGTGTTTTTTCCATCAAATAGAAGCAAAATCAGAAAACTCACTAGTAGCAGCCCTAACACGTGTATCCTCCGGAAAATCATGGCATGCAAATTTCTGATCAACTAGTAACTCCTATGTGAGGTATGCATCTGGATTATATTTACCTTCATAAGGGGCATAGTGAATTTACCTTAGAGAATACGTCATCTCTATCACGGTCACTCCGTGGCCGTGGTGGTCGTCGCATACCATGCCGGTTGTAGCGTTGTCGACAGTGATCATGGTCGTTGTTATGGTTTCATCCTCATCCTCAGAATCAGCACTATAGTCGTCCTCGGCTCCCGATCCCATGGATGCTGCTCGCTGAATGGAGGCATCGCCGTTGTTGGTCGCAGCTGAAGGAACCCGTCATGCACGTGGTACTCCATTATTATGTGGGAGACAAGGTGCATGTATCGCAGCACCTGCAAGATTATCAAGGCGAGTAAGAATAGCAGCAATGTTAGCATTAGCGGTCATCTGTCCATCCTCAGTAGCTTTGAGGTGGTTCTCCTGCATTTGCATTCATTCATTTGTCCTGTGGAGATCCTTCGTGAGGCCTGTCAAAACATCATTGTCACCTCCCATGGTTAGCAAATGGAAACAAATCACAGGTTTATATTCCTATCATTACTGGAATGTGGGGTGTGGGTGGAAGGAACCTCAACAATTTAGTAGCAAATACCAAGCTCTTACCAATTCTTACCGTGCTGCAGTGGTTGTCAGCCTTTAGCGGTGTCAAAGATGATCAAAAGATTAGTATAGCGATTACCAAAGTGACCGAACAAAGTACAGTATAGGAAGGTGGAGCTTGGTTGGCTTCAATATGGTAGCAAGGAATAGCAAATGATCAAAATAACTATTCAAAGTTAAAAAAGATACTAAAAAATTCTACTCCTAATTGCTGGACTTAGATTAGAACGAGAAAAATTTAACCAAGCCTAGATACTGAAACAATGGAGGCAAAAGATCACAAGCTCAAGAAGCAATGCAATGCCAGAATTCTTCTAAGATTTTTTTATTTCTTGCTTTTTTTATCAGTGGCCTTCTATGTGGCTTATTCTTTTCCCTTTTTTTGTATTTTTTAAACCTCAGAAAAATTCAAAACAGAGCAAAAGTTATCGAAGAAACAAGCTTTCAGCTTCCTGCCACAAGTCTGCCGCGGCAGCAAAACAGGCAGAATTTCCTACCATGGCAAGGGTACAACGCCACCCCGGGTTCGGTTTTTTGGCTATATCTCTCAAACGGCCGGGCCAAATCGGCTAAAAATTTTATGGTAGGCTCCTGAGGATATCCTTGATTTTACAGAATATTTTTGAGATTTTTTGGAGCAATTTTGAATTTTTTAGTCCAAATGGTCTTTGAATTCGGACAGAATTTGAATCCAAATTAAATTTGGAGTTTGTCTGAAAGCAAGGAGAAGTGGATGCCCAGGAGGCTTCTTAGGACGTGGGGGAGCCCCTTGGGTTGGCCAAGTTGTGGGGCAAGAGATATAAGATGCAATCCAACTCCAACAAGGCAACCCTAGCAAGCTGACTTGAACTCTTTTCTCTTTTCTTTGTCCTTGTTGATTCCTTGGCAATGTGGATGGTGTGGATGGCAAGCTATGGATGGCTGCAGCAGCAAAGTTAGAGCCACCACAGGCAGGTGGTAGGAGGGTCGCAGCGTACGGGTGAGCGGGATGCTGTCGTGGTAGAGAAATTGGTGTCGCGGCAGGGAGTCCTTCCTCTCTTTTTCTGATTTCCTGCCACAGGAGCTAGATGTAACCAAAACCAAGTATGATCTAGTAGCAAAATTTTTAACTACAAACCAATCTAATCCAGCAACTTGACATGATCAATGCAGCAAAAGTTCAACAATGCAAGAACTACGATAAAAATTGCGAGGCTCAGATTGGTTTGGATAGGGGAAAACGAATCTAATCTACTATTTTTTGGTTTTTTTGGGACAATAGGACGAACAGATCTAATCTACGAAAAATAGTAAACTCTCACCCGATCAACTTGAGCTCTGATACCACTTGATGAGACGGTGGCCCGATCTTTCGGTGAGAAGAAGGTAGCTAACGGTTTGGTGGAGTTTGACCTTGACGATTCGACTATACCGTATGCGATGGTACGCCTTAGTAATCACTAAACCAACCTCCGATCAATAGGCACGATCAACCTGAATAACAAAGTTTGAGTTTCTGCAAGCAACCGAAGAGCCAGCAAGAACTATGATTGCAATCTGAAATTGCGAGTACGAAATTGACACAAGAGCTAGAAGAACAAAGTTTGGGATTCCACTGGAGATCTAAACAAGGCAGTATTCCTACACGACTTGTGGATGCAATATTGTAGTAGTAGCTAAACAACTCAATGAAACCCCAAAACTAAGGGAGAATCCTAGGGGGTATATAAAGAGAAGATGTGTTCTGTTACAGAGACAATCTTGAATTGTTTTGGCTGTTGCGGTCTACTCATAAGAAATTTGAATATGGGGTTGGACAAGTTGGAAAGAGCACTAGATAAGCTTTCCAAAGAGTCTAAGATCACCCAAATCGGAGTCCGTATGCTCGAGATAAAGATGTTTAAATTCAGGGCTGTCTCAGCAATCCGAATCAGAGTCCAGATCTTGTGGGACTCTATCTCTAGATCTTCTTGGGTCAAAAGTGACGTGGGAAGACTTCTTATACAGCACCAAATCATCTCTTGTATTGTACTTGAAGTCTTGAGTAAAAACTTGTTTGTATATTGGCTGACTTGTTCATCCTTCCTTGTCTTCATGCTCCATTGCTTGTCCAACTTAGTTTGGCTTGGATCTCTATTCCTAACAAGCAAAAGAACATATCCTTTAGGTATTGGCTGACTTGTTCATCCTTCCTTGTCTTCATGCTCATTGCTTGTCCAACTTAATTTGGCTTGGATCTCCATTCCTAACAAGCAAAAGAACATATCCTTTAGGCAGCACCATATGTTCTTTAATATCAAACGAAGTACCAAGAAATGACAATACCTAATAATTCAGTTGCCGAGCATGAGCCCAGTTATAGGTCCTTGTATTTCCGGCATAGTACTTGGGGCAGATGTAGGAGCTGTGGTTGTATCATTAGAAGGGATGTCCTCATCAATGTATCTCTGCATGACTTTCATGGTCTTACATTTCTCCATTTTTTCCTTTGTAACCTTTGATCTGTTATCAAAGTAACCAACGGTCCAGAACCATGATGCATCAATGCTGGCAATTATTGGGAGGCACCGCATACCTCTAAGCACGCTGTTGTAAGCTTCTTACATGTTGGTTGTCATTATGTTGTACCTTAGACCATCTGTGTCATGGACCAGCGCTCATTTCTCCATCTCAAGAGCATGTCAGCTGACCCACTCTGACAAAGTCATCGCTCTCATGTTCGCTCCCGCACGAGGCTGCACCGGCTATTTCCCTCCCGCTGAGACTCCCCACTATACTTGGCAGTTATGGCCTCCAACGATATCCAAATGTCCTGGAACTTTCGCAACTGACTCTGTATGCACAACTTCTTGAAATTCTTCATGAAATCTTTGCTTTTAAAACTTCCGTAGAAATTGGCCATTAGATGTCTCATGCACCACCTGCTTTCAAGATCGTTCCACCTATAGTCAACATCACATGTATTATTTATGGTGTTAATGGCTTTCAGAAGCCCCGCTTTACAATTAGAAATAAGGCATACATTAGGCCTCTCTCTGACAACACTTAAGTTTACATTTATAAGGAACCATAACCAGCTACCTGTGATCATTAGCATCAGCTGCTACTGCTACCAGTGGTGTCCCTTGTACCTCCAAATGAGGAAAGTACCATCCACTGAGAGTACTGGACGACAATAATTAAATGCTTGGATAGTTTGACTGAAGACCCAGAATAAACAATCAAGTATGAAGCGATTAGGTACTCCATCAGGATGTGGCCTTTCAAACTTGTTTAAATAAGTGCTTGGGTTAGTTTTTGCTATCTGATGAAGCATTCTTGGGGCAAATTTATACCCCTTTTCGTAAGTCCCGGACATCCTCTCTATCACTTTCTGTTTAGCACATCTGATATTACTATAGTTGACTGAAAAAGCAACTTCATCAACCATGGTGGACATCGATTCCTTTGGCCTGACATAGATATCTTTCGATACTAGGTGGTGCACTTTTTTAGCCACTATGTATCACTCACATTGAGGTGCGCCGCCAATGGCTTAGGTAGCTCGCATTTGTGGTCTACCAAGACTGTTGTCTCAAAATCCTTAGAAATTCGCTTACCCTGGTTTGCATGCACCCTTCCAGGACAATTTGGATGCATGCATACAACCTTCAAACATGTTGGATTTGATCTTTTTACCCTATAGTCACGACTTGTTGAGACGGCATAGTTTGTAATGGTTATCTGCGTGGCATGCTTTCTTGGAAAAAATTCTCCAACCATGAGACCGTTCTCATCAAAAACCCCATCGCGAGTTTACATCATCTGAGATCACAAGGTTTTGTACTGTCAGTTCATCCATTTCTTTGACAATAGCCCTTTGAGACAGAGCACCACCTACAGCATCAAACCCATCCTCATCGCTAACGTCAAATTCATCATCACCCTCTTTATCAGAATCCAACTCGCTCGACATGCTTGGTAAGAGTTCAAAACAGTTGACACATGTGGACCAAAAGGGACCACCATTTTCGTTAGTGACAAACTAGTTTTCAACCTGCATGAGATTGACCTCCATCGCCGCCACCACTACTTTAGCACCTCCTTTCATGGCAACAACCTGTAACTCACCAGCTCCACTCTACTACATGCTTTCAACAAACTATACATACACCATGAGTCGACCGTAGATCAAGGTCCAGGAGTGCTCACAAGCTGCATATACCCAACCCATGATACATTGTCGGTCACCTTGTATAGCTCCCATAAGGGGTCTGATGACCTAGCTTTGAAAGGACCGAAGGTGCCGACTAGAGGGGGGTGAATAGGAGGCTAACTATTTTCACATCTTTTTAACTTAGGTTATCAAATTAAGTCTTAGCAGATTTCAAGGTTAGGTCAGCTGTGTGACAGGTGAACAACACAGGCAATATATGTTATGTAAATTAACACGTAGCTGTCACACAGGTATGTAACACAGGTGAGCTAATGACTTAAAACAGATGAGCAAGACAAATAGCTGTGTAACAGGTAGCTGATACATGTAAGAGATATGATATACAGCAACTGAGGCACATCTATGCTAACACAGGTGAAAAGTGATCTATCACAGATAAACAATATATATCTAGGAACACACAAGCATGTAGATCTAATGAGTAACTAAAAGGCAGTATATAAAGTACTCAGAGAGACAAGGTGTTTTTCACCAAGTTCCCTACTCTTTTCAGAGAGGTACGTCTCCGTTGGAGAGGCTACTCCGAAGAGATCACCAGTACTGAATCGTGCCTGTTCTCCGAGTACCTGAGTGATCAGGCCTCTTGTTTTGCTTGTGGAAGTCCTTTAGCTTTGCAGCAGGTAGACTTCAGATCACCTTCACAGACTACTGGTTCAGCCCACACAAGCTTGGGTGATACCAGCAACTCCTACGCCCGTCTAGGAGTAGACACTCTAAGAGTAACAGATTCAGCAGCAACAACTCTTGGAGGAACCAATGCTCTTTGCTCAGAGGCTCTAACTCTCTTGAACTAATTCTTAGGAAGTTTGGCTTTTGTTCAGAGGGTGAGAGGCTTGCAACGGTCGAATATGATTCACTGGTTTGAGCAAGGTTGAGGTCGAAGACCTCCACTGGTCCCCTATTTATAGGGTTCACAGGTACCTGACCGTTACACTCATGCCACGTAGGATTAAGTGGGTCACCGGTGACAGACACCGGTGACACAGCCAATCACAACGCACAACGGTAACCAGCTTAGGCAGATTGACACCTGTGTCACCGGAGGCACACACAGGTGAACCCTTAACTGACGTAGCCTAACTACTCAGCCCGATCTTGGCACATCACATGCCCTTAGCGCACAACTAACTCTGATCCCTAATAAGGAGAGAACCTCCAATAGTCTTCTCACTCAGCAGACAAACTATTGCAGTGCAGGTCCCTTAAAATTTATAAGCTCTTCCCTGGTACAGAGATGTACCTAAGTCATAGAGCGCTAGACCACCTGTGACATAGCTGTGTCACACAGGTGACTTTAACCTCTAAGGTTTTTCTACTGCTAGCACTGCTGAAAGGATCGAAGGTGCCGACTAGGGGGGTGAATAGGAGGCTAACAAAAATTACTTCTTTTAATTTGATTGAACAGGTTAAGCCTTAAATAGAAACTAGGGTTAGCTAGCTGTGTGACAGGTGGGTGACTGACCTCAAAGCATCAGGGCCATTGACCTCAAAGCATCAGTGCCATTGTCCAACACTCTGAGCATTGAGCAAAAGAACCTCCATAGATCATTACTGATTCATCCCTCTTGGTAGTACGGGTGTTTCCTATGGACTCAAGGAAACTAGCAAATCTAGGCTTTACTTGCCACCAACTGCAGACACGGCCCTTGACCCATCAAGCCACCATCACCTTGCTTGCAACTCCTTGCACAGCACCGGCTTCTTCATAGCTGTGGCACAGCTGCCTAGCACAGCCATCCCCTTGTCCTGGAAACCACCTTTGTACCCTTTTTGGTGGTCATCCTTTCCTTGATGACACTTCTTTCTGAAACCTATTTATCCTGCTTACACTCATTGTAAACATTAGATTCCAGTTTGAGTTGCCATTAACCATCAAAACCATTTAGGGGCCTAGATGATCTTTCAAGCTTCCCGACTATTGCATGTGCCTGCTTCAATGACAAGCTTTTTGCGCGTTGTCTTCTGATCAAACTCCCGGCATATGCACCTCCTCAGGTTCAACATACTAATGTCCTCGAGACCTTCTATCCGTGCAACCTTGTACTGGCATTACGACAGATTGAGCCCGTAAGGCCTGTCCATATTACATTCCTCTTATAAAATACTAACAAATCATTCATTGTACATACGTACACAAGAAACTAAATTTTAATAACACATAAATAATTTGTACATATTATCTGAATTTTGACTGCGCCTATATAATTTGTATATCATTCTAATTTCTTCAAACGTGGAAAAAGATACTTCATTAGAAAAAATTTAACATGTTATTCATACTATTCTTGAACTAATTATTTAATAATATTTTCACATAAATTTAATAGCATACAAATAATTTGTACATATTGTTGAAAATTGACTGCACCTACGTAATTTGCATATCACTTTAATTTCATTAAACCTGGAAACACGTTATTCATATTATTCTTATTGAACTAAGTCTTACTTAATATTCTCACACGTAATTTTTCTCACATATTACCTATACATAAATTGTCGTACAAGACATCATCTTAAAATTATGTTTTAACTGCCACTTTTTGATAACAATAATCATGTCTTCAAATAACACGAATTTTAAATAAGTATGAACATAATTACAATATGTCTACACAAGAAGTTGTATAATTACGTATTTGCTTGCATGTCAATTTTTTTATACCTCAACTAGAAGATCACCGCTTCAACAATGATTTATACAACTATGTCATCTTCTCATTGCACATAAATATAGTCCAAAATCCCTCAAAAATCAACCATATCAATTTGTGTTACAAATTGTAGCACCGTACTTATATATCATACACTACTTATATTATGCTCTAACTAAATTATTAACATTTCTATTCACATAAATTTAACTTGTATATCTCTAATTGCTAGTTACTAGAACCATTGACCATATGGAGTAAATAACATAACTTTAACTAAGTAAGCGATATGGAGTAAATAACATAACTTTAACTAAGTAAGCACCATATCAAAATAGCATACACTACTCATATTATGCTAATTATTTTATGCTAGTTATTACTCAACAAAATCATTATCATCCTAGTCAAATAAATTAAACTCGTTTGTCTCTAATTGCTAGCTTCCAAAACCATTAGAAGTATGGCATAAATGACAAAGAATAACACTGCCATAACTTGAAATTAATTCGCTAAACATAATGACATTTAACTAACTTTAAGCTAATCAAATAACTAATCATGAACTTGCATGCAAGAAAATTACCTATGTTCAAAGCCACGAGATCTACAATTTCTTCAACTTCTCCAACAATTGATTCAACCTCCAAAAGCCTCAAAATCCACAACTAAACTCCATCTCATGGTGTTCTTTTCTTCTCTGTTTTCTCACTTCTCTACATGCAAGGGAGAGAGAGTGGGCGGCCGACAGAGAAACGGGGGGCGTGGAGGAAGTTGTGGGGTGTGAGTGAGCTTTGGGGCACGATTTAACAAGAGAGGAGAGGGAATCCGGGCGGGGTGGACAACACCCTATCGTGGCCTCGGCCATCGAGGTGGTTGTCCGGTCAAATCCGACAACACCTTGTCAAGGCATGGGTGGAGGACCGAGCAGGGAGGCGTGTGGGCGGGAGCAGCTGTTGGGGCGTGGGTAGGTGGACCAAGGTGGTCGCGCACGGTAGGCGCAAAGCCACACGAGCTATCGTGGCCCCTGGCACGGCGCCACTTGTCGCAGCTCGAGGCGCGAGGCACCACCTGTCGCGCCCCGAGGGTGCAAGACCTCGGCTATGACTGCCACATCGCAAGCCCCACCACCAATCGCGTGTGGGAGTGTAATTCGTCCACGTTGTGGTACCAATGCGTGATAGGTCCACATGTCGCCTGTCCGAAGCATCATGGTGACGTTTTTAGCATTACATTTCGGAAGGGGCTAGATCTGCCAATGCCACTCGGCAGGGTCAAATTTGCATTTTTTTCCCAATCCAAACGGCCTAGCATTCCTGACTCCTGAGGTGACAGCTTAGGATGGGGAGCTCCATTTGGCTGGTTATGCATCCATCCAAGTGGCTCGAAGTCAGAGTCACCATCCGGTGAGTTCCATGCTGTGCGGGAGAGCCGGGAATGGCTACGCATCTGACCTCCCTATCCTAGGGGATTATCCTGTGGATTCAGCCACATACAGGAAACGTGCCTGTAGATCTGCTATGGATTTGTTATACCAACATCATAGCAATATAGCATCATTAACTAAGATAAGATGTTTTATGTCATAATAACTATCATAATGATGTTCTGGCCAGCATTAGAAAAAACATCCACGATTTCAGAGCAGTGGAGAAGCCACTGATCCGGACCGTGAAAATGCCAATCTTGAGCTAAAGAACAACTCATCAGGCAGATTTGCAAGAGGCAGACCTCATAGGAACCATCTGCACAATATACGTATCCATTTGTCTACACCAGGTTACTTACTATTCCGAACCTATATATGATGAAAACGAAATAAAAAACAAGGATAGAGAGACTTGAGTCGGACATGGAGCATGCAGCCCCTACAAAAACAGCTTTCAGATCATTGAAACTACTAGCACACCACGGTGTGCGGTTGCAGGGCCTATGTGGGAGGAGCTGGGGATAGCGCGGCGCGGTGATCCAAAGCAGTCGGCGATCATTAAGGTTCCAGCTTCAGGGAGACGACCCGGGACTGCCGGTTCCGCTTGGCCGCCCTCACAAACACCACAGATAGGCATGACGGTGCCCACCATGGCCTCCGGACTTCTTGCTCCCCTTTCAGGCAGGCGACTGTATATTGAATTAGCAGGAGTCAGACAGAAATCTTCAGAGTTTGGGCAGCCAATTGAGCAGTTCAAAATGTACACAAAAATATAAACATGATATCCCAAATTATATACAAACAACAAAAGAACTTATGGGAGAATTCCTATAGTTTGTATGGATTATATGTGTTCTCCATTACTTCACACTGCATCACACACAAAAATTCAACATCAGGATCCACTCTGACGTGTCAGTCTATATTAGGTCATCAAAGCCACGATAGAACCTAGAGGTAGAGCAAAGGGAAAGTATTTACGAATCAACCAGAATAGTAGTTCTAATAGCACTCACTTTTTCCTTGCATCCTTCTCCCTATCATTCCCAAAGTGATCGCACAACAATGATATTTCGCACTCATTTACATCAAAACAAGATGCTGATTATCAACTGCATTTATGAGCCTTAAAGAAGAAAAGGAACCAATTTATATATTAGTGTCATAAAATTTGCTGCGACAAAATATTTAATGATGAAGTTAGCAGAACAGCAAGAAAATTGTCGTTGCCAAGTTGTCAGCTGTACTGTGCTGGCGCAAACTTTTTTGCACAAGACTCGGCTCACCTTCAAGGCTTTTATATAGCATGGACAGGTAGTACCAACTAATGAGCTTGAGCTCAAAAAGAAAAGAGCAATGAGCTTCTACCACTTTGATTGACAGCTATTTTGGTCAGTTCAGTATTTGCCAAAAAAAAATTGATAGCGCCGCTGAGAGGAAAAGAGGATTTCATTCTCATTGACTGCATGGCGCATCATACAATTGAATGAAAAATAAACACAAAATATGTAGGAACAGAACACTAGAACAGGTATTATGGTAGCAGAAATGATTTGTAGATACTTCTATGGAAGAAACAGGAGTATCCAAACCTTTAATGCGCCTCAATTCCTTGCATAATGTGATAAAGTCTCCCCATTTCATATGGCACCGCCTGATAAACCGCAGAATCTGCTCAGTAGTAAACATCGATAAGCTCTCTAGATACTCTCCGTTGACACCATTTTCTTCAAACACTTGTCTGTAGCCACCAAGATTTATCTCTTCTAGCCACAATCCAACATCCTGAAAGAGAATAATAACCTTATTAGGTGAATAGCCTTTACCTTTTGCATCTGACACTAGCTGTTACTGGTTCAAAATTGTCAGAAGATAAATGTGTAGTTAGATCAACTAGAACAAATGTAGATTGTCAAAACAATAGGACCGAATTGAGACACAATTTTAGTGCAAATATTCAATGCCTTTTAAGAAGATTGAATAAAAATGCCCCTTTAAAATTACAGAAACGAAACCAGATACATACCGATGGGAAAAAAATGTAAAAAACAGATAACAGGACTATACTCACCCAAAAAATAACCTAGAAAACAAAAGAAACTTCAGGTATGATAGGTATGGTTTAATACATATAATCAAAACTGTATCTGAGTTAAATATGCAGCCCTAATGGAGAGCTGTCTTCCATTGTAACAAAAAGAATTTCAGTTTGAAACTTGTTGTGTGGCTCAATGCAATATGTTGCAAGTTACAAACTCAACAATAACCCCAATATAATACAATGTAACACCAGCCTTCCCACCAGGCATGAGCCTATGCATAAAAATGTGCTAATTGCAGTCCTATGCTAAATATGATATTGTAGGTGCAGCGTAATAGAGATCCAGATCATTTGTAATAATTTACACAGTGCCTGGCACATGGTGGATCCCTTTCACCATGTGTCACATGTGGTTCATGCCTATAAAGAATATAATGGAGACAAACTCGGAGCAAAACAATTTTATATATGACATCTTGGAAGACATGAGATATCTTTAGTTTGCCACATTCACAGTGGTTATAGAAAAAATAATGCGGACCGAAATCAGAAACCAACTCGAGCATATGTATTATGAAGGTAAGTAAACATATGACTCTGAGCACATAGAACACTGAGATAATCCACTGAAAAGAGAAATAAAACAGCATAATGAAATTTTGAATCGCTGGCAATTTTCGGTATTGCCGGGGCACACTCCTTAGCCCTACAGCCTCAAGATTTTTCCCCACAACATTGCATCTCTTAGTTTGGAAAAAATTCCTAGCACATGTGGCAGTTTCACCAAGTACAATTAACTTCCCCTTTCGTGCCAAACCATCTCCAAGTGAAGTAATTAAGACATTGCTTGTAGTTGCGAAAGGATGGTTTGTTAGTGTAGTGTAGTGTAGTTCCTGAATAGCCAAATAGAGCTAGGTATTCTGGGCACAACTCATTTGAAGAGCCAATTTTTCACTTGAGATTGTCTAGAAATAGAAGAAGCGCCTTAAAGGTGCCCAAAAATGATCATTGAAGAAAAGGCAACCTTCTTCAAAAATCCAAGTACTCATAGCTAGTGAAACAAAGAGCTCACAACTCATCATGCCAAACTTCGGGAGTTAGTTTGGCACCGTAGCAATAGGAACATACAAGTAGAATAAGGCCCATACAATGCGAAATAGAAACAAATCTTCCAAGGCATCTATGGTCTAATACAAACAAAGGGCTCAAGTCAGTATTAATTTTTCTATGCAGCTAATAACAGTCATTCTCTGGAATACAGTTGAATTAGTTTTTCTTTTTCTCTGAACAAACTAGGTCAAGAGAAAGGATACTCTATACAGCTAATTATTTAAACAGATGCTCCAATCACGAAATGAAAAAAGGGGCGTAGGCAATGGAGTCGTCCACTTTAGTG